>JAVJIF010002534.1:0-278689 GCA_038442645.1 Agave tequilana | reverse complement strand
ATGATCTAAATTCTCCCCTGCTCACAGACATGCCCACAGACATCGAGGAGAAATCAAGACATTTAAGGATCTCTACTAACTCCGCTCTTTTGATTTTTCCTCCTACAGGCTCCGGCAAAGCGAAATAGCGGGCAACATCTGTAGTGATCAAAAAATGACTCTCATTAAGATGGTGGCATGTGTCCATGCAAGTGAAAGCTTCCCACTGAGGCGTCTACATCTCCGGTCTGTCTCGAGGCCTCCGCCACTGCACATCCTCCCAGAATCACTCCAGATCGCACCAAGTCAACTTTTATACCAAGACCCTTCCACCTCGGAAGCTCCGCTGTCTCAATTCATCCCGGAGTAATCTACAACCCCAAAGACTATATCCCTTTGGAGCCATCTGCAGTGCAAGACTCCTGATTCTACTCCAGAAGTTCCCAACACGGTCACCGAGATGTTTGCATGCAGTTACGCCTCTCCTTCTCTCACACGTTTCATAATGTGTAACGCTCCTCAGCGCGTGCAGTCATGGACAGTGCAAGATTTCTTATATGCGATCCCCACAATCCAGTACCAACAATCATGACCATTAAACAACAAATCAACACTTGCAGATCGTGTAGTTACGAAGATCTGGCTAGCACCCTATCCGCCTGCATGCCGACAACTCGGTATAAGTAGACATCCTCATCCAAGTTCTTCCCTTCCATTGATTCTAGCTCAGAGATACACCAAAAATCTCTGTATTCTTCTAACTTGAGAATTATAGTAGAATCTTCTCCCCCTCTTTATGGTTTTTCTCGATTTGGGTTTTCATGTTTCTCTTATTTTCTATATTGCGCATAGGGGTGTAAACAGGTCGGGTTGGGGTCGGTTCGTGCCATTTCCGAACCCGAACCTGATAAGGAATTCGTTTCGGACTCGGGTTCGGGACAGAATCTCTTCTTTCTTATCGGTTTCGGGTCGAATTCGGATTTTAAATAGGTGCATCAAAGTTTCCAATGAGAGTTATTTTTAAATTGTATTTCAATTTTATTAGATGTAAAATAAAATTTATATACTTTGTTTTTATAATAATATGATCAAGTTATCATTTTTATAATTTATTATTTAAATATATAGTGAAATGTATGATGATAAGTATCATTTTATAATATTTACTCTCTTTTCGGATTTGTTATCGGGTTCGGGTTTGAAATAGTAACACCTGAACCCGACCCGATAAGGATTTCGGGTCTAGTTTTTAGATTCAAACCCCGACCCTTTTGTAAAGATTGGATCGGGTTATCATATTTTCGGGTACTATTTACAGTCCCAATTGTGTATCACCTTTATTCACACTCCCCATGTTTCTACTTTGCTTGTGATGTGGATTGACCATTCGATCACTTGTGACAGAAAATCTCCACCACAGTTATGCGCGAGGCCTGGGCCTAACCTCATAAGACAACCCATAAATGATGAAGTTTATAATAGGCCAAGCCCAATCTGTTTGTCCCCATCGCGGGCCAATCTAAAGGCTAGTAATTCCCATCGTCTTTGGCCGTGGGCTAGGCCGCGGGCCTGAGACAGTTCTCCGTGTAGATACTTTCAGCTATTCTAATGAATGGTTTGATCTTAAAACTTTGCGAAGTATGCTTTTGTCCCTTTAAATCTGTATATAAAGATTATTATGCCTACACTTTCTGATATGTGATACTTATTTGTTAATAATCTCTCTTGATTGATTTAGTCAAAAGCGTTGCAAGCTTAGTTTCTGGTGATTTTAGATGCACTTGTCAGTTAATCTCAAACTTTACATTGGTACAGCTCCAATTCTTAATATATTTCACTAACACACTCTAATAGTAAGTATCTTTTTTAGATTTTTATAGAAATAAATGTTTAAGTTGGAAATTGTTACCATTCAATTAAAAGACGAAGACCTTTATATTCACTTTTATTGCCTCATATTCATCATTCATTTGCCAAATTTAGGGATTGTTTGTTTGTAAAAGGCCGTAATTTTGTAAATGACTTACAGTCCAATTACAGTTACGGTATTTGCTTGGACCGTAATTCGTAAAAGACTTACGCAACCCAACTACTACTCACTTACAACCCTCTTACAATTAATTTGTGGTCGTGCGAATTTGTATTATTTTTTATATTAATATTATATTTTTTAATATTTAGTTTTTTTTAATATTTATTTGTAATATTTAATTTTTGTAAATCACCGAATAGTAATTTTGTGTGTCAACTTTTTCACTTACAATTTTCACATTACGATAACTAAAGAACGTAAAATACAATTAATTTTCTCACTTACAACTTTATGTTACCAACCAAACACCGTAAAACTTACACGCATGTAACTCATTTACACCTATAAAAGAGTTTACCAATTACGACTTACGAATTACGGCCAATTACGACAACCAAACAGACTTTTAACTGAATCATGCATATGATTGCAGCTAGTTTATGAATCTTAGGCAATGAATGCATTGACCGTTTGTCAAATGTCACCTTGCCGATGAGCCTAAAATAGCTCCCTCAAATTTGTATCAAACATTTCAATTGTCACCTTAAAACGAACCAACTCTCGTGTTAGTTATAGTAAAATATATATTTTCATTTCCTAAGTGTGATAAACAACATAATACATAAAAAGGGATGCAAAATTAACTGTGGTAGTATTAGTCACTACAACAGCTACAGAAAAAGACAATAAATAATTGTTGTCTCATTAATTAGTTACTTATATTTCTTCTCATTAAATTAGTTACTTTTATTTCTTAAATTATCTTTAAAACGCAAATGTAACGTGAAATCAGAAGGGTATTATTTTTAAGTGTTGGTAAATCCAATAACTAAACGAAAAAAGATTTTTACATTTGTTGCGTTGGACATTTCTTTTTTTCTTTTTCTTTTTCTTTTTTTTTTTTTTTATGTTGGGAGTTCTTTGAGAACAGAAGGAAACTTGATTTCGGATCCGCATCAGACCCATTTTGGATCCTGATTTTGCTGCGGGTCGGATTCAAAAAGATCCGATTCTGCTCTAAATATCTATCTGGAGCGGGTCGGATCCAAATAGATCAAACTAAGATCCAAATATCTCACCGGTCTCCACCGGTTCTCGATCATCCCCATCCCCCGCCAAAGATTTAGGGTTTATTTTGACGCGCGCTTCTGCTGTCTCTCTTCTCAAAGCTCGACGGCGCTCAGAAATGGCGATTGACGTCGCCAAAACGCCACTCTACGCTCGCCCCCCTTTCTTACTCTGCGCTACCCAAGCCCGTCGCCGGAGCTCCGGCGCCTTAGCAGTCGAAACCGTGGCCCTCGGCTTAATCTGATTACTAAAAACAGTAAGCACGGAACCTAGAAAGAAAAAAGATCTTTTTTCTTCTATTGATTTTGACTTCTTGATGAGTTGCTGTGCCTGGAATTCTGTGCCAGAGTGGACGGAGACTAATTTGAAAGTGCTTGGGATCCGCATTTCGATACCTAAGGCGGCGAGATCGGTTCTCAATGGATTGAGGAAGAAAGATATGAGATTTGAGTGCTGTTTGCTTGTCTAAAGATAACTTTTTGAGATTGGTTTCTGTTTTTGTGTAGGGTTTGAGGTGTACTTAGTTGGAGGTTGTGTTAGGGATGTAATTGTGAAGAGGACTCCGAATATTTCGACATTTTAACAACAGCAGAACTTGGAGAGGTTATGCACTGATCTTTTTGCTAGGTTGTTTTGATTGCATCGTATCTATAAATTTATAATGCACTTGAATTTATTTGCAAATTTTTTGAAGGAAATTTGTCTATTGGCCCTTTATTAGGCATAATTGGTCAAATGGTATCGGAAGAGAAACATATTATACATTATTATTGACAAAGGGCCTTAAATTATGGCTTGTTATGTGAGGATTGTTATTTCAATTTTTTCCTTAAATATTCTTTCATTCAGTATCTCCATGAACACCTTGTTATAATTGTTTTTCGTTCTTATCTGGACGATTTCTACACAGACTTAAACTTTTATTATTGGTTGTTGCTCACCATCCTACTTAGAATTGTTAATTGATCCCAATTGGCAATCACCAACATGAGGAGCGCCCAAACCAAGGGTTATTGGCAAACAAGTAAGGTGGGTGGTAGAAAATAGGTAGCACTAGAAAATTGGTGTATGTTTGTGTATATGCATATGTATATATGCATAACATACACAAATATAAAATAATTTTGAAATGCATTGCTATGTTTTTTTTCCACCTCATCCTCAGTGTCATCTTTGTTGTGATAAACACCACTAAACAATAAGAGTAGTAGCAGAAACACTAAGCAATCTACCTTACAAGCAATATAACTTGATCATCACAAGAGTAAGAACACAAATCAAGAACACAAGATTTTGTGGGAAGAAGGGGATAAATTCTTATTAACTTGAGAAGAAAAAACAGAGTTTATAAGGATCTCACACAAGGATCTCTCAACCTCTCAATACAAAGTGAATAAAACAATGAAAGAATCTCCTCTTTTAGCCTAAAATTCACAACTAGGGATTTTATAGACTTCTAGAATAAATCTAGACTTTTCAAATATTCAGCAAAATTATCTTAGCTATCCAATCAACCGCCCTTAGAAAGAAAGATTCGGAAACCCTTTCAAAATCCTAGCTAGAAAACAACTCGAAATCGAAAATCACCGCAGAGCTTTCGAAAGCTCCGGTGGAGTGGAGCTTTCGAAAGCTCCGGTGGAAAGGCGCCTTCCTGAGAGCAAACATGTCTCAGAGCTTTCAAAAGCTTTGTATCAGCTTTTAGCTTTCGAAAGCTTGGCTGAGCTTGTGCATGTTTGTGCACGTTCTGGCTACTGAACCTGTTGGAATCTCCACCTTGTCACATAGTATTCTCCAATGAATGTGAGGCACCCAAAATATCAACAATCTCCACTTTGACTCACATAACATAAGTCCTTTGTAGAAATTGGCATTCACACCATCAAATAAGCTTTCTCCTTCTTTTGTGACTTCACGCGGTTCCCTCTCAAGAACTCATTCTCTACCTTATCTTAGGAGAACATTGATGAAGTACAGAGATGCTCTGAACTTCTCCACTAAGATGGCCTTTGTCATCATCTTTGTTAGACTCTTCTTTGTACTGATTTTGATCAAGTCAACAACTTTTTCACTACAACCCAATGACGTATCCTGTGATTTCTCACATTGATATGCTTTGTCCTCTTGTGATACCTGTGATCCCTAGTAAGATGTATTGCATTCTGACTATCACACACGGGCGATCGGGTGGTCGACCGAGCTACCCTCTGCATGTTTGTGCACACCGGTCGACCGGGCGGTCGATCGGCCCTGCTGCTGGTTTGATATAAGCTCCGTTCTCGCGCCGTTCTCGCTCCTTTTGGCTTTCGATCTCTGCACTATATTTTCTGATGAGTTTAAAAAACTCCATCATCACATTTTATCTCCTCTATCCCTACATTTATATCTGATTTATTTTTATAATAAATATGGTGGCAAGTATGAATAGATCGAATATCTATATTTTGGTGAGGAAGGAGGAGCAGACCAAATAATGTAACCATGTTGGATGATGATGAATACAAAAGGGAGAGTTGGAATCACTTGCAATTGAGTTCTTAGTTTCATCCTTGTGTGGAAGTTTCTAAGGTAGATTTCACAAAGTTGTAAAGTAGAAAAATTTCCAATTTGGGAAACAGTTTATACTTTTTTGTATATATATCTGCTTGCGTCTAGCGGAGAGGGACATGTAGTGGGCATATGTCTGCACTTGTTTCTTCTAGAGAACAATGAGCTTGATAAATATGGAAAGAATAATTAATGAAAGAGGATGGACATTTCAATTACCGAAAATTGGATCAGTTGGAAGAAAGAAATACAACAAAGCATAAATTGGCATAACAATATGTAAATGATATCATTTTATGAAGGCATCAAAACATGCATATAATGTGCTTCTGACCTTGAATGTAGCAGCCTGACCCCCTACTGCAGTTGTTCACTGTTAGCATTGAATAATTGATGATTGTCATATTTAAGCATTCTCATCTGTGACTCAGTGGCCCACTTTGAATTTAGATGAATACAATTGATGTTCTTCAGTGACATTTTTGCAGGCTTTGTTCTCAAACCTGGATGGTCATCTCGCACCTGACAGTCCATGCCATAATAGCTTATGGTGAGATCAATTGAGTCCTTTTTTCCTTTAACTGAGTTTGAATTTGGAATCACTTAAATCTCTAGACCTCTTGGATCGCTATTTCTTGGTTGAGATGTTTTTGTTCAATATTTGTTGATCAAGTAACTTCTGTGTTCGTTGTTTACATTAATTCTATCCAAGTGATCAAGATTTCTTATTGACTTTTTTGTTTATTTTTTTTCAAAAGCAAATTAATTACATTTTAAATTTTGTATGCTAATCATAAATTCAGTTTAGAACTTGCGCTCATACAAGGTTAGGATGCTCATGTGACAGCGATGACTAGTAAAACCTTGCTAGGAAGTTCGAAATGCAAAGATCGGTTATTGGGACAAATATTCTTCATTTCATATAATGGATATGCATCTCATTTTTGCGTACTCTTGGTAACAAATTGTAGTGTTCTAAAAATCAGTTTCATTATTCGTGCGGTCCAACACTAAATAATAATTAATTGGATTAATTGGGAATTATCGGAGATTAATCAAAAATGAATATTTTAATATATTTAATTATATTTATACACAACTACATATAAATATATACAATTAATTGTTGAAAATGCCTAAATATTATACAAGACAATATCTAGACGTAAAGTTATAAACCATGATACGATGAACAACAAGGCAATATGAATAAATAGTAAAAAGAAGAGAACTTATCTCTTCGCATTAATAATCTAAGATTTCAAATTTTTTGCAACATAAATATAAATCAAAGAACTTACCTATAAAATAAGATAACTAAAAAAATTAGTCAATTTATCGATCAAAATAATGAGCAGAAAGATTGTTAAATAAGTTAATTTGAAAAATAATAAAGAACAATAAAACATAAATATCACTTTATGCAAAATATGCAGCAATAAAATATCATAATTCATCTACTATTAAATAAATAACAAATTAATCGGGCGCTTAATTGTTTTGACCTGATTAAGCGTCCAATTAATCGTTTTGGACCCGATAAAGCGCCCGAGCGCATAATCAGAGCGTTGAATGTAATATTACATGCGCTGTCAACAATTAGGATTAATCTGATTTTTAGAACACTGACAAATTGATGCATACCTTGTAAAACATACTTATATATTTGTAGGGAAAATATCAATGCACGCCTTCGTATTTACCTTTATATTTCTTATAACAAATAGGTAATCAAATTGGGTTAGTATGGAAACAGTCGAAAAACATAGCACCTTGGTGATGGCAAGTTTATGCTTGGAAATACAAAGCGTCCAACACCAGTAAGTCATCCAACTAGAAGAATCCAGATTGCATACTTTACAGGTATGCACCACCAGCATGTCATCCAGCTAGAGGAATACAGATGGGACAAGTTATGAAGTATATGAGGAGAAAATATTTGTAAACAGCAAACAGATATTTGCTTTGATGCACGAGGAAGATATGGCATTGCAATCATCACATATCCTAACAGATTACAATTTTTATTTCCATTTTTTACCATCAATTAGTAATCAAATATCTGCAACTGTTAAGTTTGGAGTTAAAGCACAAGCCTCTCAGTTCTCTGTTTTTCTTTTTGGCACTCAAGCCAGTGCACTATGCTCAACATACACAACAATTTGTTAAGAGGTTTTTGTTAGAATATCTAGAAGTTCTTACTCTTCATCTTGTCATTAGAATCCTCTGATGGTTATAATTCAATATTCATATATCTGCTGGAGCACATCCATATCATCTATGTCAGTTGACTAGTTCATAATGCATATTCATAGTCTTTGGTATATTATCCTTGCGAACCAACCTCTTGTTATGTATGTTAATGCAGGATTGGATTATTAGGCTTCCATGAAGCACTGGTGTGGAAATCTCGAGATCCTCTAGTGGTAGCTATGTTCACCTTTGCACTTATTAATGGAGGAGGGCTAGCAGAAGCCTTTAAAATTGCTAGGGCATAGACCCATCCACCTGATTTTAGTTACCCGGAGCTCTTGCAACCTCGAGAATGGCATACAGAGAGGGAGTTGGTGAATGAGGTTCTAGATCTCGCATCCTCAATGCATATTGCATTAAGGGGTTGTTTGTTTTGTCGTAAAAGGCCGTAAGTCACAAGTGCAGTCATACGATGTTTGTTTCACCGCGTAAGTCGCAAGTTGTATTTGCATCTCAATTACGATTCACTTACAACACAAACAATTAATTTTGTGATCATGCAAATCCCACTTACAGCTCACTTGCAGCACAAACAGTTAATTTTGTGGTCATACAAATTTGTATTGCTGATAATTAATTTTAATTAGATTAATATTTTTATTATTAGATTAATTTTTTTATATTATAAAAAATTCTTTTTTAATTATTAGATTACATATAATTATTAAATTAAAGTTTTTGTTAATAATTCAATAATTTTTAATATTAGAATCTTTTTATTACTAGATTAATTTTTTATTACTAAATATGTAATTTATTCCACTTAATTTTAATTCTTACTTTATTTACAAATTAGTAATATTTAATATAAATTTAATAAGTTTTGATTATTAAATATTTTTTATTTTTTAATATTTATTATATTTAATTTTTAGTATTTACTAAGTTTTAAGTTTTAATTTTTATTTAATATATTATATTTTAATTAATTTATTTTTATTTTTAATTATTTAATAGTTGTTTATTTTTAATTGTTTAATAAATTTAATTTATTTATTTAATATTTAATTATTTTTAGTTATTTGATATTTATTTTTTAAATTTTTTAATTTTTAATATTTTTAATTATATTTATTATTCTTACTTAAATTTAAATTTAATTATTTATTTTTATTTTTATTTTTAAAATTTGTAAATCACCAAATAGTTAATTTTGTGGTTAATTTTTTCACTTACGACTTACAAATTACGATAACCAAACACCGTAAACCACAATACACTTTTCTACTTACAACTTTACATTACCAACCAAACACCGTAAAACTTATTTGCATGTAACTCACTTACAACTGTAAAAGAACTTGCGACTTACGACTTACGGTAACCAAACAGGCCCTAAGTTCAATGACTGATGAGTACCATGTTTCAAGAACAATGGTACGATATCCCCAAGCTCCTTTTTCTGATTTGGTGAGTTGTCTATCTTTATGCCTGTAGGCATTTTTAGCACTGCTCCATATCTGATCGTGTGGACTTAGTGCAAAATTATAGGGTTTTAGCTTTTCTGTAACTTTGAAGTAAAGCAATGCCTCTCCTCTGTACCCAGTTTGACCAGTAATCTAATTGAACAGAAAAGACATTCTATTCTGGACCATCCGTAAATCAAATTATATTGAAAGAAAAGGAAATAGATACATAAGTTAGGATATAAGCTGAACTTGATCTAGACTTCCTTAGTTGAAACATGAATGTTGACTAAATGCTGGGCAAAATATAAATATTGTGACAAGTAGAGGCTAACACAATGTTACCAGATCTGTGGTACACTTTGGTTTGTGGTATAAGTTCGGGGTATTCTACTCTAAGGGATGTTTGCTTTGATGTAAATGTAGTTTTTGTTCCTCTAGTTGGACTGCATACGTATCGTTGGTTTGATAACTTGCACTTGCAACTCCAACTGTAATAAATGAAAAACAAGTGTTTGATGTAATGTATAAGAGACGTAGTATTGCATTAGAAAACACAACTCATGCTGATGTGAGAACATTTCTTATATATATATTTTAAATTATCTAACTGTGGTGGTTAGAGTTGCAGTCAACTTTGTTGCAGCTGTTATTGCAGAAAGAACCTTTTTTAGAGCCTTAATTGTAACAGTTGGAGCTACATGCAGTTGGAGCAGCAAACTAAACATCTAGGTATTATTTCTTGCATTTGGATTTATTTGTTGTTCCAACTGTAGCTATCCGAAGCCCCTAATTGATAGGCGACAAGAACGGTCAGATTAATTGGGTTGATATTTGGGATCATAGTACACTTAGAATCATTCTCTTGGGCTATTTTGAATAACATAGTTTGTGTTCATGTGGAAATCAAGGAGAATGATAATAGAAACTTTATCTTTTAATGTTTGTAAAGCAAGTTGTGATCCGATACTAATTTAAAAATAGAAAGCAAACTACACTTAGTTAAAATATATCATCATAGTTCTAAATACATTAATTTAATGGTGTGCCAAACTCCATACTCCAAAGTTGTATGAAAAATCTTGAGACCACAAATTAAAGAAAGTCTAAGTACTATTGTTGTATATCCCATAATAGGTCATTGAACCTTGGTCATTAATACTAGCACTAAATATATCAAAGTAGCTCATTGAATCAATTAGGCATTAGTGTTTTTCTTTTCTCTCTTGGGACGCCAGTTTTGTGATTCGGATTGGGAATGCACCATGAATCAAATCACACAAAATGGATCACAATTTGAGTCAAAAATGTAATAGATAACAGAGAATGCTACTGTGAATTGCTCCTCCAATTAACCTTGACCAGTATCATGGTGAAATCAAAAGCAGTGTTTCCTCGGTACGTACTAGGTTTCTCTAAGCAAGGGCTCCCTGATATCTAATGAGCAAGTCTTCACTATATTAGCTCAAGATGAAGGCCCTTCTCTACGCATCATTGGTGTCTTGTAAAAATGACCATATGTACCCATTTTGTTGCCCCAGAAAATGTGCATAGGCAGCCCTGCCCCCAATAGTGTCACGGGCGGATTCTTTTGACTCCAAACCACTCAAACCCGCGCGGCACTTAGCTCACTCTTGCTCCTTAGAAGCGAAGCTACGTCAGCCTAACCCTCACACTCACTCAAGAGAGAGAGAGAATACTTGGAGAAGAAGTGGAAGCTTGTATTGCTTACTCTTGCTTCGTTGCAAATGAGCACCCTTGGCCCCTATTTATAGGCAAGGGCTTGTATAAAGAATTCTCTACAATTGGAGGCTTTTAGAATATCTAGAAGCCCCAATTTATTCATCCCTAAATATCTTATTCTAGAATTCTCTATGGAATATCCCTCTAGGGAATCTTTTATGGAATATCCCTCTTTACATGGTATTTACAATATTGTCCTAGAACACTTTAGAACCACTCTACCCCATGGGATGAGCCCAAGTGCACCAAGATGCGCGGTTCGTGACATTCTCCCCCACCTATCTGAGTGATGCCCTCATCGCTGAGTTTTCTCCCGATGGAACTTCTCGATCAAGTCCTCGAAATGCCAAAGAGCTCGTGCTGGTTCCCAACTGCTATCGCTATATGACAATCCCTTCCACTTCACAAAGTATTCCAATCTCGGGTGGTTGCTCGCTTCATGAATCGTCCTGTCCGCTATGATCTCCTCTGCTTCCTTATTGAACTCCATGCGAATTCCTACTGGTGCTCGACTGGATTTCCCACGATCCGGATCTTCCGCGTCCTTATTGTAAGGCTTTAACATGCTCACATGAAAGACCGGATGATACTTCACCGTTGGGGGAAGTTGTACCCTATAGGCTACTTTCCCCACTCTTTTCTTAATAGGAAATGGGCCTTCGTACTTCCTTATCAAGCTCTTGTGCAACCCCTTGTGCCGATCCAAAGTAGAAAGCCTGATAAGGACCAGGTCACCAACCTGATATTCCATATGCCTCCTCTTCTTGCCTGCCCATTTCTTCATCCTCTTGGCCGCCTTGCTTAGACACGAATACGCCAATTCGTTCTACTCTTGCCACCCCTTGGCAAATTTATAGGCAGCCAGACTACTTCCCTTGTAGCCTGTAGCAATGGAGTTAGGAGTGAGCGGCTGCTGTCCAGTGACAATCTCGAGCGGATTCTTTCCAGTAGACTCACTCCTTTGTATGTTGTAGGAGAATTATACTATGTCCAGAAGCTTCGCCCAATCTTGCTGGTTGGCACTCACATAGTGCCTCAGATAGACCTCCAACAAGCTATTCACCCGCTCTGTCTGGCCATCCGTCTGAGGGTGGAAGCTAGTGGAGAAGTTAAAGTCCGACACCATGAGCTTGAAGAGCTCCGTACAGAAACCTGCCTGTGAAGCGGCCATCTCGATCATTCACGATCATCTTAGGCAAACCCTAATACTTCACCACCTGCTTCAGGAATAGTGGGGCTGCTATATCGGCTGGACACTTGGCTGGGGCTAGAATGAATGAAGCCATACTTTGAAAACCGGTTGACCACCACCATAATAATATTGCACCCCTCGGACTTGGGTAAGCCCATGATGAAATTCATGGAGATGCTTTCCCAAGGTCGCTTTGGAATCGGTAGTGGTTCTAGCAATCCGGCCGTTACCCTTTGCTTTGTCTTGTCTTGTTGGCACACAAGACAAGTCTTCACATAGACCTCAACATCATCTCTTATGCGAGGCCAATAATAATTTTCTTCTGTGAGAGCTAAAAGACGGTGCACGCATGGATGTCCCGCCCACTGGGAGTCATGACACTCCTTGAGAAGCTCCCTCCTCAGGTTCCCGAACAGCGGCACGTACAACCGCCTCCCCTTCGTATAAAGTATATCTCCTTCTAGCCAGAACCTCTGAGTCTTGCCCTCCTTAGCGTACTCCATCGTGTTCTTGGTCGTAGGGTCATGAGCCAAGTCTTCTTTAATGCGGTCAAGTAAGGGACTCTTAGGATGACTCAGCAGAGCGGCAAACTCAGCCTTTCGACTTAGTGCATCTGTTACTAAGTTGATTCTTTCTGTTGTACTCGAGCACATAGTCGAACTCGGCTAGGAAGTCTTGCCATCGCGCCTGCTTAGGAGACTTCTTTTGGGTCTGGAAGTAACTGGTGGCCACATTGTCCGTCTTCACCACGAACCTCAAGCCAAGTAGGTAGTGTCTCTATACTCGAAGACACTGAACCACAACTGTCATCTCCTTCTCTTGTACGGTGTACCGCCTCTCGGTATCATTAAGTTTCCAACTCTCATAGGCCACAGGGTGTCCTTCCTGCATTAACACCCCCTCCAATCGTGAAGTTACTCACGTCGGTGTGCACTTCATATGGCTTGCTGAAGTCGGGTAGTGCGAGAACTGGTTT
Source organism: Agave tequilana (assembly GCA_038442645.1). Classification (NCBI taxonomy): domain Eukaryota; kingdom Viridiplantae; phylum Streptophyta; class Magnoliopsida; order Asparagales; family Asparagaceae; genus Agave; species Agave tequilana. The sequence goes on along the minus strand of JAVJIF010002534.1, from coordinate 265,496 downwards.
CTCTATCACAGCTCTCTTCAAAGCCTCGAACGCCCCCTGGCACTTCAAATTCTAATTCCAAACCCGATTCTTCTTCAGTAAGTCTGTGAGTGGAGCACCTATCGCCGAATAGGTCTTAATGAACCTCTGATAGTAGTTTACCAAACCAAGAAAGGATCGCAGCTCCGTTACCTTGGTGGGAGGTTCCCACTCCAATATAGTCTGGATCTTGGCTCGATCCATCTGAATCTTGCCTCTTCCAATGGTATGGCCGAGGAACATCACTTCCTCCTGTGCGGACGAGCACTTCTACCTCTTCACATAGAGCTTGTTGCTTCTGAGGGCCTGGAACACTTGCCTCAAGTGCTCCACATGCTCGTCCATGGTACGACTATACACCACAATATCATCCAGGTAGACCACCACAAAATGGTCCAAGAAGGGCTCCAACACCTTATTCATCAGAGTGCAGAATGTGACCGGTGCATTAGTGAGACCAAATGGCATAACTAGGAACTCGTACGATCCGTACTTGGTCACGTACGCAGTCTTTGGTTCATCTCCTTCCGCAATCCGCACTTGATAATACTCCGTGCGCAAGTCAAGCTTAGTGAAGTATCTTGCTTGACCCAACCTGTCAACAAGTCCGCTATCAGAGGAATATGGTACTTGTTTTTCACCATGATCTTGTTTAAAGCTCGGTAGTCGATGCAAAGCGGTAACGAACCATCATGCTTCTTCTGGAATAGCACTGGTGCACCATAGGGAGCCTTTGATGGACGAATATATCCAGCATCCAACAACTCCTTCATCTGCTTCCGAAGTTTTTCCAGTTCTGGTGGCGCCATGCGATAAGGACCCATGGCCGGAGGTCGAGTTCCTGACTCGAGTTCGATTTTGTAGTCCACCTCTCTCCTAGGTGAAAGCTAGCTTGGCAGCTTGGCGGACATGATGTCCTGGTACTCTTCCAAGACGCCTCGGATCTCCTTAGGCACGTCCTCTCCTTCCTTTGAGCCTTCCTCCACCTTAATGGTAGCAAGAAAGGTCGGCTCATGACGTCGAACTCCCTTGGATATCTGCAATGTCGAGAGCATTTTGGATGATACATTCTCCCGCTTGATCTGAACTGTGCACGCTTTCCCCTCAAGGATGCACATAGTGTTGGTGTAGGGAACCAACACGGCCTTCACCTTGTCCAGGAACTCTAAGCCAAGCACCACATTAAAGTCGTCCATGGTCACGACTGTCAGGTTCTCCTAGCCATGCCACTCCCCCATACTCACATCCACCTTGTGAGCTACGCCATCGATAGGGGTGGGACTAGAGTTGACGGCCTTAATAGTACCTCCTCTCTTAGAGATCTTAAGGCCCAGCTTGCTAGCCACATCACTTGAAGTAAGAAAATGAGAAGCTCTTGTATCTAGAAGGGTCTTGAAGGTCTTACCGGAAATGGTTGTCTCGACGAACGTTGCCCCTCGAGACCTTTCATCCACCTTTGCTTTAATCGCATTGAGGAGACGAAGTGAGTGGAGCCTAATCTCCTCCGGTTGCTTCTCTTTTTCCCTTTGGACAAGAGCAGCGAGATTAGCCCTCTTGGGACAATCTATGGCTTTATGGGGATCTCCGCAAAAGTAGCACGCTAACTTCTTCGGACGATCGCTTCCTCCATTGGTGTTGCCGCGGAACTTTTCCTTCTCAAATGTCGGCTTAGGTGGGAATTATTTAAATGGTTTCTCCTTTTCTCTCCCACCTTTAATAGGCTTGCCCCTCTTGTCTTTTGGTTTGGATGAATCTCCTGTCCTCTTGAACTCGATAAGAGACTCGGCCACTTGTATGGCTTGGGCAAGGGTTTGGACCCCTCGCCTTTGTAGTTCCATCTTGGCCCACCCAGCGAGGCCATCCATGAACGAGAATAGAGAGTCCTTCTCACCCATGTCGGGGATCTCCAGCAGTAATTCTGAAAATTCTTTTACATAATCACGAATTGAACCTTTCTGAGTAAGGCGTCGGAGTTTACCTCGGGCCCGTCCTCGGCATTCTCTGGATAGAATTGCCGCTTAAGATCTGCATTGAACTCTTACCATGTGTTGATGGAACATGTGTCCTTCTTCATATCTTCACATCGCCTACGTCACCACAACGTAGCGATGTCTTCAAGGTAAAAGAGGCACAGCTTGAATCTTGGAGGCATCGTCTCGAAATCTGGCAGCATGGAAGTAGACTTCCAAGCTCCAAAGGAAGTTATCAATCTCCCGAGCATTCCGACACCCCTTATAAGGCTTAGGTTTGGGTACATCTTTACCCATAAAGGGATGTGACACCTTACCTCGAGTTGCTAATGCAATATCGTGTTGGTTGATCATCTCCTTAAGCTCGGCCAACTTCTTCAAGAGTACCTCCACGTGGTTCCGCAGAACTGCACTCTCCTCTCTCAAGGAAGTGTTTCCTTGCTGCAACATGTCGACGGCGGAATTCAAGGCCGACTGCATCTCCTCTTGAAGCTCGTCTCCCACAGACTCCAGCTTCTCGATGCGCCCGTCTTAAGCCTCCAACTTATCTGCTACGGTAAGCTCTATCTTAGCTAACCGTGCCTCCAGCGTCACTATGACATCTCGGGATTTCTCCCTACGAGGCTTGGGAGCATCCTTGGATCTACATCTCCAACTATCTCGGAACGAAGATCGGGGCTCGACATTATCACTCCCGAATCTAAGCTCTGATACCAACTGTCACGGGCGGATTCTTTGGACTCTAAACCACTCAAACTCGGCGCGGCACTTAGCTCGCTCTTGCTTCTTAGAAGCGAAGCTAAGTCAGCCTAACCTTTACACTCACTCGAGAGAGAGAGAGAGAGAGAGAGAGAGAGAGAGCACTTGGAGAAGAAGTAGAAGCTTGTATTGCTTACTCTTACTTGGTTACAAATGAGCACCCTTGGCCCCTATTTTTATAGGCAAGGCTTGTACAAAGAATTCTCTAGAATTGGAGGCTTCTAAATATCTAGAAGCTCTCATATATTAATCCATAAATATCTTATTCTAGAATCCTCTAGGGAATCTTCTATGGAATATCTCTCTTTACATGGTATTTACAATATTGTCCTAGAACACTCTAGAACCACTCTACCCCATGGGATGAGCTCAAGATGAGCCCAAGTGCACTAAGATGGCGCGGTTCGTGACAGTAGGAGGTTGCTTCCAGCAACCAGGCAACCAGTGTAGCAAGGCACATCTCTGTTGCTCGGTGCTGAGAGTCTGGCACACAAAGGATCGATCACCCAAGCACTTGCACTTCCAATTTTGAAATTTCCGTGCACCCTTGACAACATGATGATCATATAATATTTGATTGTACCCATGACAAGTTGGATGGTTAACCATGAGAGCCAGTGTAAAAAACAACTGGTCCAAATAATGCATAATGTCCATATGTGTGTGCACTTTCCTGTGCCAGAATTTTGACGGTTCTCATGTTGGCTGCTTCTGTGCCCCTTGACACATGTGTGCACTTTCCTGTGCAAGAGTTTTGACGGTACTCATGTGGCTGCTTCGGTGCCCCTTGACACAGTTATACCTGTTTCTGCATCCATAGAGATCCTTAGGTTTAATAGCTACCCAAGCGCCACTGGACATCAAAAGTGTGATCATGAGAATAGATTAGGCCTTTAACTGGATGAGCAAATACTTTACATGTATACATGCAATACAACCAAAAGTTTCTCCCAAATTTTTGGGTTGTATACAGGAATCCTTTTCCCCCCATTTACTTCAAGATTCATCTTCTCTGTGCAGTTAACTTAGAAATGGAAATTAGTTCTGACTTCTTAGGAATTGCCTAACACACGCGCATCTTTTGCTTTTTCAATTGAAGTTAACTCAACATTCGCATTCCATTGCATTACCAAATTCTGCTATGGAAAGAATGGCTTGTATTATGGCCATCTCATAAAATCTTCCCTTGTTCGACACATAATACTACTTTAAGTGCAAACCTTCACTTAAACCACCTTGCTTCTACATGCAATCTCCATAATTCTACCGCATGATAGATCAGGTATTTCTTGGCCATAAAATTTGTCCTATTTACTTCTTGCATGTTTGCAAACTCTTCATTTTATCTGGACCCTTCTCATTTATATGCCAATTCTAAGTTCTTTAAATTTAAATCTTCTCAAACTGCAAAGTTCTAATATTTCTCTAACAATGTTCTGTTTTCTCTGACAGTGTTCAGTTTTGATTAATTGCAGGTATTCATTCCTCTCCAAGAGTATCTGAGTGCCTGTAGACTGTTCGCGTGTGTTGGAAGCAGAACCAAAGACGGTGGTTATGATCGGGGATGGTGTCAACTTAATTATTCTAATGTGGCTTTGGGCTTACTGCAAGATGTGAGGTTGGCCTTTGCTCAGGTGGTACTGGACACACTCTATCCTCCTAATCTGAAGAATACATCATCTGAAGTCCTGTCTGACGGATCATTAACAACTTAATCATATTACAAGGGGAGTATAATGATTTTCTTTCTCACGGTCTTTGATCTCTAGCCAGCCAGATTGTCCTGTGACCTTCGCATCCATCTGAAAGCCAGATTCGAGAGTTGGAAGATTAAGCAATCCTGATTTCTTTTGGCCTAGCTAGCTGATCCCTCAAGGCGCAAACGAAATCCACAAATGGAAGTCATACTGGCGGTCCAGCCTCTTTGCTTGTACAGTCTTTCTAGCCATTTCTTGCAATTTTTCTTGCCAAATTTCTGTTCTTACATAAAAAATGTGTGTACAATCTTGCAGGGAATTTATTTATTGAAAACAATTACAGGGAGCGGGTTTTATCATTTTGTAAGGTGGTTCCGTTCTTCGTATGCTCTAAATAATCTTGTACATTAAAAATGTTGTATTTGTTTATGAACCGGTCCTGATGATAATCTGTTTCTGTCTGATATTTGAAATGTGCAATTTCATGTGGATATTGATACCATCCTTTTCTTTGTTTTTTTCCTTGCTGGGTGTATGTTTAGACACCAAATAATTACTAGTTTCTATCAGATGAGCAGAGTGCTGTTTATGCCTGTTTAGTCTGAAGTTGAGCTTCTGGGTTCTGTGTTCTTCGTGTCTCCCTTATTGTTTTATTATTACCTTTTTTTTCTCCTTGGAACAAGATAAGGTAGCTTCATTCCTTCATCTATCTAAACATGAGCCATAGCCAGTTTAGTATTTAGGATTTCTCATTATTCAATCTTTTCTTTATCAAGAAGGCCAGGTGGCAGACTCATTCTGAACTAATGTAGTAGTATTAGTAGCAGTGAGTTTAAGGTTCCATGGTTGATGAGCTTGTTATCTGTTGAGAAAGATGGTGATTAAGAGAACACAATGGGGAGAGAATGAACACAAAGATGGTACCAAAAAGACATCAAGGACACCACTGATTACTCAAATACTCTTGGCAAAGCAATGAAGTGGCAACACTGCAAGATATATACCGAAATCTAATCTTGTGCCACAGATTCTATCACTAGGCAAGTCTTCATCACAGGCAATCAGTTCTAGCAAACATGTTCACACACAAGGATCTCTAACACACAAAGCTGTCATAGGGTCTGAAATGAATCTGGTTTACTTTATTCTGAATGCATCTTGCTACGAACAAAATTTTCAACAACCGCAGCGAAACAGAAAAAAAGAAAGACCTAACAACTTAATTAGTAGTTCACCATTGAAGTAGGTTTCACATGTGAAAATGAGCTGACGCACACTTATCGGCACACATTTACTGTAACTGTACAAAGGAAAAAGATTAAGGTAGGTATATAGATTGCATGTCAGCCAGAAATAAACCAACTTGCACTTGTATGTATGAACAAGAGCTCCGAGAGGAAAGGTCTCAGGTTGCTTCAAAGGCATCATACATGTATATTGGCCGCTGACTGGTTTGTCTCACTGTGAATCTCTAAACTTGAAAGAGATTCCTACTCCACCTTCTTCCTGTTCTCTTCAGCATGGGTCTTGTGAGGTTCAACAGGGAAGTACTTGATGCCAATAAGGTCACCAACTTTGCTGATGACCTGTAATTAATCAAAAAAGGCTGAAATTAGATATTGAAAATGCCTGTTAGTGAGTTCCTCTGTTGATCAAGTAAGTTTTACCTCTAAAGCTTTTATGAGGTCTTCTCTGGTGTGTGAAGCAGAAATGCAAATACGGGCCCTGGCCAGGAGAAGGGGTGTCGCAGGGAATGCAACAGTCACAACCGCAACCTATAGCATTTGGAAGAGGTTAGTCATTGAATGTTATCACTTATGATAAAACAAAGCATGAGAATTGTTGTTTAGATGTATTTTATTTTATTTTTTAAGGAAGCGTTAAGGATGTTATACTAGGTGAAGATTGAAGTATTCTGGCAAATAGTTTACTTGCATGCCATGAACATATTTCAGGTTAGCCATTGGCAAAAATGATATTCCATTCAAGACATAAAAATCCTCACCTGAAATGTGCTTTTGTGAAGATTAAAAGTATTCTGGCAAAATAGCTTATTCACATGAAAGGAATGCGTTTCAGATTAACCATAGGAACTCAAGATATTCCATTCGACACAGAAATCCTCACTTGAAATGTACGTGTGTGTGCGTGTGCGTGTGCGTGTGCATGTGCATGTACGCGGGCATGTTTCAGTTCATGCGTGTGTTTCATGTTAGACATAAGCACTCATCATAGTTATGTTTATGGCAGAAATCCTCGCTGGGAATTTTGTGTGTTTCAGGGTTAGTCATGAGCACATTTCATAGTCTTGTGCACGTTGCAGATCAACATTAAGAGACTAAATGTTACGTGAAGCCTGCAGAAATGACAGTTTAAGATCTTCCAAGACACTGTCCGAGATTCAAAATCAAAAGATAGAGACAAATGACAAGTAACAAGGCACAGCAAAAGTGTGAATTAAACAAGATCTATAAGTGTGAGATGAATGTAGTTCCTTGTACAACTTTGACTTCTACCCTACTGTTGCTTCTTCAGCTCAGGGTATGTTGGAGGGGTTCTACTTACGTGAGTTTAAACTATGTCACCAAGAAAGCAAACTACTAGTGTGGGAGGCGCAAGGGTCCCATGAAGCTCACTCCTAAATCAGTATTCACGAAAGCTACTTATAGTCTTCTGTATTGGATCGAAAGAATAAATCCTTATCCCATCTTTTAGATTTGTTCCATGAGGTATAAGAAAAGATATTAATATAGAGGTAAGAAGAAAATTTTTCATATATCATGCATTATATCAGAGAAGGAAATATTTCCATACTTTCTGTCTCAGACATTCCCGGGAAAAGGCTGGGATTTTTGCTGGGTTGTAAAGCATTATTGGCATGACTGGAGAATCATTGTCCCCAAGAACCTCAAAACCCATCTTCTGAAGTTCTGCTCTGAAAAAATTGCTGTTCTCTCGAATTTGTCCAAGCTTCAAAGCCCCTGTTGAAATAAAATTCACGTGTAAGGAAATACTCCAGGATGAACATATACGCTAAAATTATGATACTCATACACCAGGAATAAGTTTGGTGAGAAAAGACATCCTGGCTTACCTCTGTTGGATCCATCTTCTCCAAGAATAACTTTAATCGCAGATATCACTTGCTGTACGGCAGGTGGAGACATGGAAGTTGCATAAAGATGTGCAGGACAAGCGTACTTCAAGTATTGAACTATTTCCTGATAAAGGAAAAAGGTGGGTTTAGTAGCGGCACAACCTCAACAATTTGCTGTTTTCCAATTCAATATTATAACTATTTAGATGTTAACAAGAGACCTTTGATGCTGCAATGTAGCCTCCACAAGATCCAAATGATTTTGTGAATGTTCCCATCATTACATCTACATCAGCAGGGTCTACTCCCAGGAGCTCACAAACACCTCTGCCCGTTTTTCCAATTGCACCAATGCTATGGGCCTCATCTAAGTAAGTGTATGCCTGCAGAAAGAGAACACAGTACATTCTCAAATTTTGCTTTCATAAACAGACAGAACTGCCAAGTCAAATGACCATGTTAATCAAGTGATCGGGTTTGAAATATTGTACATGAGAACCTAATACAGATAAAAAAATAAAGGTCTCAAGAAGGAGCAGTGCATTCATTAACGTGTGTGGTTTAAAGTGTAGATGAAAAATCATGAAGTGTGGTCAATTGTTCAATTGTCAAAACAAGCCAAGAAGCTGGAAATATGATCCTCCAGGCTGCACGGGAAAGAAGCAACAGTTGGCGCTCTGTAATGCATATATCTCATATATATAACAAGGAACGATAGAAATAGAAAAATCAAATGTGAAGATAAGAAACTAGCATATGCAAGTTACCATACCTTGTATTTCTTGCAGACGGCTATGATTTCTGGTAGTTTGCAAAGCTCCCCCTCCATGCTGTAAATTCCCTCAACAATAACAATTATTTTCTTCCAAGGTCTATGTGTACGAGGCTGTCCTTCGGCAATCTGCTCTCTTAGAACTTCCTCCAAGTGAGATGGAGCTACAGGATATAAGCCAATAAAAGTATAAGTTGCGAACAAACTGTACAACGAGTCTAATCATGGACTATGGCTGCATAACTTACTGTTGTGTTGGAAAACCCGTACTGTTGCACCTGATCCTCGAGCACCATTGACAATTGAATTATGGTTCAAAGAATCACTAATTATCAACCCGCCCTGACATAACCATAGGGAAATCTTGGTCAGGAATTAAAAGAAGAAATAGTAGGTCATACAGAAGAAACTAAATTGCCTGAAGTTCAAACTGTTTAGTACAAACCTTTCCAATGAGAACGGGAATGATGGCAGAGTTTGTGACGTAACCCATGCCAAAAAGAAGAGCAGCTGGTTTTCCTACAAATCGTGCAACCAACTCCTCCAGCTCAGTGTGCAGTTTAGTAGTTCCTGATGACAAACCAAGCAAAAGTTTGAATCATCTCTATTCTGACTGATCGGATCAGTAGTATGATATACATTAGGAAGAATATCTTACCTCCATCTACACGAACACTGCAGGTGCTGGGTGAGTATTTCTTCAGGGATTTGATAACACGTGGTGTGCAATATTCATCTGCTGCAGCAAAGCCAAGGTAGTTGTATGATCCTAGGTTGAGGCATTTGGAAAAATTTGAGGTCCGGCTGCAATGATTAATAAAAACCAATCCACGTTCATTTCTTTCCTTATTCAAGGTAAACAAACAACTAACATATTGGACGCATCTCAACATTAAATCAGTAACAACCAAACGGAAGCATCAAGAATTTTGAGTTTTATATCCGGCTGTTCAATCTATAAGTTTATATGCTAGCTCTCAGGTATCTTTAAACCTGAAAGATTAGTTTAAAAAAAAAAATAACTAAAAGTATGATATATGGTCTAAAGATTGGAGGTCATACATCTTTTAAAGAAAACATGCTTTAATAGGTAAGACTAATTATAAAAATATTGGGGGACTTCAATGTAGTAACTTACTGTAACGTCTTATTATTGTCATTGCTATAACGTTCGACCACATCGATCCAAGCATCTGGTGCACTTGAAATTGGTCTGCCAAAACAATCCTGGAAAAAAAGTTGTGTCAAAATAATGGCTGAAGCTTCAATTTACATCCCAAAATACAATAAGAAGGTATGTACAATTTAGATATGGTTTCTTAGCTTCTTCCTCTCCAATTTAATATTAGCTAACTAAAAGAAATAACCTTCCTTGTTATGTTCACAAATATGCAACCATCTTTTTTTTATTCTTTCTCCTAAAGGCCAATTTGTCCCATGTCTGGCTGTAGCGTACATAAAGTGATTTATTACTTTTCTAATGTTGTCCCATCAGACATCTTTATGTATGACTTATGTGATATGAACGTCATATAGAATTTCAACACTGAGATTCCCTGGGCAAGATGGGACTGTGGGATATATAACACGGATATATAGCACACCACAGTGTTACAGAACAAGTAAATCTGTTATATTTGAATCTCTGTCTGATTAGAAATGCCCACTTGCACAACCTTTAGAGTAAAAGATAACAGTCAAACAAATCCGAAGATTCTCCCTCGTTATCCCACTGTATGGGTCAGTTATGTAAGCTAGTTTAACTAAGAATCACTTCGTACCTCCTTGTTTCTTTGATTCAGTTATGTGGAAAACAAAAGGGCTAAAACTTTTCACAGGCTATTAATGTTGAAAAAGCACTATCCTTCAGTGATGAAGGAATTTGATCTATCTCAGATCCACTTATATCAGTACAAACTACTTGTCAATTCACTAAGTGCATTAATTCTTGAATTGAAGAATATAACTGAAAAAGAAAGACTGGCTAAAAGAATGACCTATTACTTTCCTTTATCATGTAGAGAAAAGGCAAGGGCTCAAGCGATTTACAATAACACACATCAAAATAAGCTTTCAGTAAGCAACTTTTTTACCACAATCAAATGGAAATTATCAAGTATATCTAAATAATCTTTTCCTTGAATCCATTCCATGATTGTAGAATACCCAGTATTTACAATATTCACTATAAAAATAGCATAATGTTTTCTCCTAGTTTTCTCTTATTTGTTATCTAGTTGAGAAAATTATTGAAACATTTCATCCAAAAATTCTGAATCCACTGAAATGCATTAAAAAGCACTGCATTTATCCAACAATCCCAAAAAAATCTAACAAAAATTTGAACTTTCGGAAAGAAATCTAACCTGAATCCGAAGATAGAGCCGGCGAGTGTAGAAATCGTCCATCCCTAAACATATTGGTGCATACCCCTGTTTCAAATCAAAATCCCTCCTCTAAGAACCAAATCCAACGACAAAATTTCACAGAAACCCAAGAAATCCATCTGGGTTTTCTTCAAGAAGAACGAAATCCCATAAGAAAGGTAGAACTTTTAAATCAGCGAAAGAAAACAAAACCCAATTGGGTTTTCTTTTAAAATAGGAAAGAATTACCTGGAGATTCTTAGATTTGGGGAAATCTAGTATTTTCCTGAAGAAATCCCTCATCTGGCCGAAGGCGAAGAGGAGGCCATAGCTGAAGAGGGTGGTGAGGGCTGTAAGGTACGGTAACCTCACCATCTTTGTTCTTTGTTTCTAGAGAGAGAAAGAGGGGGGCAAAACGAAAGAGATCTAGAGAGAGTGTGTGTGTGAGAGCGAGGAGATGATGGGGGCATGAGGGAGGGAGGGTTTTAATATGGGGGAGCCCTCAATGGCGCCGGAGAATTGGAATGGGCGAGGAGAGAGAGAAAAATAGAGGCTAGAGAGAGAAAGAGAGAGATGCTTGACCGTTGAATTTTAAGATGATGGGGAAGGAGAGAGAAAGTGCGTTGACCAAGCGTAGGGTTGGATTCATCTGCACACACATATAATAAGAGAGTCAATCACGCGTTGACACGTAGATAAAAATTTTTATTATCTCTTATAATATGTGTGTGAGGTCCATACACATAATATATTATAAGAGTTTTAATCCATGTGTCAACCCCTCTCCTCTGTTGGAGTTTTTTTTAATTAAATTAATTTATATTTATTTTTTGTTTATATTTTTACTTCTATTTTTGTTTATTTATTTAGTTATTGAGTTCAGTATTTTTGCTACATCACGTTGATGCCATTGCTCCCTTGGGCTTAGCCAATCTTAGCTCAATTTGTCTCAATCTATGGGCGGCATCGCTCCTTTGGGCTTAGCCAATCTTAGCTCAATTTGTCTCAAACTATGGGCCGGGTGGTCGTAAGTCATAAGTGGTAAATTTTTTTATAGTTGTAAGTGAGTTATATGCAAGTAAGTTTTACGGTATTTGATTGAAAATGTAAAATTATAAGTGATAAGTGTATTATATTTTACGGTATTTGGTTGTCATAATGTGTAAGTCATAAGTGAAAAGTTCACCACAAAATTATTTGCTTAGTGATTTAAAATATTAAAAATGCCATATATATACTAAAATAGTAAATATTAAAATATTAAAATATTAAAAATTAAGTAAATATACTAAAATAAATATATTAAATATTAGAAAATTAAAAATTAACATATTAAATATTAAAAAATTAATCTAATAATCAAAAAATATTAAATTTATATTAAATATTACTAATATATAAATAAAGTAAGAATTAAAATTAAATGGAATGCATTGCATTATCTAGTAATAAAAAAATTAATCTAGAAATAAAAAAATTCTAATATTAAAATTATTAATAAAACCTTAATATAAAAATTAAAAAATTCTCATAATTTAAAAGATTAATCTAATAATAAAAAATATTAATCTAATTACAATTAACTTTCAACAATATAAATTTGCATGACTACAAAATTAACTGTTTGTGCTGCAAGTAAGTTGTGAGTGAGATTTTTCATGATCACAAAATTAACCATTTGTGTTGCAAGTAGATAGTAAGTGAGATGCAAGTGTATTTTATGACTTACGGTCTAAACAAACACCATAAGTCGTAAGTTGTAATTGCCACTTGCGACTTACGAATTTTTATGATAAAACAAATACACCCTATGTTGCACTGATATGGTCACTCCGACACGGACATGACACTTGGGTACGTGACAAATTCTTAAAAATACATATAACACGTGTGTCAAATACATTTCAGATACGACACGGTTCCATGATAGAAGTGTTCGTGTTACATAGATCCCAATCAATATTCTTTCCTAAGTTTCTTAATTTTTTGAGGAGCATTTAGAAAATATTTGTTGGTTATTAAAAAAAAAAATCATACTATTTAAATGGATTATTATCATAAACTTATTCAGAATTATTAACTATTTTTCATGAAGTTTGCAAATTTTGACAACGTTTCAAACTTATCCTTATTTGATTTTTCTATTTATTTCCCGTTTTCCTCTTTTTTTTCATTTGGGTTTTTAGGATCCAGGTCCCCTACAATCTATTGCTCACTTGTTATTACTCCTTTTAACTAAAAAAATTATTACAAAGCAAGATATATTATATTTCTCTCTAATTATATTAGCACTTTATCTTATTAACTCCTTTTCCATTATGTATATTGATTCAAGTTACCTAATAACCTTCTTGTTTCCTTTTTTTTCTTTATTTTATTAGTTTCGTCTACTCGTACTTTTCTTCTCACAGTGAAATTTTCTTTTAAAACTTTTGCTCAATATCATTTTTATTGATCTTTTTCACTCATGCAACTCTAAAATTTTAGATAAATTTGTAATTTAATATTCTAGTTAAAGTTTTATTATCATTTCTGACAAGTTTTGGACGAAATAAATATTAAAGAATTTATATCAAGTGAACCTTATATTGTGAGGAATTAATATCCAAATATAATATTGTTTGGGGACTAATATCTAAATAAAATAATATAGCTTGTGCTCAAGAGATTCTTGCGGTTTCACATAATCCAAATATTGAGGCGGTTTCCTTAAGCTTGATTTTGAAAAAACATTTGACTCCATAAGTTGGGATTTTCTCTTTGCACTACTATGAGCAAGAGGGTTTGGAAATCGATGGAACAAGATAAATAAAAGCGTGTTTGCTCTCCAGTACTTCATCATCCTTGTTAATGAAAAGTGGGGCAACACCATTCAATGCCGGAAAGATCTTGGGCAAGGAGATCCCCATTCCCTCATCTCTTCATTCTTATTGCCGACACTCTTACAAGAATTCTATCCCTTGTTGATAGTAATGATACTCAAAGATTGCATCATTTTTTTGGCCGAATGATCTTGTTAAGCCCTCATTACGTCGATGACACCCTTCTTCTTGTGCTGAAGATGCTAAATCATTCATCTCACTCAAGCTTCTACTCTATGCTTACGAGTCGATGACCGATCTTAAAATCAATTTTCACAAATCTTTTATTTACAACTTGATTATATGTAATAAGATGGGCATGAAAGCCGCTAGCATTCTTAATTGCAACCTTGGATCATTACTTTTTACTTATCTTAGAATCCCTATCAAGGTAACATTTCTTACAAAAGAAGATTGGCAACTTCTCATTGAGCAGGTTGAGAAGAGGCTTACTACTTGGAAGGGTAATACTCTCTCTAGAGAAGGTAGACTCATTCTCGTGAACTCCGTCTTGTCCTCCTTATCTCTTTACTTTTTGTCCTTCAACTACCTCCCAGAGTAGGTGATCCATGGCATTGATTGTATTCGTCGTGATTTCTTTTGGAAAGGTATAAAAGAGATTCATGGAGGGCTTTGAAATTGGCAACTCGTCTGCTTACATAAAAGTCAAGGTGATTTGGGTGTTTGAAATCTTCGGCCCTTCAATCTTGCCCTTTTCTCTGAGTGGTGATGGAGACTTTTTCATGATGTACATACTCCGTGAGTGATTCTTATCCTATATAACTACTATAGAAGAAGAAGTCATGACTTGCACAATTCCCTCTCCGAGCATGTATCTCCTTGTTTGAGAGGGGTTCTCAAGACTTCTACGACATTTGCATCTGACATCAAAGATGAAGTGGGGGATGGGTGTTCAACTAGATTTGACTAGATCATTGGGTGGGTCATGAGACCTTCTCTTCTATATTCCCCAATCTATTCTTGATTGCTATGCATCCATCCGCAACGGCAAGCATTCAAACTTGTCTTTTTGGTGGAAGAATGATTTGGGCTCCCCAATTTTGAAAATGGTTATTTCGAAGCCTCCTCAACAACCTCCTCAACCTTCTTCAACCAAAAAAGCTTTCACCATCAACACGGATGTTTGGCAATGAAATCTCAAACAAAATGGACTCTTCACTGTCAATTCCCTCTATAGAAGCCTTATCGGTTATCGTCAGGAGAATAATTGTTTCCAATAGATTTGGACTACACAAGCTCTGCTAAAAATTAAAGTGCATATGTGGCTTTCATATCATGGCTGCCTCTTAACGGCGGACAACTTTACCAAAAGAGGTATTCATCTCACAACGTCGTGCATGTTTTATGGAGGTGATACTAAAACTGTCACCCATATCTTCCTACTTTGCCCCTTCACTTTGAAACTTTAGGGGCCGGGAAAAAACCGTTTTGCCCTATCTTCTTGATCATCTTCTATTGCATATTTCTGAAGTGATTGGAGTCTATCCAATATCCCACGTAATGAAGTTGATCATTGGGATTGTGTTGTGCGTGCAGTTATTTGGGTTGTTTGGTTTGAACGGAATCAAAAAGCCTTCCACGCAAAATTCTTTTCTATCATAGAGCTTGAGAATAAGATCTCATTTTTGGTGACTCATTGCCGATCCCACGTCACACATACCCCGTTTCCTTCCCTCTATCTCTTGTATCACCCTAACTTCTCGTTCATTATTCTTTTAATAATACTTCTTTGGGGCTAAGGTCCCAATTTTCTCTTTAAAAAAAAAAATTCTAAATAAGAAGATTTGTTATGGACCTAAATCCTAAAAATCATTCATTTTTCAAAATACAAATTTAAAGACCTAATTTTGACCATTCATAAGTAGAATGTTTAATAAAAATAGAGGTGTGTTATAAAAGAATTCAATGTGAGAAATTAGATGCATTATTATTTGTGCGTTACACGAAAGAGAGCACAACTCATGATGTAGGTATATATTTCTCCATGCTAGCACTCGGATTTGATTGTTAAAGAATCCAAAGGGCTAAACATAAGGAGCATTCTTCATGATTTTTTTCCTTTTATAACACCTCCAAATGTTTGATATCTCTGTATTAATCCCTCAATCATGTAAAATTTCAGTATATATTGAAGCAAATCAAATTTCAAGATTAAAAAATATGAACATTAATCCAATTTCAAGACCCATTATAAAAATAGCTTTTTTTTTTTGGGATGAATTGAAGCAAAATTTGAATTTTTAGGGATTATACATTGTTTTATGCAAGTGCAAGAAGTTGATTGGTAGTTGTGAGGTTTTGAAAACTTCATAAGAAACAAACATAAACCAATAATTAAAAGCCTAATAAATCACATCAAAATCATGCAACATTCTTTAAGTAATTTACCTAGCCATTCTTCATCATCCCTAATAAATGAAAATACAACTCATTTGTTGTATTAAAAAAATACTGTATATTTTCCAATTCAGAAATAATTATATACAGACAATTAATAAGATAATTCTTAAAATATTAATCAGAAAGCATGGTCCCTAAAATAATTTATTGAGGAGACAAGAATTATTTAATTTTAAACGAGAATTAGTGCATACTAAAGCATTTTTTTTTTCTAATCTCTATAAAAAAAATGTGTTGCATTCATAAAGAAAATAGTATTTGATATTATCAATTTTCTCCTTAGGCTTGTGGTCTATATTAAAATTCACTTATTGTCTATGATGGTTATGTAATTAAGAATTAGACGAAAAAAAAGATCCGACAAAGAAAATGAAGGATAATCTTTCTTCAACTGCATCCGAGACCTTGTTGGAGAAGCTCTAGACTCATACATTTAATAGCTTGAAATTATGTTTGTATCTAATTTACTAAATATTCAAATTAAAATTATTTAATTAAAGTTTGTATCACTGGAATTAACATATCTACTCTCAAGTTTCTAACTCTAAGTTGTATCAACTAAAATAGAATGTTTCTGGAGAATTTAAAATAAAACAAAGGGCTTTTTTAGCAAATTTGAAATAGTTCAAGAAAGTTTTCAGTTGAGCTTAGAGGAGGCGTAGTGGGAGATGCGGGGAGGCGGAAGGGGAGCTGCGGGGAGAGAGACTAAGAGAGGAGGCCTGGAGGGTTTGAACCGCACACTCACAGGAGGAAAAAAATTAAAATACCGATTTGAACCGGAACCTAACTAGTTCGATTCCGAAAATTAGAAACCGGAACCAAACCGATTTCTGACAGATTCCGATTCGGAACTGGCACCTTGCCTATTCGATTCGGTTCTGATTCGAACGCTTTTCCGTTTGGTTCGCTTGTTCGAACCGAACCGTGGTCGGGCCCCCCCTCCCTCTCCAGGCTTCCTCCCTCGCTCCGCATCTCCCCCCTCCGCTGGTTCCCCATTGGTGTTGTTTCAGTTCCTCAGTTTGAGAAATCAGAAACCGTCATTTCTGAAACCGATGTCAGGTCTACTTAGTAGGAGAAGTGTTTGTTGTCAACTACAATAAACTGAAAAGTTTTCTGCAAAAATTTGATAATATATTCTATAATTTATTTTAGAAGACAAATATAATCCGAGATAGACTTGTGTCATTCCGGAAGGATTCGAGCCCGAATCTTTTCCATTCAAATACAACCCTCAGATACTCGAATACAAGATCCACTCCATTGAAGTTGATCTATATTATTTTAAGTATATATAAACTAAAAATCAAGTGTTCTGAATTGCCTATCCATCAAGCGGTGCAAAGTGGACGGCCAAAAAAAGTGAGTTGGTTAGATCTATATCTTTAGACATACAAATTCTCGATTTGTCCATTTGATCATGATCTAAACATTTAAAAATCCCTACAAACTAATTTTTATTAGGTTTCAACTGTTCTACACCATTAAATTAACTAATCACTATTTAGGCCGTTTATTTTTTTTCCTACTTGATGCATAGACAAAAAGTTACAAAAAGTATTCAAAACACTCGATTTTTGGTTTATAAATACTTGAAATAATAGAGAACCACTTAACGGAGTGGATCTTGTATTCGATGTCAGATGTTGATATTTTAGTGGGAAATATTCGGCCTCGAATCTTTCTGGAATGACACAAGTCTATCTCAATACAATTCTCCTTCTCTCAATACCTTAAGTTTTTACAAACACAATAAAGAAAAGAAAAAGAAGAAGAAGAAGAAGAAAAAATTTGTCCCTCAGCCTATCTCACTCTCTGTCTCATTTCTACCTAGCAAATGGTGACAAAATATCCACCCATTTCATTAAATTAAGACATTTGCAAGAAACATAATCAGCTTCTTCTTTGATGGTCTAAATCACATCTTAATCTTAGCTACTCCTTTTTGACCCAAAGAACTAAAAACTAAAAACTAAAAACCTCAAAGTTAAAAAACAAATGATTGAGGGGGGACCTCAAGACCATTATGAGGTCTTATTGCTAAATATTGAACATAATTTAATGCAATTGGTGACTTGTTTCTCAGCTTTGACTTTTAAGCATGTAGATGATGGGCACATATATTTATGGAAATATACACATGTACGCGTATAAATACAAGTACAATTATACTACAAGCAGTAGATCCATTCAAGTGTCCACGTGGACGCACCAACATTTGTTGATATTAAGTTTGTAAACTTACATATTGTATTTATTTGAAAATTCTCTAATTCTTTGATCATTTTGACTGCCTCCACTTCTGACCTAGTCTTTTGTGGGGGGTTGCTAACAATGTTGTTTGTTTGCAAGAAGGTGTTGTCATCAACCTCAACAGATAAAAGATATCATTAATTTATTGAAGAGCAATGCTTTTTGGGTTCAAAAGTTCATATCACCTTAAATTGACCATTAACCCTTTCTTTATGCTTATACAGTAGTTTAATATTGTGCTTATTCTCATTTTTATGGTAGTTGTTCGTAGAACGGTAAACAGTTGTGATTTACAAAGTGAACCGAAATCGTGAATCTAGATTGCACTCAGTGACATAAGAAGTTCGTTTCATAGCCTCCAAAATTGATTCTCTGGAAGGTGGTGACGTCTCTCAAAGTAAAGATTATTTCTTGACTCGCAGCCTGTGATAAACTACTAACAAGTCTCTACTTATACAGACGTCACATTAGGCCGACAATGCTATGCATATTCCGTGGTAATCATCTGGAGTCATCTTCTCATCTATTTCTCTGTTGTGACTTTGCCCAAGGAGTCTGGGCTCCTATTGTGACCAATTTGCAACTATCATCATGGCTCACCTCTTTTCGTCACACGTGAGAAGATTGGAGAACTTCATGTATCCTTGGAGCAGCTCAGAAGATTTGGGACATTCATGTTCAAGCCGTGGCTTGGTGTATTTAATGAACGAAACTCGAGGATTTTCAATCAGAAGTTGCTTTCAACAGAAAAAGTCTCTCATCGGGCTCTTTTTTACTCTGACCTTTAACCAAAGTTCTTTGTTTAGATGAACGTTGTTGTTTCTCTTCATCATCTTTCTTGATTTTGTATATTTTTGGATTTCTTTTCCTCACTGCTTGGTGAGGATTCTTACTTTTTTTGTAATTCCTTATGTTAATATATTTTGAACTTGGCCTCTTTGGACCCGTTTTCTCTTTTTAAAAAAAAAAAAAAATAGCCTCCAAAATTGATAATTCCCAAATAACTATAGTTCAACAGTAATTTCACATAGAACTTGCATCCAATATGTTGAGGTTCTCTTGGCATGATAAAAGTGTTAACAAAGATTAGATTTAGAATCATTGGGTCTTGAGTTCAATCGCATATTAAGAACTCATGTTCCATCTATTTCATTAGAGTAAGAAGTTTGATTTATTGCCATTTCCATGTCATAATTTTCACTTCCATAGTAAACCATAACTTCAAATTTTGTTGTTGCTTGCATTTTATAAGTTTACCATGGAGAAAATGTGCCCCAATATATGATAGTCAACCTAGACTCCCATGAACTTGCTAAAGTTTTTTTTTTTTTAATAAGAAAATTGGGGCTTTAGCTCCCAAGGTGTGTTAATAAAAAAAAACTTCATGAGAAGCTACAAGAGAGCGAGAGGGTGATATAATAAGAGAGAGAGAGAGCGGGAGGGGGAGAGAGAGGGGGTGGAGTTGTACAATAAAAAGCACAATGGTGTAAACAAAAACATAAAGTTGCCGAGGAGACGACGGACTACGGTGACTTTTGACATTTAGAAAGTGAGAAGTGGGATCGCCAATGAGTCACCAAAGATGAGATCCTATACTCAAGCTCTATGATAGAAGAGAATTTTGTATGGAAGACTCTTTGATTCCGTTCAAGCCAAACAACTTAAATGATCGCATGTACAACATAATCTCGAACGATCAACTTCATTATGAGGAATATTAGATAGCCTCCAATTATTTCAGAGCTTGCTAAGTTATTATTAATGATAATTTGAAGAAAAGAAAATTTCAAGTATATTATTGTATATTCTTTCCCCAAAGATTACATCAATATATATATGGAAGTGGATAGAAAAATATAAGGAAAGTATAAATGTCTAGATATAATGCATCGCATGTCTTTTAATACCCTCCCTCAAACTTACGGTGGATCAAACACCGAGAGTTTGAGAATATGCTCATCGATCGTCTCTTTTCGACGACGGGAATGATGAAGTCATCGCTCGTTGAATAGCTCTCGTCGACGGCAGAAATGGTGAAGTCATTGCTTGTCGATTGTCTCTCGTCGACGGCAGAAATGGTGAAGTCATTGCTTGTCGATTGTCTCTCGTCGACGGCGGGGAGAATCCACCACACAGGGCAGAGGCAATCACTGATGATGAGCGCATAAAGAGGACAAAGGTAGAATGGCTCACGAGAACTCGACTACATGAATTATGCAGCAAAGTGGCTGAGGCAGCGCTGGAGTAAGATGACGTCCAGGTTGACAATAACGGAAAATGAAAAGATATCCCGAAGCAAAAGTGGCCAAGTGCTAGACACATGATATGCGAGTACGATCCAGCGCAGGCTCATTGATAGCATAGAATGACGATCAGCAGAGGAATGACTCTGATACTATAATAATTTGGAGAATGGAAAATTTCTGTGTATTAGTGTATATTATTTCACCAAGGATTACATTGATATATATATATATATATATATATATATATATATTATATATATATATATATATATATATATATATATATATAGGAGTGGAGAGAAGAATATAAGAAAAGTATTCATATCTAGATACAATACATCACACGATAGATACAATGTATTACATGTCTATTAACAATTAACATAAATGAGGAGAACAATTTTTTTTTTTTAGAAACAGTTGACTCCAGAGAACCCACGTCCAAGGTGAGCCAATTGAGACCCTGGATTCAAGCATATATTTTTTTTCCAATCTAAATCACCATTAAATTCTACAATTTTGGTGTATTTTGTTGTCCACAGCTGATGACTAAGTCAAAAAAGAACTAAATTTATCATTGTTGGAATGAACTATTAAGAAGTTGTGCAAGGAATTAATCAGTTACCGTCAAAAAAAAAAAAAAAAAAAAACCCTAATTTTTCGGTCCTTGTGAAAAGAAAAAGAGAGAGATTGCAGAAAATTGTCAAGTATTATCGAGGTTTCTTTTAAAATTCTCATTTTCTTTTGAATTGAGGATATTTTCTTTTATTGAACTCAGTAGAAATTTAGTAGCTTTAACTAAATTTAAAATGCTTCATCGACAATCTTTTTTTACTTTCTAAATCTTATGTAAATCATTTAATCAATAAATTTAAACTTGGATTGCAGGCAATTTGCGAGTTTAGACCCAGATTCAAGCCCACTTTTTTTGCTGTATTGGGCTTAGCCACCTTGCGGCCCAGCCCATCTAAACAGATCAATCATGACAAGAATCTAGGCTCAAATTCAGGCCAAAAGTCTCGAGACAAAATAAACCGGGGGCCTACTTTGGGCCTAATGCACAAAGCCCATCATCGGGTTATCTAGGCAACATTGAGTGGGCTTTTTACATAGAAATTTTCCTGTTTGTTGTTTGGTAAAAGCCCAAGGATTTACGAGAATCATAGCCCAAAAGAAGTTTTTTCATACTGAATAAAATTGCCCTATAAACAATGCATTTTTATTTCTCAGCAACAAAAAATTAAAATTGAAATTCCAAGAGAGAAATTTTTACTTCTAAACATATAAAGAAGAAATATTGACTAAAACGAATTAACTAGAAAGATAGGTTCTATAGTTAGTTTCGGTAGCCCGTGTATCTCTATATAAATTCTCTCCCGTGCTCGATAAATTTTCTCAGATTCTCTCTATTTTTTTTTTAAATCTGTGATAATTTGGTGGGGATGAACTAATTTGTAATAATATAATTGAAATTTGTGGATGAAAATGTTGATAGTTGTTGATCTGTTATGCTGTAGATTACTGACATTTTCCTATTATAAAACTGGCCCCAAAAAGAATTCGGATCACAAAATCACTTATAAAGGGTATGAATCAGGTTGACCCATTAACCCGCGAGTCAGATACGGGTGGAGAAAATTTTGTGATCTCTAAATTGAAAGTTAAATGACAAAACAAGAAATGTGAGAAAAATTTATGTTTTTGTTAATATAATGCGCTCTATAAGCTTGGAATCGAAACCAACCCCATTCTGATTGTTCTTTTAAGAGACGCCGACAGTTAACGACACACACGGAGGTTTCTCGAGAACAATAAAACCTCAATGTCAACACCCCCACCTTTTTCTTGTGAGAACATGAGAATTTGCTTCTTGTGATGATCTCAGCTTGAAGCAATTTGTCCTTGCCAAGAACATGTGGAAATTGAATGAGACTTGAAGTTAGCAAGAAGTTTCAACGTCTCATAATTCATAGACATCACTGTTCTCAGTACTCATCCTTTTGGAGGCATGCAAACAGCTTTGGATGACTCAACTTTTTCTTCTTGCATAAAACAAACTGACAAGACTTTTCAATGTCGGACCCTTTTATATTTGTCTTACTTTTATATTAGTCCATAACATTTTAAATATTTGTACGAGGTCCATGTGATTATTATCTGAAAATGCCAAACACTGGAAACCCTTCCATTTTGCACGAAGTGATTTCAATCATAACCAAGTGAACTATAAATTGAAAGAGGAGCTTTCAATAGTTCTAAATCTATGTTTCTAAGTACGAGAAATCATCACTTGGTTGTAATTGTTTTACTTTGGAATTTTTTTATACTAATCCTTTGAACCGTCACGTTTTAGTGTTCAATTGAAACATGAATTAGTGTTCAAATTTCAAAGGGAGATGCATGACCCAAACCAAACAGGCCATACATTTGAATTTTTCTGTAAATTTAATATTATTTTAGTTTGGGGGATTGTTCAAGCTAGTTAACTATTTCTCTTTCTTAAATATTTTTTAATCTTAGTGTTAGTAGCTTTCATGCCAGTGATTTAGACTGAAATTTCTCGCTATTTTTTTATCACACAAAACTAGTTGGTCAGTGAGTCGTCAACTCATCACTATCCACGGAACTTTATCATGGAGTGCAACATCAGATTACATAATCAACTCCAGTTAGTCTACTAATCATCTCAGCATGAATCAGACATGTGGAAAGACTCTAATTTTAATTTGGTTAATTAAACTTAGTTTTTTTAAATATAAAGCGTAAATAGGAGTAAAATCTGAGACTCTCCGCAACCTGCTCATCAAGTTTTTTCCCCCCTCTCTCTGTTTCTAGCAAAGTATCTTGCAGATCTGATAACTCGATTTGGATCTAACTTTACTGAGTAAGGTATGGATTCTATAAATATATTTGTTTCCTTGATTATATAAGATTCAAAGCAAATAAACCAATAGTTGTGGTGATTATTTTTATAAATAGTTTAGCTCTCTCAAGTCAATTTCTTTTTCCTTTTCAGACTCAATTCATACAAGGTTATTTAGTTATATCTAGACATGTCTATCATTTTCTAGAAAAATAAAACCGAGACAACATATTTCAACAAGAAGAATCATATTCTTCTTTTTTACTTTTCTCCTTCCCAACATATAGAGAAAGTGAGGGAAAATGCAGAGAGGAGTATTGTCTAGAACTACTAACTGGAAACTCCTAAGCCCTGTTCGCTGCATTGATTGGTTCTTGTGATTTTCAAATGCACCACAACTTTCATTAACAAAATTTAAACTAAGTTAGCCATAACCATTATATAACATAAATATAATAACTGAACCAGTTGAGCCCATGCATAAAATAACCCTAAAAAGAAAAAAAATTACAATAGAAAGAACAAAAGCAATTTCCAAGTCAGTAGTATTACTCTTGGACACCTAATACGGATTACATTTTTTTTTTTAACAAACAAAGGCTACATACGATATATAATGTAGATTCGTATACGGCTATATGTATCTTGTATATATCTATATAGGTAAATTAGAACAATAGAAGCAAGGAGGAGTTGTTAGGGTTTCGGAGACGACGTAAACTCCACCTCCCCCGTCTTCGTTGCCGAGCCCGCCGCCCCGATCTCGCTCGCATACGGTGCCGTTGCAGTCAACCTGTGCAGTTTTTTTTCGAAAAGGGTCAGAAAAAGAGAAGGGAAAAAAAAAACCCTAACCATCAAAAAATGACCACAAAAGATATCAATAGTTGTGTGCTGTAGTATGCCACCATCTCATTTTCACAAGGAACTGGAAGGTCAGTCACTTTCGTGGTTTAAAAACTTAAGAAATGTATTCTGTTTGTGTAACAGGTATAAAGTTTTTGTTTCAAGTTTTGAAAAAGAAAATGACCACATGATATATTAGTCAACGGAAATGCCCTATGCATGGTACATTATTATATGTGTCCATTTTTTATACGCAACAAAAACATTGCCCTTGTTCCCAAATATCGAAGTCATCTACGTAAACATGTCCCAAGTTTGGTTTTGGGTCCGAAATCATCATTTTTAATGACAGCAGAAAAGGAAATAAACTATAATCACGTGCTCCTATTGTTCATAAAGTAACAAAGTTTTTTCTTTTGACAGCCATCATGGCTCATTCTCGAACTAAGTTTCTCCAATAATTCCAGCTTTATGTTTTACTGATGAGCCAAGTTTCAATAGCGTGGAATCATGAACTAAGCTATGATTTTAAGCAAGAGAAAGAAAAACAAAACGAAAACTAAAATAAGAAAAGGCTGTAGCACTCAAGAGTCCAGACAAGATAAGAGACGCCACCAAAGAACATGTTTGTTTGAAGGAATTCTAAAGAGAAATCTGTTAAAATTATTGTAGAACAAGTTTCAAAAAATACTTTTCATAGGTTTCTAAGTGAAGGGTGTTTGGTTGACTCAAAGAAGTAGGAGAAGGAATCTCTCTACATGCTACATGCGTATGAAATTTATTCCCTCTTTGGCTCTGAAACTAGTAAGAAAGCTGTAGACGCAGGGGCCATGCGGAAACACCCGCGTCAGATTACAGTGTTTGGGAACCCCAAACAGGTCCAATGGTTGTACTTGCTTCATATAATTTCATCAAATCCACAAGACACAAGACATGAGAGGGATGGAGGCAGGAAGAAAGAAACAAATTGGTGGGATCCATTAATTATTGGAAGAAAAGAAGAGGACGGCATTCGCTCTCTCCCCACATTCACTTATCACACGTGTCGAACAAAGTTGGACGAGTATTTAGCGCAAGCCCGAGGGCTCTTTCCCCCGCCTTTAAAGTGCCGGAAGAATTGAAGAAATTTTGATATTTTCACATGTCACATAAAGTTCAAGGAATATGGTAATGTTTTTAATATTGAACTTATAGGACCCAACAACTTGAAACTAAGTAACAGTGTGTTTTTTAGCAATAATAAAGTATTAATAAAGAAGTCATAAGCTCAAAACAAACTACGCATTTAGAAAACTTGCATAAAAAATTAGGAATTACCAAAACAATTATTACCATAACAAATGAAGTTTTCAAAAATAGAATAAAAAGGGTAAAATTGGAAGAACAAATATGTTCTACACTACTTTTAACTGTATAACAAAATTCAATGAAAAAGACCCAAGAGCCTCAAGCACCTCATCTTTTGGTTCTTTAACCGTATTGTCACGCCACCAGTGTGTTGAAAATTCCTTCTTTAAAAAAAAAGCCTGTTGTTATTCTTTTAAAAATGTTAACTGCGATTGATTTTTGAGCTACTAAAATATCATTTTATACACACATTTAACGTGTGCTAGCATTCAAATGAAAAGATAAATGGAAAAGAAAACTGTTACAAAACTTTTAAAAACTTTCATGGGTTCCCAACTCCATGTTGTTTATTTTAAGCACAACAAAAAAAACTAACCCCAACTATTGCCAATATATAACCGCGGGGGTGGGGATATCATGTTTAATTTAAATTATTTATATGAGATAAATATGGGTCCTTTGAAAAGGAATTCAAATTCAATGTTACATCATTCAAATTGAAGATTTATTCTATTAAGAGTGCTTAAAAAATAAAAATTCAAGTGTTTTGAATACTTTTTAATTATTCATTCCAAAATAAATGATCGAAATAGTGAGTTTGTTAGTATAATGATATAGAATATTTAAAACCTAATAAAAGTAGGTGTGTGAGGTTTTTTTAATGCTTACATCACGATTAAATGGTTGGATCGAGAATTTATATGTCTAAAATTATAGATCTAAGTAATAAGCTACTTTCGTTTGTTATTTTTTGACTACTTGATGCATAAGTAAAAAAAATATAAATTACTTGATTTTTAATTTTTTAAATATTATTAAATCAACTTCAATAAAATAACTCTTGTATTTAAATACAGGAAGTGGAAAAAATACTTGCCAGGCCTATCTCTTATTTATCCCTCCAAGATTATGGACCACACAGTGGGACCAGCTACGGGGACCACGAACGTGCATTAATTAGTTATAGATAGGCCCCACCGAAGCCTCACGTGGTGGGTTACCAATTTGAAACCAAACCCTGTCCCATCTATTATCCTTTTCTAACCAGACACCAACAAACATCAGTCACGTGCATTTTACCATTTTTGGATTCTTTTTGAAATAGAATAGAAAAGGAGAAAAAAAAATTATCCAGAAGGAAAGAAAACGTGCGTAATCACCGGCCAAAGATTCTCGTAGATCCCACCCCCAGTTTAACCGTACTAAAGAGCCTTCCTTTTTATATTTTAGTCCCTGTTAAACTCTCTATTTGCATAGGCAAGTGAATTAATAAATTAATTTTGACTAAAATCAACTATAATATATCAAATACCACAAGTCACCTAAATATACCAGACACCAAGTTTTGGAGATTATGAGATCTAGTTATCTAAACTAAAAATTCCCAAAACTGAGTTACCATAGTTGAGCTATCAGTAGATCAAAATTCAAAAAAGTTTCTAAAGTTCATAAATTATAAAATTTTGCCATAGATAAAATATGCAATTTAAAGATATTCTTTTTTTCCCCAATAAAGTGTAAAACCAAAGGACTTCAAGCAAGAATAAAATTAATAGTGATCCAGTTCGCAAAGACCAATAATGCAAAAGAAAAACATTACACATATTTGCAAAAATAAAATAAAATGGAATGGACCAATATACCTCTCCTTGCGCTTCTCTAGGAACCGCTGCAACGACTTCTTCCGAGCCATAGGCAGATCTGCTAACAAAATTAAAAAATAATAAAAATAATAATAATAAGATTAGTGTTTTTTAAACTTTTAGTTTTTTCTTTATAAATACAATAAATAAATGCTTAATGCTTATCGGGCTCGGGTCTGGACCCGTTGTCCTCACCTCCATTGAGCTTATTCAGGATCCCGTCCTTCTTCGCATTCCCCTCCTCTGCTGTTCTGATTATGGCCTTTGCCTGCAAAAAAAACACAAAATCCCAAATCTCAAGCATGCAAAACTCCAAATCTATAGTGTACTAAAATGCAAAATAACAAAACAAAAAAGAAAACAACTAAACTAACCTCATCGTGTCCGACGTGGAAGACGGTGACGGTCCCGTTGTAGAAAATCGTCAACGGCGCCGTCCCCGGTGGGCTATCTGTCACCGACCTAAAAATAGCAAAAGGGAGAAAAGAAAACCACAAATCACCCATTTTACTTACTAAAAAAAGGAAAAAAAAACACAAGTCAGCAATAACGCTAACGGTGACGGCAATCGCACCTGGAAGAAGCGGGGTTGAGGACGGGCACAGGCGGCGTCACAATCCGGTTCGCTCCGGTGCCGGTCCAAACCGGCGGTCGGGGGGTCTCCATCACCGATCTCAGGAGGGTGGGGTTGATCCTCGACATCGCGCTCTGAATCCCTATTTCCAATAAAAAAAATTTTCAAAAGCAATCAGGAATAATAACAGATGAGAATAATTCGAGAGAGAGATTAGAGAAGGAACGAACGACGAATCGAGCTCCGCTGAGAGTTGATCCTCTCGAGGCCGAAGAAATCGAGCTCCACCGTGGCCTTCGACATGGTAAACTCCTTTTGGGTTCTTGCTCGAATTCTAGGGTTTTAAAGAGAGAATTTTTTAGAGAGAGAGAGAGAGAGAGAGCAGCGAACTAAAACAGCACGTCTTCCATGGCTTCCTACGTTTTTTCCTGAACAGACGAATAAATAAAACAAAGGGGACTATGATTTTACTAATATGCCCTTAACAGTTAAAGTATTGACAGGCGGAGTCCCGAACCTGTCTCCCGCTCTTTCGCGTGCTTTTAAGGAAAAGACGGGATTGCCCCTCTATAGCCAAATCGGTGTTTTGTTGATTGATTTTGGGACGAAATTTAAGGTTTTGATATTGAGTAAAAATTTTATTTTCTACTTAAAATAATCGAATTGTGTTTTAGGGTTTTTTTTTGGGTAAGAAGACCCTACTCTCTCTGTATACATGCTGTTTAAAATGAGTCAAAATTAAGCCACTAAAGATTGATTGCTTGGAAATTTTAATATTTAGATCTCATGTAATTTTTTTCCAAAATCCACAAGTGTATAGTAAAGATTGCATCTATCTCATGCATAATGAGACAAAAAAAAAGTTAATTAAGGTTTAGTTTAAAATAAAGGAAGAGGTCAAGTATAAGAGGTCTATCTTTGAAATCGAACTATAACTTTTGTATAAAAAAAATGTGGAAAGAAATAAGAAATAAAAGAGCAGATTGTAATCAGTTAAGATTCATATTCAGCTAATCCTTGGCATGTGATTAGTATAGTTGAGATTTGATCTCTAATGTTGTAATAAATTTATCGTAAATTGTTAACAAATACATAAGATTGAGCAATGATTAGAAAAAGTAATTACGGATTAATCAGAAAATTTAAGAGTAAAAAGGCGCAAGGTAAACACTAGAGAGAGAGGGAGGGAGAGAGAGGAAGGGATGATTATATGTTTAGTCCCTAGATCTTGTGCTAACCCACATAGATTGATTAATTGTTGAGTGTTGATGCGTATTTGGGAAGCAAAATACCAAATATTTAATGAAGCGTGGCATTTACTGTAAATAAATGAGAAATCAAAGGCATTTGAGGAGATAAGCTGGAGATCGCGTGGTTCCGCGGAAGAGCGTGTCACGCCGCTGGCGTGCTCTCGCTCCACCCCCCCCCCCCCCCCCCCCCCCCCACCCCACTTTAGAAACGTGCGCTCGAGAGTCCCGTCACCGCCACAATCGAGGCACGTGACCCCACATCTTTCATGGCAGCCCCCGGCCCACGAGTTGGTATCGTGGTAACCGGGAGGCGGTGACGGGATCCCTCCCGTCTGCGTCGAGAGCGGGCTTCGAATGGCGGTGACAGCACCCGGGGCCGTACTGCTGACGGCACGCCAACGGCTCCGGTTCTGGTCACCGACCGTGCAGTTACTCTCGGATCCTACTGCTTCTGAGGTTATTGAGCTCGTGGAATTAGTCTTCTTCTGCGGTTAAGCGAAGATTATATGTGCACCCATTTTTAGTGCACCCAAATTTTGCACCAGATCTTGCCGCCCAATTCTTAGTTTTAGCTCTTTGAATGTCGGCAGCTAAATTGAGAGTGAGAAAAAAAAGAGCACTTTAATTACAAAAAGAATGTTAGATTGCGTTTTATTTAGTCTTAATTAGTCACTTAACTCTAACGATTATGCAGTTGAAGTATAATTAACTGATGCTTTATAAGTCAACCGACAACCTCAACATCAGCGTGACGCGTGATGCACTTGATCTTGCAATATATGTATCAAAGAAGCAAGACTCCATTTTCTCGCTAAAACATTCCACATTCTGTCAGGACTTTTGTCTTGTTTTCAAGAAAAGATGACTGTCTAAGAAGATCCAATCGAATTGGAGAAGACGAAGACTTTGAGCAGAAGAAACAAATCAAGTTGAAGCAGATTAGTCGACCGTATTGTCGATTAATATTCAAACCAGTCGACTTTACAGTTGACTGGGCAGATACAAAGAAAGAGAGGATTACAATTAGTCAACTTATGAAAATTATTAGTCGACTAGTCTGCTCTTCTGAAACATGAACAGAGGTGGTGCGAGTTTCCTTTTCTGATAGAGTTCAAATATGATTTAAATTCTATCCCATAAAGATTTGTTTATAGAGTTTAAATGGTAATTCTTCAAGATTAAGAAGATCAACTCCTAATAGGATTGATCAGTATTTTTCAAGTATTCGACGATCAAAATCATCTCATAGTTTGAATATAATTTGCATTATAAAGTCCTATAAATAAAAGTTGTAACCTAGTAGGTTGCGTGTGGAAACATGGAGGAAAATAAAGAAGCCCAAAAAGAAAGAGAAAGGTGGAGGTGCGTAGATGGAAAATATACTCTTGTAATTTTGTGACATTCAAGAGAAAGGTGAATACACTTGTAAGAACTAAGAGAAATGTTAGATCTCTTATACCAAGTTTATTAATAGAACTCTTATTATTCTCTCCTCGCGGATATAAGCTAAATTTAGGCCGAATTACATTAGATCCTTGTGTTCTTTTCTACTATTTTGTTTTGATATTACTAGTTTTCTCTACAATAATTTTTCTTTTATAAATACTGTCATATTGTCACGTTCCACAATGTCAACAGCGAGAACAACAATTGACATCAAAACATATTAAATCTGCTTACACGTCCCTCATTTCAATATAGGGGCCGTTTGTTTCGCGTAAAAGTTCGTAATTCGTAAATGACTTACAACCCAGTTACAACTACGGCGTTTGTTTGGACCGTAATTCGTAAAAAACTTACACAACCCAATTACCACTCACTTGCAACCCAATTACCACTCACTTACAGCCAAGTTACAGTTAATTTTGTGGTCATGCAAATTTGTATTATTTTTTTATGTTAATATTGATTTTTTTTTAATATTTAGTATTTTTAATATTTATTTGCAATATTAAAACTTTTTAAATCATCAAATAGTTAATTTGGTGGTCAACTTTTTCACTTACGACTTACACATTCCGACAACCAAACACCGTAAAACACAATACACTTTTCCATTTACAACTTTATATTACCAACCAAACACCATAAAGCTTACATGCATGTAACTCATTTACAACTATAAAAGACTTTATCAATTATGACTTACGAATTACGGCCAGTTACGACAACCAAACATGCCCATAGCGGATGAGTGTAGTATTACACTACTGACTTAATATTTTTGAATTAAAAAAATAATTGACTCTATTTTAAGGTTTTATACATTTTTAAAAGAGTACTTCAGACTTTTTCCGGCAGACAAATGATCCACTAGTGAACGCAGAAAATAAAGTAGAAATAAAGCTCATTTCCCTCATCATATATAGGCACCGGGTTGTGATAAAATATGATAATTATGATTGAAAATATGATAATCATGATTGAACTATCGAGGGTAGAACTCCACTACAAGCAACTGAACGTCCCCAATCGAACTTGTTAGAGCATACAGAGAAAGAAGACAGCTTTCAGGTTAAGGAGCACCGATGCTGTAACAACCAAAATTTTATTGTACCTAATTTCTCCTCACCTTAAATATTAAGAATTTTGGTTAAGGCATTATATAGAAGTAGTCACCCTCCATAATTCTATGTCAACAAATTAAACTTAATTAATAGACCCACTTCCCTTTATTTTTAAAAAGTTTTTATTAACTATTTGATTGTGGTGACTAAAAATGATTAGCATGAAGGCCTATGTACATGTATTTTGGGCAAATTTATGACTTAAGCAATAGTAAAAGTTAATGTCAACATAATCCTTCATATCCCCTTAATCACCAAGCTTATCCTAATACCTTTTTAGTGGTAAGTATGCATTAGGGGGAAGATTAAAGGGGCTAATATTTCTTGAGGTTTGGGTTTCCATGTGGCACCTTGAGAGGGGTCTTGGCCAAGTGGCATCATGAGAGAACACCACCTAGTTCTTGCAATTCCAAGGAGTTGACTACCAAGCTTGCCTCTTCATCTTCCTCTCCCAAAAAATTCTGCAGATTTTCTCTCCCAAATTCTGCAATTTTTCCCTCTCTTGTGTGAAGAACTTGAAACCCTAAATCCCCCATTTCATCTCCTCTCTAGAATTGGAAGATAAGAACTAGGATACCCTCTCTAGCCCTAAATCCTAGCCTCTCTCAACTCTGAATCAAGAATCCACCAGAGGGAAGGAGGAGACACGCGCGCGCAGCAGCACGCGAGCTGCTGCTACTTTGCCGCAAATCTGCGGCAAAGAAGAGGATTCCGCGGCAATTTGGGGGAGGGAAGGCCCGATCTTTGGGGAGGAGGTTCCTGGTGAGCTGGGGGAGAGATCTTCCACGGCTAAACAGCATTATCCTGAAGTTTAATTCTCTGTTTCAGAGTATTAAAGCATTGTGAGTAAACCTAACTATTAGGGTTATGTTATTCTATTAATGCTTGAAAAATCTGAACTTTGAAATTGGTGTAGGTGTCCCACAATGGTAGTATTTGCTGTTTTTGTGATATCTTTACACTAGATGGAAATAAATGAGTATTACTTAATTATTGTGCCCTATATCATGTTGTGATGAGATAAATGTGTGATATACATGTTTTAGCTCACTAATTTAACTTAAATAAGGTAATTTAGCATCCTAAATTCGCTGTTTGGTAATTAACTTTAGGTTAATTGAAATGCAAAGGGTATTATATGCTTGTTATGTCTCAACATTACATCGTTATGATATGCGTGTGTAGAACTCATGTTCTAGTATATTATGTATGCCTATTGAGCCAAATTAGCATGATTATTTCGCTATCTTTCTTGGTTATTATCATGATAATCGATTCGATATAGATATGATATAAACTTGAAACTTACTTTATGTTCACAAGAGTACATGGGGAATAATCCCTCTTTATGTCATAACTTTATGTTGTGTACTAGTGAGTACATGTGGATGATGCATATGTGCATACGGGGTTGGAAGTGGCGCATTATGGCGTTACCATGATTTTGAGAAACCCAAGTGCATGTTTCTTTATTGTTGCACATCATTTTGGGCATGACATGTAAGTTAGTTTTATATTGCTTAGTATGAATTTCATAACTTAGACTTGCATGATGCATTTATATATATATATATGAGGAAGGGGCCGTGCGGGAGCCGGTAGGAGGGGGGAAGACGGGGATTTGACACATGTATATATATATATATATATATATATATATATATATATATATATATATATATATATATATATATATATATATATATATATATATATAGAGATAGACTTGTATCCTTTCAAAAGGATATGATCCCGGATCCTTCCCACTCAAAATCAACCCTCCAACATTCGAATACATGATCCACTCCGTTGAAGTTGATCTATACTATTTCAAGTATCTATAAACCAAAAATCAAGTGTTTTAAATACTTTTTGCCCATCCATCAAGCGACGCAAAATGAACGGCCGAAAGTAGTGAGTTGGTTTGATCTATGTCTTTAGACATGCAAATTCTCGATCCGGCCATTTCATTATGATCTAAACATTTAAAAACCCCTATAAAATAATTTTTGTTAGATTTCAAATGTTCTACACCGTTAAACTAACCAACTCACTATTTAGGCCGTCCGTTTTTCCCCTACTTGATGGATGGGCAAAAAGTATTTAAAACACTTGATTTTTGGTTTATAGATTCTTGAAATAGTATAGATCAACTTCAACGGAGTGGATCTTGTATTCGAATGTTGGAGGGTTGAGTTTGAGTGGGAAGGATCCGGGATCAAATCCTTTTGAAAGGATACAAGTCTATCTCTATATATATATATATATATATATATATATATATATATATATATATAAGGAGGAAGGGGCCGTGCGGGAGCCGGTAGGAGGGGGAAGACGGGGAAACTTATATGTTTTATATGAATTATATATATATAAGGAGGAAGGGGCCGTGCGGGAGCCGGTAGGAGGTGGAAGGCGGGGGAATTTCATTTATATTGAATGACATCTAAATGTGAACTGTCAAGTTGCATTCATGATTGATAATGCTTGTGTTAAACTAGAATGTCACTTTATGGGTATAACGAGCCGAGTTGATGTGAGTGGACTCATCCACGAGAATTTCATACATATTCATACATTTATATCTTTTGTGTCATGATATAACGAAACGAAACTTTTGATAGTGGAGTCATGTAAACCACATATGTATATGGAACTTGGAACATGTAAGGTAACTTGAATAAATTATTGTTTATGGGACTCATTATAACTTACCTCTTCTAAAATGTTTATCTTATGAAATCATTATATCAATACCCTATGATATGGTTTACTCATTGAGCTGTCGAGCTCATTTTATTTCTCTTTCCATCTTTTCAGGTTTGAATAAGGGTAAGAGACCTCTCTAAATGGAAAGGTTAAGTTATGGATGGCATAAGATGTTGTGGTATCATTTTGGTTTTGTCTTGTTATCTTAAATATGTATGTATGGACCTTATTGAAGTCTTTATGGAAAACATGTTAGGTTGTACTCGGAGTACATTTTGTTCTTATAGTAGTTGAGACCTTGGTCTTGTATGTAATATAATATTCTGGATTGTGAATCCCTTGGATATGTATGTTCTTGAACTTGGATGGTGACCATGTGTGGGAATACTACGGTTGGGAAGTAACTCTTGTATTGTTGATGAAAAGATTATGCTTGCATTGGAGGAAATTAAGTTATGATATGTGTTGGTGGTTAAGGTTTGGTGTATGTGATATGATAAGTAGGTCGGGTGTGCCGAAATTCTTGGTGAAATAAGTAGGCCTTTGAGCCGAAATCTTGGTTATTGTAAGTGAGAAATAAAGGAAATATTAAGGATGATGCTGTCAAAATTTTCTTAATTTAAGGATAATGGAGATAAATGGTATTGTAGGCCTAATCTTGTTTATTAGAAACTGGGGCCGTTACAATTGGTATCAGAGCATGGTTTAGGCAAGGTTAGCCTAGATGGATGTAGTATGCAAGACTGGTTATGAAGTCATGTGAGATTTATATGTGTACTAGATTAAATTAGATATGGGGTATTAGGATGATGGTATAGTTTTAGAGTATTTGGCCCTGAAATGTAGGATATTTAACTGTTCTCCACATTTGAATGTGGGTACCCGCATACCTTAATTCAAATGGATCTTGCAAGGGGTGCGGGCCCTTCTGTAAGAAATTCCAGTGTTATGGGACACCGGAAAGGGAGAACAATCAAAATATCACATAAGTCAGGGTTGAACCTATGGGTAGGACAGTTGTGCATAGGAAAAATTTATGAAAGATCGGCATGGTTATATAAGTGGTGATTTTCTATCATATCTTGATTTTATATTCATGCAAATTATTGCTTTGGGGAGAATTGGATGACACATCGGCTAATATAAATGTCTTACTTCTACAGATGGGAGATTCTGAGATGACTGGATCATCGTCTGACGGTCCGGAGTCGGAAAGTTTAAGTTGGATCGCGGACCCAATGGACTGGGATTTTGAATCTGACGAGACCAATCCAAATGTCATTCTTAAAGGTTCCCCAGACAATTTAGATGCAGGGATTCGCATGGGGCAAGATGAGGCAGATGACATTAATGAGGCAGAAAGTGCCATAAGAGACGCACCAGTAACTGAGGACTTGGGAGTCCTACCTAATGAGGAGATGAACCCTGACGGAAGGATTTTCGTTGGGGGTATTTGGTGGAATTCTTGCTGGGTGGAAGATATGGACCTGTACGATGATAATGAAAATTGGGGATATGATTTTGATGCTGTACTGGAGGAAGTAGTAGAAGAACCAGAAGAAGAAGAACCAATGGAAGAAGAACCAGAAGAAGAGGATCCAGAAGAAGAACCTGTAGGGGAAGATCGGGAGGAGAGCTCCTCGGGATCTAACATCACCCCTTGAAGGGAATTTAGATGGGTGGCATTTTTGTTTTTTGTTGTTTTTGTTTTTGAAGAAAAGGAATGTCGATTCACATAAGTAATATTTTTTTTTGTAAAGAAAGTGGTCGTCAATAGTTACATGTATGACCATGTATCCCTTTATGACTGCATTGGTATGTTTTGAATGAATGCAGCCATGCTAATGTATATGTTACCATGAAAACGCTTTATGCATAAATGAAATCAGTGTTTTGTTTGTGAACTATTCTACTTGTCATCATTGAGTTACTATTGATTATGTTCAACTATTCTTCTAGGTATTAGATGGATTTGAATTTTCCTCCATCAGATGCCAACTCGGAGGGCGACGTCCCATTGCACAGCGCAATTGGGAGCGTCCATCCCCCGGCAAGTCAAGAATTTCTGAGTGGGCAATCTAATGCTAATCGGGGAATGCCAGACAGAATCCCAGATTGGCTGTTGCAGCTGGCAAGTGTAAACAACCCCCGTAGAGCTCTTGAATAATTTCAAAAGCTCAACCCACCAGCCTTCAGAGGAGAAGTTGACCCTATTCAAGCTGAAGAATGGCTCCGACAAATTGAAAAGATACTGGATGTAATGGAATGTACTGAAACCCAGCGGGTATCTTTCGCTTCTTTCATGTTCCAAGGAGAGGCTGAGCGCTGGTGGGAGATGGTAAAAGGAGGAGCTAAGAACTTGGGAAGGGAGATCTCTTGGAACTTCTTAGTTGCAAAGTTCAATGAAAAGTACATCCCTGGAGTAGTGAAGGACCGACTTGCGATGGAGTTCCAAGAGCTGAAGCAGGAGCAATGGACAGTGAGTCAATATGAAGCTAAATTCACTCAGCTGTTCAGGTATGCTGAGAAATTGGTGTCCGAGGAGGAAGATAGGACGAAAAGGTTCGTTAGGGGCTTGAGGCCAGAAATCAGGAGTAAGCTGATCCCTTTCCAACTGCAAGTTTACAGTCAAGCTGTGGAGAAGGCAATGGAAATTGAAAGGGACATGCAGGAGAATCAAGAGATGAGGACCAGGGAACTGCCCTATATGAAGCGCCCCCGGTATAATAATGCACCGAGTTTTGGAACTCAGTCCATGAGGCCTGACAGAGGTACAGGATCTTCCATCATGCCCACCCAGGGAAGCAAGATGAACACATGGCCCAAGAATAGGGGATTGCCCCATTCAGCATCACCAATGTCCTCCCAACGCTCCAACTTTGCAGGAAACCAGTGGTGTCCAAGGTGCAACCGAAGTCACACTGGTAGTTGCGCCACCGGTAAACAATGCTTTGTCTGCGGAAGAATGGGTCACATGAGGAGGGACTGCCCAACCTTGCATGGATACCCCGGAGTTAGCAGAGGGACAGGAAGACCAACCATGGGAATCGCCCCTACAACAGGAGGACCAGCTACCGCCTATCGGCAACCTTTCAACAGAACTCGCTCGGCCATGACACAAGCATCTGTACAGCAACCAAGGATTCAAGGAAGGATGAATGCAATCACTCAGCAGGAGGCTCGAGCATCCAATGCCGTGGTGGAAGGTACCGTCTGTGTATCCGATAATGTTGCTCGAGTATTGTTTGATCCCGGTGCTACACACTCTTTTATTTCTTCATCTTTTGCTGCAATTATTAACTTGGAACCCGAACCCTTGAGCTATCAACTAGTGGTGTCAACCCCTGTAGGCGCCAGAGTGACCACTAGCGAGTGTTATAAGGGATGTAAAATCATCATAGGTGAGATGAAGACACAGGCATACCTGATTAAGCTAGGAGAAATGGAGTTTGACATCATCCTAGGAATGGATTGGTTGTCAACATATCGGGTTCATGTAGACTGTTACCAGAAGAAGACAATTTTTAAATTAGAGGGAAATCCCGAAAAAATGTATGAGGGGATGAAGAATAAAATTTGCACTCCAGTCATTTCTGCCTTAAAGGCCACTAAGTTATTGAGGCAAGGGTGTCAAGGATTTTTGGCAACCCTTATTGGTGAAGAAGACATGAAGATTAAGATTGAAAACATAGAGGTTGCAAGAGACTATCCGGATGTTTTTCCGGAGGATCTACCCGGCTTACCCCCAGATAGAGATGTAGAATTTTCCATTAATCTTCTACCTGGGACAAGTCCCATATCCAGGGCACCTTATAGAATGGCACCCGCAGAAATGAATGAATTGAAGGATCAGTTGCAAGAGTTGCTAAGCCTCGGGTTTATTCGGCCGAGTGTATCACCTTGGGGTGCTCTGGTATTATTTGTCAAGAAGAAGGATGGGAGCATGAGGCTGTGTATAGATTATCGAGAGCTGAACAAGGTCACTATCAAGAATCGATACCCATTGCCAAGGATTGATGACCTCTTTGATCAACTTCAGGGTGCCAGCATATTTTCCAAGATAGACCTAAGATCAGGATACCATCAATTAAAGATCAAGCCGGAAGATGTTTCTAAGACTGCCTTTCGGACCAGATATGGCCATTATGAATTTTTAGTAATGCCATTTGGCTTGACCAATGCTCCAGCAGCATTTATGGATTTGATGAATAGAATTTTTCAGTCATACCTAGATCAGTTCGTAGTGGTGTTCATTGATGACATACTGATCTATTCAAAGAGCAAAGAGGATCATGAAAGACACTTGAGGATAGTGTTACAATTATTGAGAGAAAAGCAACTTTATGCAAAGCTTAAGAAGTGTGAGTTCTGGCTAAATGAAGTTGGGTTCTTGGGTCACATCATAAATGAGGAAGGAATATCAGTGGACCCCGCAAAGATCGAGGCGATAAAAGGATGGCCTCAACCTACCAATGTCACTGAGGTGCGAAGCTTCCTAGGATTGGCTGGGTATTACCGGAGGTTTGTAGAAGGATTTTCCAAGATAGCTGCACCCTTATCCCAGTTAACCAAGAAAGGCCTCAAATTCCATTGGGGAGATGATCAGGAGAAAAGCTTTCAAGAACTAAAGGATAAGCTAACATCAGCTCCAATCTTAGCCATGCCCATTGGAAACGAAGGTTATGTTGTTTTCAGTGATGCGTCAAAGTCAGGCCTGGGGTGTGTATTGATGCAACATGGGAGAGTAATTGCTTATGCTTCTAGACAACTAGGGAACCATGAGAAAAATTACCCTACCCATGATCTTGAGTTAGCTGCAGTCATTTTTGCCTTAAAAATTTGGCGGCACTACCTTTATGGAGTATCATGTGATATTTTTACAGATCATAAAAGCCTGAAATATATTTTCACCCAAAAGGAATTGAATATGCGCCAAAGAAGATGGTTGGAGTTGATGAAGGACTATGACTTGGACATTCATTATCACCCTGGAAAGGCCAACGTGGTGGCCGATGCTCTAAGCCGGAAGTCTGGAGGATCCTTGGCAGTATTGTTAACACAGCAATCGGAGTTGTTAAGGGATATGGAAAGAATGCAACTTGAAATTCACATAAGAGGGCCCCGGGGTGGAGTGAACCAGATAAATCAAATTAGTATTGGTTTTGATCTCTATGAAGAAATCAAGGAAGCTCAAAGGAAAGATGATCAGACAGCTAAAAATTTTGAGAAAGTGCAAAGAGGTGAAACCCAAGAATTTATCATTTCCAGGGATTTGCTGAGGAAGGGAAACCGAATGGTTATACCGCCAGATTTTAAGCTCAAGGAGCGAATTTTAACTGAAGCCCATTGCACTCCTTACACCGCACATCCTGGAACAACCAAGATGTATCAGGATTTGCAGGCAAACTTTTGGTGGGAAGGAATGAAGAAGGACATAGCAAATTTTGTACAGAGATGTTTGATATGCCAACAAGTTAAGGCTGAACATAAGAAGCCTCCTGGACTCCTCATGCCCTTACAAATCCCTGAATGGAAGTGGAGTGATATTACTATGGATTTTGTGACAGGACTCCCTAGATCCCCTCAAGGATATGATGCCATCTGGGTGATAGTAGATCGACTTACAAAGTCCGCTTATTTCCTGCCCATCCGAATAAACTATTCGATGGATAGATTAGCCCAGATCTACCTCCGAGAGATAATCAGGATTCATGGAGTCCCTGAGACGATTGTGTCAGATCGTGACCCTCGGTTTCAGTCAAGGCTATGGATCAGTCTATCCCAAGCTTTGGGCACCAAGTTACACCCAAGTACAGCTGCTCATCCGCAAACCGACGGACAATCAGAAAGAACTATACAAATATTGGAAGACATGCTGAGAGCATGCGTGTTGGATTTCGGGGGAAATTGGGAGAGATACCTATCATTAGTGGAGTTTGCATATAACAATAGCTATCAATCTACTATTGGAATGCCGCCATTCGAAGCCCTGTACGGCAGGAAGTGTAGATCTCCGATTTGTTGGGAAGAGATTGGAGACCGAACTTTATTCGGAGCCGATATAGTGGTAGATACAACAGAGAAGATCCGGATGATAAGGAAGAGAATGAAAGCGGCCCAGAGTAGACAGAAGACATATGCGGATCGGCGCCGAAGACCTTTGGAGTTTGCAGAAGGCGACAAGGTTTTCTTGAAGGTATCACCAATAAAAGGAATGGTACGGGGTGGCAAACGGAATAAGTTAGACCCCCGGTATATTGGACCCTTTGAAATACTGGAAAGAA
The DNA here is from genome assembly GCA_038442645.1 of Agave tequilana. Taxonomy (NCBI): domain Eukaryota; kingdom Viridiplantae; phylum Streptophyta; class Magnoliopsida; order Asparagales; family Asparagaceae; genus Agave; species Agave tequilana. The sequence goes on along the minus strand of JAVJIF010002534.1, from coordinate 224,956 downwards.
TTGGACCTTTGGCTTATCGGTTAGCCTTACCACCAGAGATTGAGAAAATACATGACGTATTTCATGTGTCCCAATTGAGGAAGTATGTACCAGATCCGAGCCATGTTCTTAAATACTCACCACTGCAGCTCCAAGACGACTTGTCATATACTGTGGAGCCGGTTCAAATCCTAGACAGGAAGGAGAAACAACTGCGAAACAAAGCAATCCCTTTAGTGAAGGTTTTATGGAGAAGTAAAGAGATTGAAGAAGCTACCTGGGAATCAGAGGAAGAGATGATGCAGAACTACCCGCAACTTTTCCAAGGTACGTCAGGCTTCGGGGACGAAGCTCTCTTTTAGGAGGGGAGAATGTAACAACCAAAATTTTATTGTACCTAATTTCTCCTCACCTTAAATATTAAGAATTTTGGTTAAGGCATTATATAGAAGTAGTCACCCTCCATAATTCTATGTCAACAAATTAAACTTAATTAATAGACCCACTTCCCTTTATTTTTAAAAAGTTTTTATTAACTATTTGATTGTGGTGACTAAAAATGATTAGCATGAAGGCCTATGTACATGTATTTTGGGCAAATTTATGACTTAAGCAATAGTAAAAGTTAATGTCAACATAATCCTTCATATCCCCTTAATCACCAAGCTTATCCTAATACCTTTTTAGTGGTAAGTATGCATTAGGGGGAAGATTAAAGGGGCTAATATTTCTTGAGGTTTGGGTTTCCATGTGGCACCTTGAGAGGGGTCTTGGCCAAGTGGCATCATGAGAGAACACCACCTAGTTCTTGCAATTCCAAGGAGTTGACTACCAAGCTTGCCTCTTCATCTTCCTCTCCCAAAAAATTCTGCAGATTTTCTCTCCCAAATTCTGCAATTTTTCCCTCTCTTGTGTGAAGAACTTGAAACCCTAAATCCCCCATTTCATCTCCTCTCTAGAATTGGAAGATAAGAACTAGGATACCCTCTCTAGCCCTAAATCCTAGCCTCTCTCAACTCTGAATCAAGAATCCACCAGAGGGAAGGAGGAGACACGCGCGCGCAGCAAGCAGAGCCGCAGCAGCACGCGAGCTGCTGCTACTTTGCCGCAAATCTGCGGCAAAGAAGAGGATTCCGCGGCAATTTGGGGGAGGGAAGGCCCGATCTTTGGGGAGGAGGTTCCTGGTGAGCTGGGGGAGAGATCTTCCACGGCTAAACAGCATTATCCTGAAGTTTAATTCTCTGTTTCAGAGTATTAAAGCATTGTGAGTAAACCTAACTATTAGGGTTATGTTATTCTATTAATGCTTGAAAAATCTGAACTTTGAAATTGGTGTAGGTGTCCCACAATGGTAGTATTTGCTGTTTTTGTGATATCTTTACACTAGATGGAAATAAATGAGATTACTTAATTATTGTGCCCTATATCATGTTGTGATGAGATAAATGTGTGATATACATGTTTTAGCTCACTAATTTAACTTAAATAAGGTAATTTAGCATCCTAAATTCGCTGTTTGGTAATTAACTTTAGGTTAATTGAAATGCAAAGGGTATTATATGCTTGTTATGTCTCTATATTACATCGTTATGATATGCGTGTGTAGAACTCATGTTCTAGTATATTATGTATGCCTATTGAGCCAAATTAGCATGATTATTTCGCTATCTTTCTTGGTTATTATCATGATAATCGATTCGATATAGATATGATATAAACTTGAAACTTACTTTATGTTCACAAGAGTACATGGGGAATAATCCCTCTTTATGTCATAACTTTATGTTGTGTACTAGTGAGTACATGTGGATGATGCATATGTGCATACGGGGTTGGAAGTGGCGCATTATGGCGTTACCATGATTTTGGGAAACCCAAGTGCATGTTTCTTTATTGTTGCACATCATTTTGGGCATGACATGTAAGTTAGTTTTATATTGCTTAGTATGAATTTCATAACTTAGACTTGCATGATGCATTTATATATATATAGGAGGAAGGGGCCGTGCGGGAGCCGGTAGGAGGGGGGAAGACGGGGATTTGACACATGTGTATATATATATATATATATATATATATATATATATATATATATATATATATATATATATATATATATATATATATATATATATAAGGAGGAAGGGGCCGTGCGGGAGCCGGTAGGAGGGGGAAGACGGGGAAACTTATATGTTTTATATGAATTATATATATATAAGGAGGAAGGGGCCGTGCGGGAGCCGGTAGGAGGTGGAAGGCGGGGGAATTTCATTTATATTGAATGACATCTAAATGTGAACTGTCAAGTTGCATTCATGATTGATAATGCTTGTGTTAAACTAGAATGTCACTTTATGGGTATAACGAGCCGAGTTGATGTGAGTGGACTCATCCACGAGAATTTCATACATATTCATACATTTATATCTTTTGTGTCATGATATAACGAAACGAAACTTTTGATAGTGGAGTCATGTAAACCACATATGTATATGGAACTTGGAACAAGTAAGGTAACTTGAATAAATTATTGTTTATGGGACTCATTGTAACTTACCTCTTCTAAAATGTTTATCTTATGAAATCATTATATCAATACCCTATGATATGGTTTACTCATTGAGCTGTCGAGCTCATTTTATTTCTCTTTCCATCTTTTCAGGTTTGGATAAGGGTAAGAGACCTCTCTAAATGGAAATGTTAAGTTATGGATGGCATAAGATGTTGTGGTATCATTTTGGTTTTGTCTTGTTATCTTAAATATGTATGTATGGACCTTATTGAAGTCTTTATGGAAAACATGTTAGGTTGTACTCGGAGTACATTTTGTTCTTATAGTAGTTGAGACCTTGGTCTTGTATGTAATATAATATTCTGGATTGTGAATCCCTTGGATATGTATGTTCTTGAACTTGGATGGTGACCATGTGTGGGAATACTACGGTTGGGAAGTAACTCTTGTATTGTTGATGAAAAGATTATGCTTGCATTGGAGGAAATTAAGTTATGATATGTGTTGGTGGTTAAGGTTTGGTGTATGTGATATGATAAGTAGGCCGGGTGTGCCGAAATTCTTGGTGAAATAAGTAGGCCTTTGAGCCGAAATCTTGGTTATTGTAAGTGAGAAATAAAGGAAATATTAAGGATGATGCTGTCAAAATTTTCTTAATTTAAGGATAATGGAGATAAATGGTATTGTAGGCCTAATCTTGTTTATTAGAAACTGGGGCCGTTACAGATGCGGTATCGACCGAGAACCTTTGGGTAAGGAGAGAGAACCGTCAGAGGGTAACTGTCGGTGTAGTAGTGGTGCACCAGCAGAGAGAAACTACCAACATGATTTGATATGTGCTCTGAGATTAGGGAAGTGACCTCTTTTCTCGTAGGAGGAGGAGGTGTATATGTACCTGATAGAGGCGGTGGAGTGGATTTAGATATATGCAGATCTTCAACTGTTCGGTTTGAATCTGCTGATTCTTATAAACGCTGAAATCGTTTTCGATTTGTTAGAATTGACGCACTGGAGGGGTGATCTATTGCTATTTTCATCTGCTTGCTAAGTTGTAAGATGACTTTGAATGATGAAGATGATAGAGTTAAGTAGCAGATTCCGCGATTCGAAGAAGTTCGCCTCCACCTATTCGTGGTGATAGATAAAGTCGCCACGTGGCGGGATATTCAGTCCGGAATCGCGTCAGCTCTTGGTGGTTGTATGACTTCGGATTCGGGACGAGAGAGATGTTTTTGAAAGTCACGCTTCGGAGCTGTGGTGGAGGGCTGCCGTCGGATTTAGATGAGATTTTCTTGAAGTGCACCTAAGCAGACGGCGGTCTCTCCATGAAAATTTTCTTGAAGTTTTCTCTGTGGGACCCACAGGAACTTGCCGGGAAGGTAAGCACTGTTATCGGTCGAATTTCGTTCGAAAGCGACCCGCGACCAACCAAACCCGATTGGATGAGAGGATCCGCAAGTACTCTGGAGTTGCTCCAAAAATCGTACGGCGGTGATTGCTCCTCTTTCCCCACACTCACATGGGTGCGACCTTGAAACATGGGCCACTCAAAATTGACCATGTTTTCCTTGACTTTTTGTATTCTTTCGAAGGGAGCAAAATTGAGTCCAATTTCATTGTCATCTTCATCGTCTTCTTCTTTGTTTTTTTTTCCTTTTCCTCTTTTGGACAAATTTTGGTCACATGTCATTAGTCTCTAATTTTGGGGTTAAGTTTCAACCTTGAATTTATCCCCTTGGACAAGCAAACTTGACTCAATGGGGTGGCTGTTTGTTTCATTAGTCAAAAGACATGTGTTAGCTTCTTAATGCTGAGGGATTAATTGAGGACAAATCAAGTTAGGTTAGCTTACTAATTAATACTATTATTATTATTATTACTGGACTAGCTAGCGCATGGTCAAAAGTTGGTGGGGGTCTTGTTGTGCAAATTTGAAACTTAGATAAAAATATAAATGATGCATGCATGCATGTATGAATATGCACAGAAGCTTAACAGGACATGAAAGGCTTGACGCACTTTAATTTATTCTGGTCAAAAGTTAAAAATAGATAAATTCATCACATGCCTGAAACATGGTATACAAAACAAAAGGAAATAAACAAGAGGAATGAGCAAATACAGTCAAGTCACATCTCCAGACTAAGGGTCTGTTTGGTTGTCGTAACTGGCCGTAATTCGTAGTTGTAATTGGTAAAGTTTTTTACAATTGTAAATGAGTTACATGTATGTAAATTTTACGGTGTTTGGTTGGTAATATAAAATTGTAAAGTGGGAAAGTGTATTGTACTTTACGGTGTTTGGTTGTCGTAATGTATAAGTCGTAAGTGAAAAAGTTGACCACAAAATTAACTATTTGGTGATTTTAAAAGTTTTAATACTGCAAATAAATATTAAAAAAGTTAAATATTAAAAAATTTTAATATTAATATAAAAAATAATACAAATTTGTATGACCACAAAATTAACTGTAACTGGGCTGTAAGTGAGTGGTAACTGGGTTGCAAGTGAGTGTTAGTTGAGTTACGTAAGTCTTTTACGAATTACGGTCCAAACAAACGCCGTAGTTGTAACTGGGTAGTAAGTCATTTACGAATTACGGAATTTTACGAGAAACAAACGGCCCCTAAGTGTATCCAAAGGTCTCTGTGTTTTGTGAGTCTCATGGCTTTTTCCCAGTTGAGTGTGTTTGTTTGACAAAAATCAGCGCAGCTGATTTTTCTTTCTAAGCAGAAAACTGACATCGTCGGGCCAACCTCACTTTCCTTGAAGATTTCTGATATCGTTAGTTTCTAATTTCTATTTTTCATGCCAAACAGGCCCTAAGATTACTGTGGCAAGCTCATCGAGCCTAACAAACATTTTCATCAAGAAGGTATAAGCAACTAAAGTTACAACTTGCAAGGAGAGAGAGAGAGAGAGGAGAGTTTTATACACGTCCAATCTTTGATTTCTTTGACAATTTGGTACTTTAGACAGTGGGTTTGGAGTGGCAACTAAAATGATCAATCTCATCTCTCTCTTCTTCTTCTTCTTCTTCGCCAACAGCTTGAAAGGCATATTTGAGATTAGTGAGGGGGATATCATCAAAGAGGATTTCATATTGCTTATGGTTGAACTTGCAGCAGGGAAGCATGACTGGACAAAATCACTTATTCCCACATTATTCTCATATATATTTTGGCAAGCACAAAACATATATATTGGAGGTTTTAGATCTATCTTCCTTCTCAATGACACTCTCAAAATTTTGCCAACGTAACTCCTTGAAGCATATTATTTGTGAACTCGAGTGCACTAAACATGATAGTCATCATACAGGAGATTACATTCATTACTGCATAAAAAGGAAAGAAAAAGAAAAGTGATAGATAAGGATTACATACTTAAATTGGATTTCCATAAATCTGACAGTTTGGTTTTTATAGGATTGTCTTGTAGAGACTCTCTTTTCCTCCTCCCTCTTCTTTCTGTCATCGGAGCTTGGTTGATTGACAGACTTAAATTAAACAGAAGGCTTTAGTTATTAGTCTCCATTATACTGATGAAACCCTTCTGCTTGGTAAGAGTGACATCTTGCCCGAAGAGAGAGAGAGAGAGAGAGAGAGAGAGAGAGAGAGAGAGGGGGAGGGGCTGCAAAATGTGTTTACTGAGAAGGTGTTGATCCTGAAGGAGGAGATACATGCATCCAGGGAGTCATGGCGCTTTTGTTGGGAATATAAAGAATATATGTGAATATTTGAATTGAATTACGGCGAGATCCGTTGATCGAATTAATTGAATAATGGTTGGAGTGTGTTCTCCTTCTATTGGGGACGAACGTGGTATATTCACATGTTCAATTCCGACTTCGAATGAATGAGATATTCAAGTCTAAAAATTGCCTAATTCAAAGCCAAAATGGACTAAAGGTAACTAAAAACATTTTGTCCCACATTGACCATGCGATGGAAATTTATAGTGTTTAAATAGAGAAAATTGGGAACAAAGGGCGTGCCCTTTGAGTGCTTTCTTTTTTAATCTGGTCTCACGGGTATGGGTTCAGACGGAAATCAGACGTCAGATTCTTTAAATAGATTGTCTGAATCTGGGACTTTCGAATACGGTGATTTGATAGTGCTATCCAAATACCGTGAATGAGTATTGTATCTTGAGAGACCAGCGTCCAGTAACCCGTTAGCACCGGTGCGGGGACGTAATTGTCTTAAGGAGATTCCAGCGTCCAGTAACCCGTTAGCACCGGTGTGGGGACGTAATTGTCTTAAGGAGATTCGCTTTAAGCGTACCTCACTCCAAGTACTGTATAGTATATTGAGATTGATTTATACCAGTCTAATTGGTATTTAACCATAAAAGGTAATTGAAAGATGGTATAAGTGAATTAATTTCTTTATACAGGGGATATACTGATATTCAGTATATTGAGACTAATTTATACCAGTCTAATTGGTGTTTAACCAAGGAAGGTAATTGAAAGGTGGTTCTTTAATTAAGCAACGTTCTATTGAATGGAAAACCTCCCACCTGATATTAACCGACCTGGCCAATTAGATAGGTGATATTTCAGTTATATTGATTAGTTGTCAGATTGATCCCAGAAACCAACAGCTTTTACTTAATTTGTCGATTTCTTGGGCATCGAATGGATACTGATTACATTGCACGTCGTCTAGGCGATCAATGGGTTGTTGGTGGAATGTTGTCGTCCTTGCAAGGGATGACCAAGGGATTTCGCTCGTCGCATATCACTGCTCCGCGGGCATGTGTGTGGGTTGCGTATGCCGGAGCTGCCACCGGATTGTTGGAAGCCTTCTTTTATCCTTGCTATTGCAAATCGTGCGGGGACGCCTATTGAGATCGACACTTGCACGCGAAATCAGCAGCGTGGGATCGTTTGCTCGTGCTTGTGTTGAGATAGATTTAACTCATCCTTTGGTGCATGGGGGGATACTGTTTCCATCCAAGGTGAAGAAGACGCAGGATTTTGGCAAGAGTTTAGAGTATAAGCATATCGGCCTATACTGTTTCGAGTGTGGTCGTACTGGGCATCGTCTGAATGGTTGTATATTTTCTCTCGTTGGTTCTATGAGATTAGCAATGAGAATTTACGAGTCCATGAGCCCTATTAAACATGTTTAATAAAAATTTTTCTATAAGGAAATGAAAAAATTTATATTTTTATAAAAAAAATTCTATTAGACACGCTCGATGAGAGCTCATGTACACATTCATTCTCATCCATTATACTCAGTATATACAAGGTGATCCTTTGTCACCTTATTTACTTATTATTGCACAAGAATTTATTATGTGGACTTGTTAGTAAAGCTAAAGAAGAGAGGAAACTCACTGGCCTTCCATGTGGTGTGTTGGTGATGCTTGTTCTTTTAATAAATTATTTTGCATATGGTTGTTTATTGGTGATCAAAGCATCAGATTTTGAAGCAAGGAAAATTCAAAACCTTCTTCAAGATAATTAGATTGGTGATTATCCAATTAATCAGACTCCTCTGCCAATTAACGTAGGTTACATTGACTGCAATATGAATGTATCTTCTCTTATAATAGGGGAGATGATTATTGTATTATTAGTATATTATCAAGAGCATCACACTACTGAAAAATCCCATTATGCAGATAATCACATCAAAATCTCATCAATTTAATCAAAATTTGGATCATGTATATGATTGAAAATTCATCCAAATAATGTAACAAGGATACTTCTAATTAGTTTTTCTCTGTATGGATCCATTATAGATTTACGCTACAAGTATATAAGCTTTTTTCAGGACGGGCCGGATGGCCCTCAGGTCGGTCTGACCCATTCTCATCCCTACTCAGATTGAGTTGTATCATTAGTCAATAATTATTGTAAGAAGGCATTATAAAAAGCTTAAAATCACTTAACTTAGATAACAATAAAATTACACTCAATCAACAGGCCAATATACATCCAAGTATAGTTGTAAAATATAAGTTACATAATATCCCCTTTTGTAATTGAAAAACACCATTATTAGTCTCAATAAAATAATAGTTGCAAACTTTGGAGTTTTGATGTGATAACAAAGGACCGAATGAGCCCATTGTGTGTTATTACTTTTCTAAGTAAGTACATATGTTAAATCTTCTTCATAAGTAATAAATAATTGTTATCTCGTTTACCAACCACTGTAACAATCTAATCGAAATAATTTTATTGGAAAAATTGCGGGGGCTTGGTGCAAAGTTTCATACTCATTCACGTTTTTAATGATTCCAATTACATGTCTTTTGTGATACTTAGTCCGCTGGTAACGACACCTGTGTCATAACAAAGAGGTTCAAAATTCAATTCCTGCACTTGTCGAATATGAGATTTAGCGCCTATTTGTTTCACCGCAAAACGTCGCAAGTCGTAAGTCATAAAATGAGGATGAAAAAAGTGAACTGTAACAGAGAAAATATATTGTGTTTTACAGTGTTTGATTGGTAAAGTGAAATTGTAAATGGAAAAGTATACTGTGTTTTACGGTGTTTGGTTGGTAAAATGAAAGTGTTAATGAGAAAGTATATGTGTTTTACGGTGTTTGGCTGGTAACTTAAAAGTGTAAGTGGAAAAGTTGGCCACAAAATTAACTACAGTGATTTAAATATTATAAATACTATTAAATTAAATATACTATTGAAAATTAAATTGTACTAATAAATTTGAGATAAAATATTAATAATTTTAATATTTTAATTACAACAATAATGTTAATAAAATTAGTAAAATTTTACTAAAATATTAGCTAAATAAATAATTATAAAATTTTAAGAAATATAAATAACATTAATAAAATTTTAAGGATACTAATAAAACATAAATGTTAAAAAAATCATAAGAAAAATAATAAAATATAGTTATAATATTATAATATTATAAAATACTTAAGATTATTATAATATTAAATTTTATTATAATAATATTGTAATATTATAAAAATATAAAATAAACAAAGTAAAATATAATTATAAATTTAATAATGAAATATTATTATGATATTGTTATAATGAACAATATTAACATAATAAAATATTAATATAATTTTAAAATATATTATAATATTAATAAATTAATTATTTATATTAAGAAATAAATAAATTAAATATACAATAATTTTGTATTAAAGCATGTTATTGTTATATTAATAAAATATTAAATCTAAATAAAATATTAAGAAAATTGGTGTAAATATTAATAAAATCATAAAGTATTAAATAACAATATTAAATTAAAAATAATTAAATATTAAATATTAAAACAATATTAAAAATAATAAAAAAATAAAAAATACAAATATAAAATAATTAGATAAGAAATTAAACAATATTAAAAATATTAAAATATTAAAAATTTAATAATATTAAATTATATATTGATTATCAAATAATTGCTTTTGGACTGCAAGTGTACTACAAGTGGAATTTACATGATCACAAAATTAACTGTAGCAATTGCAAGTGAGAAAATGTGAGTGTAAAAGTGAGATTTATATAACAACAAATTTAACTGTAGCAACTGGAAGTGGGAAATGAGTGTTGTATTTTGCAAGTTGTTTTGCAGCGAAACAAACAGCGAAAAATTGAAAAGAGTTTTTACGACTTACGATTTTGCGACCTTTTGCGGGAAAACAAAACAAACAGACCCTTAATTTGGATAATTAGTGATGGATGTATGTACATGGGCTGGAGTATGACCTCTATCGCGTTTCTTAAAAAAAAGAGAGGAAAAAAAAATCATAAATCATAAGCACACACAAAAAAATGAATTACGATACTTATGTAACCTGGACGCTAATTTTATTAGAAATTCAATTGTCTTATCAAAATCGACCGAATGGAGATTTTCTGCCGTGCGTCCTTAACGACTTTTGTCTGTTCGTCCGTCTTCAGCCGCGAGAGAGAGAGAGAGAGAGAGAGAGACCCTCCTCTCTACCATCCACCCACCCACACTCCCTTCCCCCTCTTCCTCTTTCTCTTCCGCTCTCCCACTTCCGTCTCCTTCGTTCAGTTGGTCGGTTGTAAGCGACGACAAAGCAGTATGCTAGCACATTTTAGGCCCTAAGCCATATATTTGGGGTCAAGCGCTCCTAAAGGTCATAAGGTCAGCCTGTTAAAAGTTGGGCCCTAAAATCATGGACAAGGTCCAGTCTAAAATGAGTTAAAGAGGATCTACAATGACTTCAGTGCCACGTGGATAGGTTCCCTTTTAGAATTCATACACCAAACAGTTACAGCGGATCCGAAACGGTCTTAAATTTCAGTCACAAGATCTAGAGGAAGACCCTGAGGCGAGAAACAGAGTGAGAAAAGCCCTAGTTCCCCTAAAACCCTAGTCTCTCGCTCTCAAAACCCTAATAATCACCATGGCCGAGACCAAGGACGAAGAAGAGCACAAAACCCTCGATCCACACTCCCAAAGCGCAAGCCCGACCTCGGCTGTGCCGAACGAGGTGAAATAGAAGACAGAGAAACCAAGAAGCAGAAGACCCCCGAGAGCGATCGCGACGAAGATGACGGCGATCAGAAGCTAAATTCGAGGGCTTTGGACAAGGGCAAGGGAAAGATGGTGGTCGAGGAGGGGGAGGAAGGTTCCGATTCCGATTCCGATTCCGATGAGAGTGACGGGGTCATCGACGGCGCCGGTGAAGACGGTGACGACAGCGATTTCTGCGACGATCCGCTTGCCGAGGTGGATCTGGAGAATATCCTGCCGTCCAGGACGAGGCGGCGGGCCCCGCAGCAGCCCGGGGCGTACCTTGTGAACGATCAGGATGGCGATGATGAGGATGATGACCATGATGAAGACGTCGGTGGCGTTGAGGATGATGAGGACAGCGATTAGAGCGGATTGTGTGGCTAAAGAGGTAATTTTGATTAATGATTTAGGGTTAATTTGTATGGATTTGGGGGCGTTTAGGGTTCTCGGATGAAATGTAGACGAATATTGAGTAGATTTTAATGCATCCTGAGTATCTTATCATTTCAATTGTTTACATATTATGTGAAATGTTGGTCGAGGTACTGAGTGGTATTTAGAATTTAAACATAATCAGTTTAATTGTTGTTTGGGATGGGTTTTAAAGAAATTTGCGAAATTTGGCCGTTTGGATGCAATGTAGAGCGAGCCCTTGATGGTCATAAACAGACCTTGAATTGTCTCTTATTTTACTTCGACTTTCAGTTCTTTCATGAACTGATTTTGAAATCGGTTGCTTGTTAATCACGCTGGTATATGATACCGTACTGATGACTGCTGTGATACATTCTTAATCTGACAGTGGGTTTAATATTTTTTGAATTATTGTTTTTTATAGTTTCAAATGGATACTAACTAGATATAATTCTAAAATTTCTGTTGTTTGTTGACATTATCCACATGACATTCAGCTGTAGGAGGTGAGCTAAATGATAAAGGTAGCCCATGTTAATTATAGTTTATATACTTTCATGTTTTAGTAAAACATATATTGAAAGAGAAGAATTACAATAAAGATTGTTAATTCAAAACTGCATGGATGTGATGAATATATCAGAGTTATAATTGTCGTGCCATAATAGTGTACATTGATCTAAAGTTTTTACTTGTTTCTTCTCCCTGGTTCTAAAATTTTTGATGATCTTCTTTTTCAAAAACATTTACAAACATTAGACATTGAATAACCTGCACAACGTTGCGACTCAAAACGGGTTTAGCACTTCCCATTTTTAAAGGAAAGCAAATTGATAAGATTCTGCAGCAGGGACTTGTTATTGCAAACAGAATTTGTTAAAAGTTACCCGAACAAGATCCAAATTCTTAAATTCTACGAGCTGCTGATTCATTATGCTTCTATGTTGAAGCACATTCTTAAGGATCATACTAAATCAATATTCAAACTATAACTGATTGCCTGTCATGGAGGATTATCATGATTTTGAATTTTCCACTCTAACTTTCCAGTCTGGTTAGATTGTAAAATCACACGTATTCCTGCTTTTGATTCCGCAGTGTGATGCTGACTAGTTTATATATCACAAAACAAAACAAAACAAAAACACTGTTCTTTTACTAATCCTTTTGCGGTTAATCAGTCCTTGTTTGTCTGCTATGCGTGTACTTGAGGAAAACACTGTTAGTATTCATTGATGAATATCAAGGTTTCAATATCATATATTAACAATGTCATATTGATTTTTGAGGTATTGAGATGATATCAATCCTATAAAATTGGCTGATATTGCCAATTTTGATGGCCGAGATCGCCGATATTGATATATCAATACTGATACATAAATCATTGGCTGTTACTTATCCCGACATAGAGGTTGTAAACCTTGGAATATCAAGTTAGACTAATCAAAACTCCTAGACAATTCTCGTATACTATTGTAAATATTCTGTTTTGACTTCCTCTGGATCACAAATTAGTTGTTTAATGACTTTCTTGTTTGGAAGTTGTTAAAGTTTGATTGAAAGTCAATAAAGAATGTGTGCTTCCAATTTAGTTAAACAATAACATACACAGGCCTTTTAGTTTTTCTATAAACTTATGTTGCCAATAGTCTCATATCGAGAAAACCATCATGATATTTTATTCCGCTTGGGAGACATTGTGTGTATGTTGAATGATTCATTTCACATAACCTAGAGGCAACTTCTTTTAAGCAAAGAGCGAAGTATAGAAATCAGAACATGCATCTGTGTCTCTTGATCTTTTGGCAATTGGATAGACAGAACATGTACTATGGATGCCATCCTAAGTTATATTTGCTATTCATCATCGTAGTTGGAATCAATATTGATATCAACTTTCAGAGTACATTCCTGTCGCTTGATTTCTTTCATTTGAAATAAGGCATCTACACTTCGTACGTCATTTAACATTGGATTTATTATGCACATGCATAGGTTGAATCCCTCTCTCTCTATCTCTCTCAATTCAAGTTACAATTTTCTTAGTGAAAAGTCCAATAATATTCTGAACTATGTGAAGCTCCACCCTTAAGGGTTGGATTTGGAGAGCCTAACCCGAGCTTCACCAGAAGGTGGGTAGTGCTAGAATTGACCCTTAACCTTAACCCGAGTCCAACTTGAATTCGATCCTCCACAAAATCACCTGCACCACCCCCGACCTATCTGAGATATAATGTGCTTGAGTAGGTTTCCGGGTAGAATTGCGGCGTGCTTGTTGTTTACTTGATGTGTACTTGCGGATCAGAGGGGAACCTCAATTGACATATGCACTTAAACCAAGTGTGAAGAATTGTGTGTTAGAATGTCTCTGCGATGGTGATCCTTTGCTCTGGGAATGAGAGAGGCTCGCAAGTGCTTTAGTAAGTTTAGATTGAGGTTTGTATTGGGGGTGAGATAATTTAATATTTGTATGACTTGGGTAAAACTTAAAGTGTATAGTTTGGTAAACTTGATCTCTTGATTTGGTGGTATTTTAAACGTTAGTGTAAAAAGTTTGATGTCCATGGTATTATTAGTTTGTTATCATGTTTGGAAATAAAGGATTTATTAGTATACATTTTCTCTTTCAATGGATATTTATATTATCAATCCAACCTGACCCTGCCCACCTACTACCAACCCGACAGACATGAGAATTCCTACAGTTAGGCTTGCGCTAGAGAATGTTAACCCGAAGTGGGTCAGGGTTGGGCTTGATCTGATCCTGAGAGAAGTTGGCTTGTGCTTGGGTTAACCTTCACCTGATCTAACCCTTGTGTTTACAAGAATCGTTGGCACGAGTCAGTATAAATCTCCAAGATTTATAATATAGAATCTCCATAGACATCCATTACTCATCCATATTATTAGCATGAGTTGCATTCACATGAAGAAAAGAGGGGCTTGTGGATAGATCTTGGATGCCAATTGGCATTTAGGAACACCTACCTTGTTGGAAATGTAGTTTAAACTCATACAACCAGGAGGCAATCATCCAAAATTCTCCGAGACGGTAAAGTAATTTAGAAGAAAGACTTGTTGTCAGGTTCAATGGTTGATTAAGAAACATTATCATATCTCAAAATATGATTATCTATTTGTTTGAGTCTGTGTTTTTATGTGGTAGATGTTATGAAGCGTGAACGAATAGAAAAGAGAGAGTAATGTTTTCCAAAAAAAGGTCATAGTATACTTTTATCATTGTTATGGAAGCTGGAAAGGCAATATAAATGTGAAAACAGGTAGTGAATGGGCGAGGAATGGAGTAGTGTCCTATAAGCGAAAGATCCTTTTTTAGTGGAAAACATTGCAGGATCTTTGATGTAACAACAACTGCCTCGATCTTTCTTTCGCCACGCCTTATCTCTGTGTTGCATGTTATCCTTGAAAGCCTCTTTGATTATTGCCCTCGTATAGCAAACCCGGTTTGTTCATTACTCACTGAGACCGCAAGAGACCTGGAACCTGCTTGCAGTATATTCTTGATTTTACAGTAAACATAATTGTAGTGTTGGATTATTTAGTTAGCACATGTGGGAATTACTGATGAAAATTCCATTTGATATTGTTCTGTGTGCTATCAAAGAATATTTCTGAGATTATCTTCAATACCCCAAGCTTTCGAGCATGTCCCCATTAAAACTGATCTATTTTCTGCATGCAGTAGGAAATTGGCAATCTAGATTGCATTATTGAGAAATGAGGAGATGGAAGTTCAGGGCTCGAGTGTACCCTTTCACTTTATACTAGCCGGGGGTTTGTTGATAAATATGATGATGGGCTGCTCCTTGCATGTGTTATTCTCTTTATTATGATTTCTATAGTTTTGGAGAATCTAATCTCTTTTGCAAGTGAATTGTATCTCCATGTGTAACATCTCATCCATATCATATATTGGATATATTTTATAGGCACCTATTTTGGTACAAATTTTCTTATCTTTTGCTTGATATTGTTTTTGTTCAATCTGATATTCCTTGTTAGGACAGTTTGCATTTCTCAAATTTATTTGTTGATATTGAGATGCAATACTGTAGGACAAATTCTTATCGTTTACGTATAAAATCTTTGTTGGCCCAAAAGTTCAATCACTCGTGTTTTGGTGATTCTCAACTCATGTAGTTAAAAGAACTGACGTTTAGAAGTGTTTATAAAGATACAAGTTATTCAAGATCATACCGTGAAGCTCAACATCAATCAATACATATTGGAATATCTCAAGTTGTTGATTGAAGCTCAACAAATCGAATTCAAGTCAAACATTTGTGAGAAGACTTCGTTTCCAGATAATAGATTTTATGTTTGTAAGTTAAGAAAATTTGTTAAAGTTTTAGATTATAGAATTGTTAACTCAAGCTTGAATTAACATACACGACTTTGATGTTGGTTTTATAGAGTTTTTCAAAAAGGATATATACATGTATCTATTATAAAAGTGAATTTAAAATAAAGTTTCTAAAAAGTTTGTTTTGGTGATATTGATTTTAATGAATATTAAATCTCAAAAATGAGTTTTTATTGTTTGAAATACGTAGTGGAGTTAATCCACACGTATTATAGCTCAAAAGAATTTTATGACTCACTTTTACGGGGACTTGGCATATTCATGATTATCACTTTTACGGGGACTTGGCATGATTATTATATTATTACCAGACATTTGGTACTCCTGTACTCCTGAACTCCTGTATGCTTGAACCCCTAAAATAGGGAGGCTCCTGATATTACTCCTGATACTATACTCCTGTTGGTCCCCGTAATAGGATAATCATGAATATAGGAGTACTATGAACACCCTGTGGACATTATTACTGAATAAATGGTCTTAATTAGACAACTTACATCGGGATGGGGAAACTGATGATTACTGATATAGTCTCCATGTTTATGATGGTCTTATAGTGTCGCGCGGCCATATACTTAGATTCGACCTGGAGGCCACCAGGCGCTTCCGTGGGGTGTACTGACACCCCTACTTTCCTGCCTGCCGGTTGTACCATAAGCCCCTGGCCCTATTCCTGTGGGAGCAGTGACATCCTATTCCTGTTCGTGCGTACAATAAATCTCGGTACCTAGCGGTATGTTCCGGCTCAGCACCGGATACTCCTTGACCGTTGTCCTGGGCATGTACGGGACCCATTCTAAGCATGGTTCGTCGATCTCCATCAGTTTCCAATAACTCACTCTTTGGTCTGTATGCTGAGATATGTGGGATGAGACACATAATGACGTATACAAATCAGACGAGTCTTAATAACTTAATAATAACATGCTCCTGATATATGACTAGCTATACTCTTAGTTTATACTGCTCACCACTTAAGACATGTGCTATCTTGTTGGATTACTTGATTGCTTCTATACTGTTTCATTATTATATTATTGTGAAGGTAAAGTCAGATTATATAAACTCAGACTACAGTGACGTGAGGTATAGGGTATATATATGAGGGTTTCCTTGTTTGGATTATTCTTCCGACGTACTAATCTCACGGATCGGTAATGTGGGCTTATATAACTGATTTTCTTATACTTACTTTACTTACTGTCTCATTTCATGTTCATGTGTGCTTATATTCACGATACACATTTCTTGTATACATGTACCTATTATGCACGCCACTTGGCTTTACTATATGTACTCGCAGGGTTGCATTTGACAACCCTGAATTCTCATGTCCAGATTCTAGAGCCCGGATCATGATGGCTTGGTTGTAACTGATCAGAGTGCGCAGCGAATCCTCCCGTAGTGGTGAGAGTGCAACAGAAGCTTGGACACCGCCGCAGCTCTTCCTTCCAGCTCTTCTCCTGTTTAGCTCTTGAGGTCCCTCTTGCTGCTCGTGAGCACCTCTCAGCTTTTGTATATCTCTTCGCATTATGTACTCTTGTATTTTCTAGTGATGTAATATTCCTGTAATATTGTATCGCTTTCTGTGATAACCATGTACTTGTACTATTCTGTTGGAATGTATATGACCACTGTGCTTTCGCACTCTGATTCTTGCCTGTATTGATGATTAGCTTATATACGTGAGGGTATTTTCGACTTGCGTATATACGTCGCAGTAACGTCTCCGTACCCGCTGGATCGGGGCGCCACAACCGGTCAGCTGGCGCTCTACTTTACAGTTTACTGTTACATTGTCTACTATAGAGGCCAAGTATATGACCATGATACAGGCTATGAAGGATGCAATTTGACTTCAAGGGTTGCTTGATGACTTGAAGATTGATCAGGATCTGTTGAAGATCAATTGTGATAGCATGAGTGCTATCTATTTGATAAAGAATCAGGTATATCATGCAAGGACAAAGTACATCGATGTCATATTCCACTTTGTTCGAGAGATTCTTGATGAGAGTGACATCGAGTTACAAAAAATTCACACGAAGGAGAATCCCGCTGATATGCTTACCAAGGTTATTCCGGGGGGGAAGTTTGCACATTGCAAGGAGTTACTCCATATCTTCTAGTTGCTTGAGCTCGGTGGAGCTCGTTTGGATGAACTACGAATGGCTTGATCTCTTGGGCAGAGGGTACGCAGGCAATCACATTGGTACAGCCCGATGGAGTCGACATGGTATTATATTATGTTCAGCTCAGATTTGAGAGATCTTCACCATGGTGGAGAATTGTGGGGAGAGAGAGTAAAATCTTAATGTTGGAGTTTTTTTTTTAACTCTTTGGTGTTAGTGCAGAGAGATTAGGATGCAACAAGATACGTGGATGCACCAAGAGGAGGAGCAGATTACTTTGTCTGTTGACATGCTATCTCAGCTGTCGACAGGCCCCCCATGGCTGTCAACAGACAGGCTCAGTCTATCGACATGCCAATATGGTCTCTGGGCGGTTTCCAAATTGGATTCAGAGTGCGTTTCTCATCTGAATTCAGAGTGGTTGATTTTTTTATTTTCATAAACTCTGTGGCTATACAAAGAGGGGTATTGCTCTTATTGTTTCTTGTACTTGATTGATTTAATAAGATCTCTTTCCCCTTCTGTCCCGAGAAAGTAAGCAATTACCGAGCCTCATTAAATTCGCGTGTTCTTTCTTTCTTTTGTTTGCTTGTTTGTGTGATTGGTGACTATTTTCTGGTGTTGTTCTCTGTTGCTGAGATTTCAACACTTCCTTCTCCTGTGAAAGATCGTGAGTTCGAATCTTCCAATTCGCGACGGTGAGTAGATTTTTCGAACTAAATTTACAAGGCGCACTAAGAGATGTAACTATTGACATACGCACGAAGACTACTGTAAATTCATAGAGGCTATTTGTTGCAATTCATGACGTGCACAAGGCGATTCTTTCTCCTGCTATGGGGATTCCTTTCTCTAACTGAGGACTATGATATAGCCTATGGGCCTTCAAAAAAACCAAAGACTTTAAAAAAAAAAAAATTAGGGATTTGGAAATAATTCATTAGTAACACTAGCTAACTCTTATTCGTTGTTCACCAAGAATTAACCAATGGTAATTTTTAGATCTTGTTGCTAGATTGAACTTTACGCCTTTTTAGTCAACTGGAACTTCTTTTAAAACTCGAATAATTATTCTAGCAGACCATTTTAAATGGAACATTTGAAAACAATTAGTGAACATTTGGAATAATGTGAACATCTAAAAGTAAAATATTCCTAAAATGATTTGGCAATGAACATATTATTATTACCTAAAAATAATATAAATAACTATTATTAAGAATAAGTGATAAAAATAATTATTGTTAATTATCGTGAATAAAATAGATCAATGGTATTAAAAAAATATTAATATATAATGTAACAAAATTTTTTTTAATAAGATTTGATCATTAAATAATAAGATTTAAATATTAGTTGTTAATCTTTAACTATTAATAATATATTTAATCATCAATATTAATACTAATACATTTGAAGATAATTATTAATATTAGTCACTAGTAAAAGTTAATTATTAATAATATTAAATTATCCACATACAGAGAGAGAGAGAGAGAGAGAGATTCTAGTTCCAGTTGATAGTTCTAGCGTAAAAGTTAGAATAAGTTTGAAGGGACATTCTCTTTTCTATACAGTAAAACTAAAAAGTAGATCCATTTTTGTTCCAATTTCAATCATGACTAAACTTAAAAAAGTTTCAGTTCCAGTTACACCTAAAATTTACAATTGATTAACACCTTAAAAATTATTATACAAATTGTTTCTATTCTACACAAGAGTTCCAATTAACTAAGTACAAAACCAAAAAAGAAATTTTACTATTGGTACAGGATAGTTTTTTCCAAAACAGAGCAGCTATCTGAACAAAACAACATTGTCCTGTTACAAGAACGAATTACAATTATGTAACCAGCTAGTGATAGCCCCAGATTGCAGAGGCCAACTCTCCCTTCTTTCTTGTTTAGATTTTCAAGTTATGGGGCCAAGCACTGATGAAAAGGAAAGGCAAGGAGACGGTTGATCTCTGTAAAGGTTCGGGAATCTCCAGGTCTATGCTTAAAGGAATCAAATTGGGAGAAAAATGGAAGAAAGGCATGCCTTCGGGCAAATTTCTCGTTGCTTGCTGCCCACTCGGACCTCGATGACTTCTCGAAGGAGTTGACTGAACACGACAAGACTGTTTTACGTGAACCCGATCCCCTCTTTGATAAATTTTGAACTTTGTACACCTAGCCTAGGGTTTGAATACATATTGTTTTACCACTAGTTTAATACTTTAGCAATCACAGATATGATACATATTTTTTATGTCATTTAGCTCTAGTCCTATAACTATTGTGCCATTTCTCCCAAAAAAAAAAAAACACACACACACACACACACACACAAAAAAAAAAGGTAGCAAATTATTCAATGCACATAGGAATTGAGGATAAAGAAAAGGCCACCTGATTCTGATTCTAACACAAAATATGGCCACATCTTTTGAGAGTAATTTAGGAAGTTAGGAAAACCTTTTTGACTTAGAAAAGAGTGGTCGTTTTTCTTGGTTCTTCCTCTTTAATGGGATGAGATCAACAATTTCTAGCCCCATCAAGGGATTAGTTGTAGTGGTTGTGACTTTAGACTAGATTCCTTTTAGATTAGTTACAAACCCTTTAATATTATGTTAATCCCTATGGTTCTAATTCTAGCAAATGATGGCCAAGAGGGATGGTATTGGATGACATTCACTTTAATTATCTTAATTATCCTTAATAATTTTTAAGATTAGTGGAGCCATCACTCTTGTGTCCATTTAATTGCCCTACTATCTTGGCCTAACCCACTCCCATTCTCTTGGCAGCTCCAACTGATAGTGTTGAGAATAAGTTTATGGATCATTTGTAAAGTTCAAGCAGGCGGATTAATTACATTATCGTTCTTGTTACGTTAGTGAGTTTTTCATAATTTTCTATTTAAAGTTGAATGATGACGTGATCCCTACCTGCAAGGATACGTGTAGGTCTTAACCATTGACTTTGAACCTTCGAGTTGAGTTCCTCTAGTTTCTTCACTCACTTTCTCATGCCAAAAAAAAAAAAAACTCGTGGCTGGACTTAAACCTGAGACTCCTCATAGTCCACTCCTGCCCTATTACCAATGAATTAGGTCTTACTCGCTGAGTTGGGTAGGATCCAAGTTGAATCGGGTTTGGATCCGGGTTTATGACCCAACTTCATCCTAGATTTTGATTGGAGGAAAGACCAAAAAAAGACAGGCCATAAGCCACTATCTAAGACCCATCAGGGCCATGATCTCCCTACAAAAGCAAATTTTTCTTACATAAACAATGTCTTTTTATATAGGTTACTTGCATTTTATGCTCACCATAATCCTTCAACTTGCCATGTTTTCAATTGGAGTCTTGCCTCTTTCTTAGCCTCCCCAATTTCATTGGTTTCAGGATCTTTGAGAAAAGCCCTAGAGCAAGCATCTAGAATCTGTTTAAAGGGGGGCCACATAAACAAATCATGGGCTTAATTATATTATGGGGTAGTTCATGCTCATCACTTGGCAATTGGTAGTTTAATTATACCAATTAGTTGCTTTGTGGGACTTGAGTTACCAACTGATCAAGTGAGTTCAGGTGATCTATTATAATTAGATTACATGATGTAAAAAATACTTGTGTGATGGGTTCTTTTTCATATAAACCTCGAAAATCGTTTTATTTATCTATGCAATCTATAAAAGCATTAATTTTTCTTTTTCTGCTTTAAGAAAATTTTGAGATTTTGATTATTTCTGTTGTATCTGCGTCGTTGATTGAGAAAATTTTATGTCTTTCTTTTACCAACCTTGATCGTGTAAATTTGCATCGAGGATCCTTCTGAAAGAGATGCAAGATATGCTAAGAGCTTGGTACCTAGTTAACTAAGATTATCTTAGTGTCCTTAAGAAAATAAATATTTTATACCCAGTATTTTCTGAATTTTTATTCTTCATATTGATGAAATAGCAGTAGAAGTTTCTTAGCAATCATAACTCTCTATGGACGGTCCTTCTGAGATAGAACTAATACCAAAATCGTAAATCACCGTATTTTAATTCTGTGTTATCTTCTATTTCTTCACCATTTTAGCATGGAGGTATAAAACTTTTTTTATCAGCTAAATCTGTATTTTCAGTGCCATACATGGAATATGGTTAAATTTTGGAAAGATTGATGGGTTAGTGATCAAGTTATCCATGGAGATACTTGTTCCTTTGCTTACAACCATTGCAAGGGGCTACTCACATTCAACCAATTATAGTAGCACTGTGATGTCATCCCATGCCAACTTTTTTGGATTCCTTCACTTGGACTCTTTGCATAGTCAGTTCTCTTTACATGTAGCTCCAACATGCAAGAACTGTAGATTGTACAGCTTTTGGAGTAAGTTACTTCAGCCACCTAAAGGTGTAGATGACATGCTTGTTCTACTAATTGCTTGTCCAACTTATGAATCTATAGAAGCAACATCTACCATATGTGACCAATGATGAATCTATTGATTAACTTCTTTTTTTTTTTTTTTTATGTGCCATGTTAGTAGTTTTGTTTGAGTTCGCTTGACTGTTAAGTTGAATTTCAACACCCCGCGAAGGCCTCTTGTTACTAACCCCTTTTGGTCCTCTTGGAAATGCAGGGTTATTGACAAACAGGACATGATTTTATGAAATTTATTGGTTGCAGCCGTTTTCTGGGATGTATAGAAAGGACGCAACAATAGAATTTTTAACAACTTGCTCAGATCTCCCAACTACATTCTGCATCTTTGCTCTGCTCTCATTTCTTATAGAAGTTCTCATATTACGGGTAGGGTAAGGGAGATGGTGAAGCGGACGTTGGGCCAGTCTTCGTTGGATGAGGCTTCCGAGGATCACATGGAGGACACTATGGGTGGACATGATTTTGACTCGGATTGCTTCTGATTAGCGTAGTTGCGGGGCTTTGATGTTGTCCCTCCTGGCTCATCTGATGGTTGTTGCAACTGTGCGCCGACAACTATGATTTTTTGTTCTCATGCACCTGCGTCTGCTTTTGTGTTTTGATGTTTGGAATGACCTTTTGTGTTGCTCTTTTTGAATGTATTTATTAAATTTTTTTTAATGAAGCATGAGGAAAAAACAAATATCATTCTTTTCTTTTGCACTTTGAGCCTTGCAACAAGAGAGTAGTGGTAGTGTTTTCCTCACATCTAAGTATGGACTACTTTTAGGGTGACTTGAGGTCCAAGTATTACCTACTACTACATAGGGCGTGTTTGTTTCGCCGCAAAACGTCACAAAACGCAAGTCGTAAAACTTCTTTTCCATTTTCCGTTGTTTGTTTCGCTGAAAAATAAGTTGCAAAATGCAACTCTTTTTTTTCCATTTGCAGTTGCTACAGTTAAATTTGTGGTCATGTAAATATCACTTTTACACTTATATTTTCTCACTTGCAGTTGCTACAGTTAATTTTGTGGTCATGTAACTCTCACTTGTAATACACTTATAGTTCAAAACAGTTACTTGATAATCAATATATAATTTAATATTATTAAATATTTAATATTTTAAATAGTGTTCAATTTCTTATTTAATTATTTAATTATTTTATATTTTTAATCTTTAATTTTTTTATTGTTTTAATATTGTTTTAATATTTAATATTTACTATTTTAATTTAATATTTTTATTTAATATTTTATTTAATACTTTATTATTTTATTAATACTTATTCCATTTTTTATTATTTATTTAGAGTTAATATTTTATTAATATAACAATATTATACTTTAATATAAAATTATTATATATTTAATTATTTATTTTTTAATATAAAAATTACTTTATTAATATCATAATATATTTTATTATTATATTAATATTTTATTATGTTAATATTGTAATAATAATTCAGTATAATAATACTATAATGATAATTTATTATTAAATTATAATTATATTTTACTTTGTTAATTTTATATCTCTATAATATTACAATAATATTATAATAAAATTTATATTATAATAATTTTCAAGTTTTTTAATATTATAATATTATAACTATAGTTTATTATTTTTGTAAGATTTTTTAATATTATAATAGAATTTATATTATAATAATTTTTAAGTATTTTTAATATTATAATATCATAACTATATTTTATTATTTTTGTAAGATTTTTAATATTTATATTTTATTAGTATTCTTAAAATTTTATTAATGTTTTTTAGATTTTCTTAAAATTTTATATTATTTATTTAGTTAATATTTTAGTAATATTTTACTATTTATACTAATATTTTATTAATATTATTGTTATAAATAAAATATTAAGATTATTAATTTTTTATCTCCAATTTATTAATATAATTTAATTTGCAATAGTAGATTTAATTTAATAGTATTTATAATATTTAAATCACTGCTACAGTTAATTTTGTGGTCAACTTTTCCACTTACACTTTTACATTACCAACCAAACACCGTAAAACACAATATACTTTACCATTTACACTTTCACTTTATCAACCAAACACCGTAAAACACAATATATTTTCTCTGCTACAGTTCACTTTTTTCATTCTCATTTTACGACTTACGACTTGCGACGTTTTATAACGAAACAAACAGGCCCATAGGAACTGTGAAAAAGAGTGAATACATACACAAGTAAAACTGGCTCACATGAAGACACAGGACACTCTGGTCACTGCATTACTGTGATCCTTTCGCATAGAATAAAGCCTCGCATCATCGATCAAAAGTATTAGAGTGCCCAATCTATACATCACCATGATTCATTCTCCGCAAAATTGTAAGCTACATAAATCAGCAAAAAATGCAAATCCAAAAAAGAAATTCCAAAGGCAGCAATGTGCAAAAAACCTCATCTCATCTGTTCTGTTGCATCTAATCATTACAAACTTATTATGATGATTCCGTTACTGATCAAAGCACCCCGCACAAAAACGTAATTTCATCCAACTGCAGGGGCCTTTCCCAGCCTCAGCCTCAGCCTCAGCCTCCGTTCTCCGGGAGCGGATATTGAATGGATATTGCCACCCAAAAAAAAAAAAAAAATGAGAGAGGCCCCTGATGGAGTAAGGCACCCCAAAACTGATAAAGGCTCCCTCAAAATTTTCTAAAATGGTCAAAGTATCATTTTCTTGTTCTCCTTTACAACCCCCCCCCCCCCCCCCCACTAGCGAACCCATCATCGGTCCCCTCCCCCATCCAGCGAACCCCTCTCTCTAGTGAGCCCTCCTCCCCCTCTGACGAACCCTCCTTCCCTCCCCTTCCTCCTTCCCACTCCTCCTCCTCCCGCCCTCCCTCCCCCACTTCCCCTCCTCCCTCCCCCGATCTCCCCTCCCCTGTCCACCCACCTGTCGGCCGATTTATTGCCGAACAGACCCGGCCGAACAGGTGGGTGGAGAGGGAGATCGGGGGGGGGGGGGGTATAGCACCCCGTTTCTGGGATACGTACCCAGATACGTCTCCTAATTTTTTTGACCGTATTGCTCAATTTTCTTCCAGTATTTATTTTTAAGTTGTGATTTCTTATATTTATAATATCAGATCTGGATTCTCACTCTTAGAGTCAGCCCTGCCCCTGACCGGGAACCCGATACCAGCCTGCTTCCTGATTTGACGTTTCTGGAAGTCTGATTTGACCAATTTCAGTTTCTGACACTGTTTTCCAATATTTTAGATTTTTCATGATTTTCTAAATTTTTTAGAATTTTTCTGTAAAATCTCCAAAACCAGTGCGGTGTGCATCGCAGACTGATTCCCAGATTTTTTTTTAGTTTTCAAAAGGGATTGAATTTTCAAAAACGGCTTTCACGTTACTTCTTAGAATTTTATTTTCTATCTAAATAAATTTTTTTGATATTTTTCTAAATTTATCAAAATTTGACCGATTCTGGTGTCGACCGGTGTTGCTGGAAGATTTCAAGATTTTTTAACTTAAAAATACATTGAATTTCTCAAATCCGATTTCACGGGCATCTTAAAATAATATTTTCTATTTTTGAGAATTTTTTGGAACGTTTATGAAACAGTCAAAATTTTGCTCTATTTGAATAATAATAATATTATTTACTGACAATTTCTTTTCTTACCTTTTCCTTCTTTACTCCCCTACTTTATACTCCCAGATATTTTAATAAATTAATTATTTAATAATAATTTTTTTTTTACTATTTTCATTTTTCCTTATTTTTTCTTTTCCTATATTTTCTTTCCATTTCTTCCCCTTCGACTTTCCCCATGCTGTGCCTGCAGTCGCCGCCTGCAGCCGCCTGCAGGGCTGCAACAATAGCCCATCTCTCCCCCCAATCTTATTTCATCATCACACTTCCTCCTCCTTCTTCATTAAAAACCCTTCTTTCTTCTTCCTTCTTCTTTCCATCTCCATTTCAACTCCAAACCAACTTTAACCAAAACAAACCAACTTCACATTCACCACCGCCGCCTCCACCATCGCCGCCCCCCCCCCCCCATAACTGCCGGCCATTACCTCCTCCAAACCCCCTCTCCACTCCACCACCTCCTTCATTCAACCATCACTCCTCCACCTTCAATTTCAACCAAACCCATTCCCACTACTTCCTCTTCTTCAAAATTCATCAAACCACCACCTCCTCCACTTTCAAACCCTTAATCATCATCTCTTCCTCCTCCTCTAACTCCCCACCACCTCCAACAACCACCACAATCAACTACCACCACCACCTCCACCAAACACCAAACAACAACAACAAACTCCACTACCCCTTCTCCCCCGTGCCCAGGCCCCCGCCCCCTCCTCGCCGGCCGCCCTCAAGCGGCGGCGGCACTGCCCAGGCCGCCGGCGACGACCGGCCGCCGGCTGTCTCCCCCTCCATCTTCTTCTATCTATCTATCTATCTTTCTTTCTTTCTTTCTTTTATTCTTTCCTAATATAACTACTTTCCACTTTTCCTAAATACCCCTTCTCAGCCTTTATTTACTTCCCCATAATTTTAATTATATCCCTCCCCATTAATTCTTATTTTCTTTCTTTTAAATAACCCTACTCTCTCTCTCTCTCCTCTCTCATTCCCTCACTAATGTATTTATAATATTTATTATATATATATATATATATTTTAATATATATAGTATGGCCTAGTGGCTTGCTCGCTCGTGTTAGCGGATTTCTCGGACTTTTTCTCGGTAATTACGTTTCAGTATTAGGCGAGCACATTTTTTGACATTTCTTGCTTCATTACCATCATTTCATATTTAATAATTATTATCTTGTTTTTAATATATGATGTCTCTTTATGCAAGTTGGTATATGTTATATAAATGATTTCTAAAATTATCATGTTTATAAATAGCTGTCAGCCGTTATTATACCTTATCGAACGGGTATTATACCGGGTATGCCTAAATATGCTCCCGCTTCACTCGGCTTCGCATGGCTAATAAATAGATAAATTTATTAAATAATGTTGTGAAGAGTTTGAAATGTTTATGTCGTTCTCCTATACCATGTTACGTGACCGGATGATACCTAGTATTTGATGTTGCGACTCTCACCGATTTATTAGTTACCTGACCCTGATATGTATACATCGGTACATGCCATGTTATATTTATTATTTGATTTCTGATACCGGTACTTGCCATACTATGCTTATTACTTGATATCTGATTCCGGTACTTACCATGCTATACTTATTATTTGATATCTGATATCGGTACTTGCTATACTATACTTATTACTTGATATCTGACACCGATACTTGCCATATTATACTTATCGCCTGCTATTTGACACCTGATATAATAACACTTGACACTTGACATGCTATCACCCGGCACTGGTACACTTGACCTGGTATTGTGGCACCTATATTATATTGCATATTCATGACTATTACTTTTACGGGGGCTTGGCAGGATTATTACACTGTTACCAGATATTTGGTACTCCTGAACTCCTATACTCCTGAAAAAGGGTGACTCCTGATATTATACTCATGTTAATTTCCGTAGTTGGGTAATCATGGTTATTGGATTTCTGTATACACCTGTTGACATTATCTTTGGGCAACTTATATAATAAAAGTACTCAACTTATAGTGGGGTGGGGGAAACTGATGAAAACCGGTATGATGTCATATTTATAATAGTGATATTTCTGAAGTGTCATGTGAGGCGCGTAATGATAAGTCCCCGGAAGCAGTAGCCTGAATCTAAAGTGTCATGTGGGGCGCGTAATGATAAGTTCTCGGAAGCAGTAGCCTGTACTCCTGAGCTAGTCCCGGACAGAGACGGGACCCACTATAAATATGAGCCATCAGATTTATCAGTTTCTAAATAATAACTCGTCTTATTCATAAGTGGATGTATGTGTGCCAGTAGCACATACAAAAGCATATGAATCAGATGAATAACATATAACAACCAAACAGTAATAATATTAGGAATGTGTGATATTTGGTCTCTCCTTTATTCGGGTGCTGGTACTCACATATCATACCCAGTTAAGTTCTACAGAGTGCGAACTCTAGTATAGACTATCGGTGATGTAAGGCGCTGATAGGGAGGCGATTGAAATATCAAACGGCACTGATTATTATTATTGAATAACTTAAAATACAATTCATCTTTATATTCTTCGGTTATAGTGTTATGCCCTGAGTTGACACCTTATTTTATGACACATGATGATTACTCTAGATACACTATAGTTCTGTTATTCTTAGGGCAACTCAAGTTATATAAACTCAGACGATGGCGACATGAGATATGTGGTATATAGATGAGAGTTTCCTTATTTAGATTATCCTCTTGACGTATCTATCCCGTGAATCTATAATCTGAGTTTGTACAACTAGTTTTGTCCATGCTTATATTTATCGCATGTTTAACTTATTTATCGCATGTTTATATATACCTATGCTCTTCATACTGCCTTCTATGCATGTTTTCAGTTTCAAATTCATCGATATACATGATTTACTGTCGTTCCTTTAATTTTACTTATATTACTTGTCATTTCTTGTACCTGCATACTTGGACCATATCACTTGATCATGTACACATGTACTTGTTATGCATGCCATTTGGCTTTATTATATGTACTCGAAGGGTTGCATCTGACAACCCTGAATTCTCATGTCCAGAACCGAACCTTGGTGGCCTTGCTGTAGCTGATCAGAGTACGCAACGGATTCTTCCATGACGGTTGGAGCGCAGTAGAAGTTTGGATTATTGCCGCAACTCTTCCTCTCAGTTCCTCTCCTGTTTGGTTCTTGAGACCCCTCTTGCTGCTCGTGAGCACCTCTCAGCTTTTGTATATCTCTTCATATGATGTACTTTTGTATTTCTGGTGATGTAATATTCCTGTAATATTGTATCACTCTCTGTGATAACCATGTACTTGTGTTATTTCGGTTGGAATGTATATTACAACTGCGCTTTCGCACTCTAATTCTTACCTGTACTGATACTTAGCGTATATACGTCAGGGTATCTCTGACCTTCGTATATACGTCACTGTGACGTTTCCGTACCCGCCGGATCGGGGCGTTACAGGGGGGAGGGAAGCAGGGGGAGGCCGGGGCAGGGAGGCGGGCGGAGGGCGGGCGGAGGGTGGGGGAGGGCAGGGGAGGTGGCGGGAAAGGGGAAGGAGGAGGGGGAGGCCGAGGGGAGGAGGAGTGGGGAGGCGAAGGGTAGTGGGGGTCGCCGGAGAAGGAGGAGGGAGATGGAGAAATAATGAAGAGAAGGAGGAAGAAGAAAGGGGTTTTTGGACTTTTCTGTCCAAAAAATTAATGTCACACTTGTAATTATTTTCAGGGGCCTTTCTCATTTTTGGGATGGTAATATCTATTCCCATATTGCCACCCCAACAAATGAGAAAGGCACTCCAAAAATATTTACAAGTGTGCTAATATTTTTTTTTGACAATTTCACTCTAGATGAAAAGTCCAAATTACCTCCTTCTTCCTCCTTCCTTCTTCTCTGGCCTCTCCTGCTCTGGTGTTCACCCTCCTCCTCCTTCTCCCTCCTCCCCGGCTGCCCTCCTCCGCCTTCTCCTCCCCCCATATCTCCCCAGCCTCCCTCCTCCCCTCAATCTCCCCGGCCTCCCCCCCGGATCTCCCTTCTCCTCCCCCCGGCCTCCCCCCGATCTCCCCTCCCCTAGGCTATTCAGTCGGACCGACCGAACAATTTGGGGGAGGAACGGGGGAGATGTAGGGGAGGGCGGGGGATAGGAGAGGGGAGATCCAGGAGGAGGGGGAGGAGAGGGGGAGGCTGGGGGGAGGGGGAAGAAGAGGGGTGATCCGGGGGAGGAGGGGGATGGTTCGCCGACTAGAGGGGGAGGGTTTGCCGGCTAGAGGGGAGAGATCCGATTTTTTTTTTTGGGGGGGGGGGGGGGAGGGTTCGCCGGTAAGAGGGGAGGAGAGGGGGTTCACTGGCGTTGGGGGGGGGGGGGGGGGGGGGGTTTGCCGGCGAGGAGGAGGAGAAGAGGAGAAGAAGAGAAGGACATTTTGATTATTTTAAAATTTGTTAACGTGCTTTAGTCAAATTTGGGGGTGCGTTTAACCGTAGGGTGCCAACTTTATTTTCTGGGGTGGGAATATCTGCTTCCCCGTTCTCCACCATTTCTTTTTCGCTCACCATGTCTTATCGGGCAGGTAAGGACGCATGCATTCAGCACCATCAGATCAGAATCAACGGTCCATATTCGCCCATTGAACCGTCAACGCCATTCCAGCCGTCGGTTTGCGGAACCGTGGTTACGTTAACTGAACTCTAGTTAAATACAAATGGGGTCACAATAATAATACGAGACGAGCGAGGGGACGGGGGGAGAGAGACAAAGGGGATGTCAGAAGGAGCTATCTTCTCTCTCATCAGCCGATCTCCAATTTTGTTCCCTATTTTGGTAGAATATTTGAGCTTTTGTCTATTATCTTAGCGTCTTCCCAATTTTCAGTTTTTTCCTTTGATTTTTTTCAAAAAATTTTTCTGTGAGAATTTGCCCCGAGTTGTTCCAGATTGGATCCAATTGGAAAGATGCCTCCTTTTCTCGACTTTGAACAATATCCGGATCTTTTTTCAATTGGCATGGAGAAAGTAAGGTTTTTGATTTTTGCGTAGTCTCTCCCAAATTTTCTTCTTCCTGTTTTTAGTGCGTGGGGGAGCTTGCCGGTAGATCTGAGTAACTTCTTCATGATTCTAACCCTACATGCGGCCAGGTGAGTTGTGTGCTCACCTCACGATCATTATCTGTGTCGATTCTCAAATGGGTTCGTGTTGAGCCCGAGGTTCTCCTGATATTTTTGGTAATTATTCTGCAATCATTGATGAGTAGGTAGATCTCTTAATGTTTGCTTGCAGAATTTTGTCTAGAGAGTGGACGGGAGATGTAGAAATAGTTAAATTATCCCCATTTTTTTTTTTCCCAATTTTCAAAACCCTGTAGATCTCTTTAATTTCTCCCTGGCCCTAATCCTAGTAATTGAAAGGCTTTGCTTACATGCACAATTTGAAGGAGGAGGAGTAAGACTTACCATCTTATACCCATTTCTCCCTGATTTTCCCAAATTTGAGAGGAGTTTAGCTTTAGATCTGAGCGAATCCTTCTGCCTTGGCCCAATCCCTAAAAAGATTGGATTTTCATGCCATTTTCAACCATGACTTACTTCCCTGAGGAGGTGGTGGAACACATCTTCTCATTCCTTGGGTGCCACCGTGACCGCAATGCCGTTTCTGTGGTGTGCAAGACTTGGTATAAGATTGAGAGATTGAGCCGCAAATCGGTTTTCATTGGTAATTGTTATGCAGTGAGGCCGGAGAGGGTAATGACGAGGTTCCCCGAGCTCAAGTCACTCATTGTGAAGGGGAAGCCGCATTTCGCGGACTTCAACATGGTCCCACATGGCTGGGGGGGATTTGCCGGGCCATGGATTGAGGTGGCTGTCCGAAACTGCCTGGGATTGGAGGAGCTCAGGCTGAAGAGGATGGTGGTGTCTGATGAGAACCTTGAGCTCCTTGCCCGATCATTTCCTAACTTCAAGGCTCTTGTTCTTGATAGCTGCGAGGGGTTTAGCACCGATGGGCTAGCTGCCATTGCGACCCATTGCCGGTGAGCTTGCTGCTGTTTTGCTTCTTTATCATGATTTTTATGTTAGAAGTGGTTACTTTGAATTTAATCATGTTTGAATTGCCTTTCTTGTTCAAGATTATGATTATTTCTGATTGATACAGTGTTTGATTAAAGAAAATATTAGGCACTGGTCATCTGTTGTTTACATTCTGTACAAATCATATAGGATGAATTATATTATTTATTGCTTTCTTCTAAATTTTTGTTTGCATGGAAATAAGAATAATGTTACTTTGATATGGCAATGTCCAAATTTGGAAGAGTGTCTCATTTTCTTGTCTTCTTAGAAAGTAAAAATTCCTTGATGTCATGTCTTGTATTCTTCTTCTAGTTTCAATGGATATATTTGCATATTTGAATTAGTTGAGTTTTTAGTTGCTCTAAAGTGGTATAAGTTCATTAATTAAAGGACAGTATTTGTTTCCATGTTTTTCTGCAATTTTTTTTGTTTAATTGGGTAGAACAGATTAAGATTGGTGCTCTGCTTGCCCTTAATTTCATGTGTAATTAACTATTTTCGTTATTGTTGTGGTGTGTAAAGTGGACGGGACATGTTTGTGGATGTCTACTTCTGCATTCTGATTGTTATTTATAGAATTGCTTGAATCAAGATTTCTTATAAAGATAAAACTTTTAGCATATGTTTGTGTACTAGTTTACATTTCTTTTGTGATTTTTGCTGTTGGAGGGAAATTCGTCTTATCCTTTTCACTAGGTTGCATCTAGTCTTGATTATATTTGCTTCACTTGAATTTTTGTACACTTGAGTTTTTGTTGGTTTCCTGTTCTGTTTAATTTTAGTAAGCTTATGGTTTAACTTGGTAAATGAGGTCTATATGAAAATCTGCATATAAGTAAATATGACAGAATGATGGTAGCACATTGTTTCACTCGACTGCTTCCATGCAATACTAGTAAAGTCGGCTATGTTGCATGGACACAGACAACAAGACGACACACAGCAAATGCTAAAAAGCACACACAAAACGGAAGTATCATCTGTGATACATGCATCTGACACACATCTGATGCTATATGGCTTCACTATAGAAGTGGCTATGCCTGCACAGCTCTGGACTTTGATCTGGTCTGTACATGGAACCTTCATATTTCACCGTGTTGAATTCTGCTCCTTTGGGTTTTTTTAATATCTTTTCTGGGTGCATTTTTATTTATGTTGAAATAGAAAAAAGATATTTCCTATTTTCCCTTTGGGGTTGGGGCTCTAACCTTTGTGGTCTCGTTCTATTTCTGAAGGAGGTGACACCTAACATAGGAGTCTTTTGGATTTTGACTTTGATTGAAGGTGAGATAAGATTGTCTATTGTTTATCATTTTTTCTCCAGTTGCTAATTGTGGGTTTAACTATATTCAAGTATGTGCAATAGGGAATCAATATATTTATCTTCATGTATGGCATGAACTGCTTCTCCTGTCTACTTGTATCTCTTGTTGAATGAAAAGTACAGTTTTGCTTGAGAACTCATGTTTTTTCCTTCTCTCTCCAACTATATTGTAGGTTCCTCAGGGAGCTGGATTTGCAGGAAAATGAGGTAGAGGATCATGGGCCTCAATGGCTCAGTTGCTTTCCTGAATCCTGTACTTCCCTTGTTTCCCTCAACTTCGCCTGCCTGAAAGGAGAGGTGAATGCTGGAGCTCTCGAGAGGGTCGTTGCGAGATCTCCCAACTTGAGAAGCTTGAAGCTTAATCGTGTGGTTTCCACTGAAACTCTCTTCAAGATTCTTCTTCGAGCTCCTCAGCTTGTGGACCTAGGCACAGGCTCTTTCACTCTTGATCTCCGGTCAGAAGCTTACCACAGACTCCTAAACGTTTTCATTAAATGCAAGTCTCTTCGTAGTTTGTCAGGTTTCTGGGATGCGTCCCCTCGCTGCCTTTCGGCAGTCTACCCTATATGCTGGAAGCTTACAACCCTGAACTTGAGCTATGCCCCGGCAATTCAGGGTGCGGACCTTATCAAGTTCATTCGCCAATGTCACAAGCTTCAGCGGCTATGGGTAATTAAAACATTTCTTATTTCCAAATATTCTCAGCTTTGCATCTAACTGAGTAGCTAACAGTACAAATGAATCTCTCTTTAGGTATTGGATAACATTGGGGACAAAGGGTTGGCAGTTGTTGCTACTACGTGTAAAGATTTGCAGGAATTGAGGGTGTTTCCATCAGATGTCGACACTGCAGCCGTGACCGAAGAAGGGTTGGTTTTGATATCTTCTGGTTGCCCAAAGTTGAACTCTCTGCTCTACTTTTGCCATCAGATGACTAATGCTGCCCTCATTACTGTTGCCAAGAATTGCCCAAATTTCATACGCTTTAGATTGTGTATCCTTTCTCCAAGGAAGCCGGATCCAGTAACTCTCCAGCCGTTGGATGAAGGTTTTGGGGCAATTGTGCAGTCATGCAAGCATCTAAGGCGGCTTTCTCTCTCAGGCCTCCTTACCGACCAGGTCTTCTTGTATATTGGAATGTATGCTGAAAAGCTTGAGATGCTCTCTATTGCCTTTGCTGGGGATAGCGACAAGGGAATGGCGTATGTGCTCAACGGGTGCAAGAATTTAAGGAAGTTGGAAATAAGGGATAGCCCATTCGGTGATGCTGCGGTTCTAGAGGATGTGGGAAAGTATGAAACAATGCGATCCCTTTGGATGTCCTCGTGTGATGTTACATTAGGGGGTTGCAAGTCTCTGGCCGCAAAAATGCCAATGCTGAATGTGGAGGTAATAAATGAGAGGGGTGATGGAGATAAGATGGAAGAGTATCCTAGTGATGTTAACGCGGTGACAAAGATGTATGTTTATCGGACCCTGGCTGGACCCAGGGAGGATGCGCCAGATTTCGTCTGGACACTGTAGAACTGGTGCAGATGGTTACAGTGAGGTAATATTCGTTTGTGTGTTTTAATTCTGGTTTCTTAGTTGTAATGCAGTCTAGTTTACTTGTTTTCGACTTGTTGCCACAATCAAGGTAGGGAGACTGGTTTCCAGTCACTGTAATCGCTTTCTTTTCGATGTAATTTTCTTGCACTTGGAGTTAATTCTGAAATATGACTCAAATCTGTCTTCAACAGGGGAAAGAAGGAATGCTTCCAAAACTTCTTATTTTGCCCTTCTTATTAGTGATTTAAGTCAGAAAAAGGTTTGAGTTAGTTCAATTCAATTCATCTTTAAGCATTTAGGGATGGAGAGCATTTGTTTGTCATATAATCATACTTTCTGCTGCTTTTTTTTGGGCATGAAGTTGTGCATTTGCCATTTCTTGTATCATCGTTTCTTTTTGCAGGTCTTATCATTCACCACCACTAACTTTTTCTTGTTTGGTCAGCCTCCACTTGGCTTATTCTTTTTTGGCTTGTGCTTCTCATGGAGAGAGCAGCAACCAGCTTTTCTATTTCCCCAAATTTTGCCTTTGGCCTTGTCCTTTGCTTTGCTGAAGTCACCCCTGCGCTCATTGCTCAGCTTCCAAGTTCAGACCACAAGGAATGGGTAAAAGGAATGCTATCAATAATTAAAGTTTGATGTGGCAGAGTAAAAGAGAGTCTAGCTGCCAGAAGAAGAGCTGTACTGTGAGAGTCTAGTGCGTTTGAAAATGGTTGGTGCAGCAATGAGATTTTTAAAGTCTTACATGTGTCGAGTTTTCATTGGTTGCTCACATGAAAGCCATCAGTTGTTACTGTCAGAAGTTGATTGGCTCTCAGTTTTGTTAATGAATTTCATTCTTTTAGCCCTGATATATGTTTGTGAAAAGCTAAAATGTGTGTTTATTAGATATTGCCTTGGTGTTTTTTTTTTTATTGGTCTTTTGGAGATGCAATCATAATTTCCAAGCTTGTTTCTTTGTTTCTAAGATGTGTCAGTGATGTGGAGGTTGAAATGGGCTGGGCTTGGGCAGAATATAGCTGGCTTTGGGCCAATGTAAGTTTCTGAGGCCCAAGCCTGTCCCGCTTACGCGGAGGGCTTGAATTTCTAAGCCTGAGCCTAGTAATCGAGTGCAGTGCTTTTGGCCCAGTGGCCACACCGGCCTGTTGAGCTTCGCTCCCAGCTGTGTGGTCATGCGCTCGAAGCCCCTTATGGATTGAATTTTTCTGGTCCCTTTTACGGATTGATTTTTCTGGTCCCTTTTGAGTCGTGGTTGACTAGCAAAAAATAAAAATAAAAATAAGTGATGAATAGAGAAATGAATAAGTGAAAATTTCAATATTCATTCATTATGAATAAGTTACTAGTTATATTAACGGGTAAATATGTTTGCTGTATGTAGAACCAAAACTATGTAATTTTCGTTTTTGTTTTCACAACAAATGGAGAGAAAATTATAGTTTTCTATGAACAATATGATTGTAAAAGATTTAATATCTTACATTATTTATTTAGTATTAAGCATATGCGATAATACATGTATGACAAGAATGCCAATATAAATATTTATTTCTTATACAAAATCTTCTGTATATTGAAGATTAAAGATTCACAAGTACATGTCTTATTTCGGCTCATCGCGCCACAAACTTTGTGCCCTAAACCGGGCTTGATTAATAATCGGGTTTGATCGACATGTATTGTTCTTGTATAAAAAAATGTGTAGATTGTAATCGTGCATTCTCATGCATTCCTCGTCGTTACATGTCATCATCGTTACATGTCATCATTACCCACTAAACAACGAGCAATATTCAAAAGATTACACACAGAGAACAAACATTGATCTTTGGATAGAATAGTATAGAATGATTATTTTATCTAAAAGAAATTTCTCGATTTCTTTCTAGATCCAATCGATACATAATTTATTGGAATTGGATTTGGATTTGATAAGAGTATAATGTGTGGTTAGTAAACAAGGATCGATTTTTTAACAGGGCCTGAAATGTATATTTTTGTTCAACTAACAGATTAGTACTGTATAGTAAGACATGTAACCTTGAGAATCAGTACATCTGCTGGCGGAATGTGCTCAAACATATCTCTGGCCACATACTCAACCAAATCACTCTCCTCTAGATCCTCTATGTCGTGGCCGAGCTCGAGCAGAGAGCTTGGCCCTTGATCAAGTCTCGATGCCGTACCAGCCGCAGTCCACCAGCGCGCGGCGGAGGGCGGGCACGTGGGCGCCGGGACATCGAAGGCCGAGCAGGCGAGGACGGAGAATAAGATACCGCTTGGTGCTGGAGACTACAGTGAGAACCAAAGGGAGGAAGACGATGAGGTTGGCAGCGACAACAATTACGCTCATAACTTACAAATTTTGGTACATGTTCATAATATGTGACAATATTTTACGTTGACTGTCACAGGCCTACCACAACCCTCATCCTTTATCCTGGCTTGGGACAGGGTGCACTGGCGGAGTTTCATAATTTGCAAATTTGTATTATTAATTCTTAAAACACTGAATCATTAAACAAGCTTACGAATTAAAATAGTCGAAGCATGATTACACAATGTTCATATTCCGAGTTTCACACAGCTTCTAGTTTCATCTTCAAGTCTGAAAACATTACCATACAGTTCTTCAATGGTCACAGCTGCAAGTACTTCAACTGCTAACCCCAGCAAATAAGGGAACTCGAATTTTATTCCAGAGCTTGGAATGTTGAGATCAGGCTTGTTCAGTAGAAACAACAGTAACAACACTCCTCCAGTAGGCAGCAACAGCAGAGGGCAGCCATGCTGCATCAGTTAAAAAAAAAAAAAGAGGTTAAAACAAAATGACAAGAGTTAAAACGAGAAAGAACGATTAGTTGCCACAATTGACTCATTCATTCACCCCCGAGCAAAATCATCTGAACATGGTAATAGATTTACAGATGAAAGTCTTCCAGAATTTGAGCAGCCAATTCACTGATAAAATGTAACATCTCAATAGTAAAACATAGTGTTAGATCCCTCTGCAAGAGTAGCTCAACCTTGAGATCAATCTGAGCTCCATGGCGGAGCAGCACGAGTACAAACTGTCGGCATACATGTCATACAGTCATATCAGAAAGAAGAAAAGGTCATCTACAGGCGTGATTATTACCGATTTAACTCCAAAGCCCCCTGGAGCTGCCCCATAGAGTGATCAAAATATCCATCTAGGGAGCGGATATTGGCAAAGTGATTTTACATTTCTCTAATGATCCTCATTCAAGATACTTTGAAAGGCTAAAGCAAATCCGATGTCATGTCAAAATTTCAGTCCTATTTCACATCATAGGACAAACAACCCTAAGAAATTAAATGGGAGCCCTAGGACGCAACATCTCAAAAATAATATCAACTACAACAAAAAGCCTACAAGATCATCCGCTTATGAATTTTTCTTCTTATGCTTGCCTTCACTTTATTCTTCATGGTTCTTGCATATAATACTGTAATATTCCATCACTGTTGCTGGGCCATCCAAAGATCATGGTTAAAGGGCTGAGTGCTACTTGTGTGAGACCAATATGGACAAGGCAAACGAGAAAAGTATAGTTTGTCGCATGTATGTCAGACCTTTTTTTTATCCCCCCTTTTCTTAGGAAGAGTATATATGTCAGACGTGGTCACAGTTTTCTCCATATAACACGTAGTTCTAGCTTCCATGCCATACCAAAGTCTATGTTGATATCTTAACACGGTGTCTTAGGAATAGGAAGCTACCTTTACAAACCAAGTGTCTGCCTGCCCTGTAGTGGTTCAGCGAGCGTTCTGCATCACCAACTTTACATCACATCCCATTGACCAAAACTTATCCACCACCACATAGTTTAACATGAGAAACAAAGTGATCAAGACCTCCTCCATGAAGTTTTGGATGTAAAACTATGTCATAGAGATCAATCAGGCAACTACAACTTGTTCCATAGAAAAGAGACAGTAACAATAGAATTCCCTTGAAGCTCAATAATACTTTGCACAACCAAAAATGGATCTTTAACATACAATTCCTCGAAGGTATCCGACACACAATTGCTCAAAAACAGCCTACGTTTCATGACGTAATTGAAGGAAACCCCCTTTATTTTTTTTTGGGACAATCATTTGAAGGGAAATTTAGTGTTCAAAACGTGAACATCTTTGCTATCTACATTATCAAGCATGATGGAGCTTTGTCTGAATTAAAATAACCATGCCACAAATCTCTTGGTTGTATGCACTGTGCAATATTACCTTTTATTGACCATTATAGTTTCTGATAAAAGACGTGAATTGCACTAACCTCATAACAAACTGTATGAATAAGAACAACAAGCATCACACCCTACTCCTGTGATCAGTTCAAACTAAAGGTATATAAGCTTTCTTTCTCCTTTTAAATTCATTGAGGTAATTCCCCTGTTCGGTTTAGTAATAGCAAGGTTACAGAAAGCGGAAGACAGGGTGGCAGCCACTATCCAGCGACTGCCCAGGTGATTTTTGGGGGGAAAAAATGTCAGTCCCTACTTGGCTTCTCCATTGCTCCCTGCCAGCATCGGAGCCGCAATGC
The DNA here is from genome assembly GCA_038442645.1 of Agave tequilana. NCBI lineage: Eukaryota > Viridiplantae > Streptophyta > Magnoliopsida > Asparagales > Asparagaceae > Agave > Agave tequilana. Next base: position 185,463 of record JAVJIF010002534.1, on the reverse strand, counting down.
GGCCAGTGGTAGCCGCCTGTTGCCGCCCCAAGTCGTTGCTGTCAGCTCTGGTTGCCAGGTCGAGATAGAAGGGAAAAGAAACCTGCCCTAACCCATATATATATGAAGCGGGTTGGATCAAACCCACCTCTTATAACTTAAACCCGAGTTGGGCCACATTTCTTTCTTTCTTTTTTTTTTACTTCTTTTTATAAGGCTAGGTGCCTATACTTGCACCTACCCCCTACTCGAAGCGATTTGAGCGCCGGCTCTACTTGTAGGGCAGCGCCCAGACCGTTTTTTAAAAAACTGAGTAATAGGAACAAAAGATTACCCAAAGTTGGGAAACACGCTCACGCATAAATGTAGACACACCTGACAGCGCAGACACCTAGACACATGAATCCTATGGAGATTAGTCAACTTATGAATCCTCTGAGATGCAGGCCAATCCCAAATGGCATTATCCTAACTTTCATCAGTCTTAATGGCATCTGCACTTGGAACATTGCCAATTCATCATAAAATGTGACTAATGAAACTAACACACTTATCTTTAGTCACAACTTCTGATATCCAATATAACATATCATCTTGTCAAGATTTAGATAAGACTATGTATGAACAACTTGTCATGAATTTTCCAGTTCATCATGAAATAACATCAGTACACAAACATATTTGTCTTTCCTTAGAATGCTTGATTCATAATCCAATACAAGTGCTTGAAGCATACCTGATCCATGGCCAATACACAACCCTCGGTTTGACTGGAGTTTTCCACTTTTAGCCTCCCTCTAATTTTAAAGATAACATTGAGTTCATATTAATTTCATTTCAAAATAAAGTTCCATGAACAATTCCATGAACAATATCAATCATGTGATCCAACCATATAATATAGTTTGCTCCATGAAATATAGAACACTAATAACATGTTTGTCCCATAATCCATCAACATAGTAGGCTTCTGGTACTCGCAGGATACCTAATAGACACTCTTAAAGGTAAACAATTACACAGATTAAACAAAGACCAATATTCTAAATAAAAGTGCAACTCAAGATCATCTCAAATTCAAGTCGTAATATCCAGACTTTTGAGGATAACTAGATTTCAGCTCATGACAACACAGCCATATGTTAACTGAAATCAAGTGACAATATAAAGATATGAATTAGTTAAAATAGAATAATAGAATTTTTGGCGCACATAACATGCAACAGCAGAAGGATATGCTATTTGATTTTGCTGTTGATTATTTACACTTTATGACCAATAACATTAAGAAAAAGGCGTAGCCTTTAACTTTCTTTTTCTGAAGGCTTAAGTGAAAATAAGATAAAAAGAAAATAATGAAACATAACATAGCCATCTTTTATTAAATACTGACTCTGGCCAAGTCCTCACCTTATAAAACAAGCATATTTCCCGTTGTATGGTTGGCTTTATGGATTAAATTAAAATGAAGGACAAATTGGACAATCATATCCATCTCAACCAGATGTCTTTCGGGTGCATGGCAAAGATTAAGATTTTTATCACTTGTATTGTATCTCTTTTTGTACTTCAATTTCTTCTGCAGCTTGGACCACAAATTGAGACCTTTATCTACGGTTCCTATATCTTTTCTTTTGGAAAAGTTCTAAATGAATAACCAGATCTACCAATTTTCTTCCAACTGTATTTAAAAGGAATCCAATCATAGTAGAACTCTATCTACAAAATATAAGTATCTGAAACAAGGATGTATTATGCATAAGGCTTTTCAGTTTCAATCAACAAATCGGCTTTTGATGAAATTTAGAGTCAAGATGGTGATTTCTTCTTCATATTATAACACCGTAAGAACTTGTGGAGGCCTAACAAGTGATTTTTTTTATCACAATTGGATTGCATCAAGGATTTGCATTAAGCCCATTCTTATTTGCATAGTGATGGATGAGCTTACTAAAACTATTCAGAATGAGATACCGTGGTGTATGCTATTTGCTGATGATATTGTCCTAGTCGATGAGACGAGAGCTGAGATAAATGCCAAATTGGAGTTATAGAGGCAAACTCTAGAATCTCGAGGTTTTAAATTAAGTAGGGTCTAAACAGAGTATATGGAGTGCAAATTCAGTAAACAGAGAACCCGAGATTATAGTACTGTGACAGTAGACGGACAAGGAATACCGATAAGCAGTCATTTTAAGTGTTTGTGTTCTATTATCCAAAAGGATAGGGAGATCAATACTGATGTCAACCATATGATTCAAGCTGGCTAGTTAAAATGGAGGAGCGCAACATAAGTTTTATGCGATCGTAACATCCCGTTATGGCTAAAGGAAAAATTTTATCTATTAAGCCAGTTTGTTATATAGCACAGAATGTTGGACTATAAAGAGATATCATGCCCAGAAGATGTGTAGCAGAGATGCACATGTTTCGTTGGATGTGATAATACGAGAAGAGATAAGATAAGAAATGAAGATATTCGTACTAAGATAGGCGTAACTCATATAAAAGAGAAGATGTGAGAAAATCGCCTACGATGATTTGATCATATGCGACGTAAATCTACAGATACATCAGTCCGACGAGTAGAGCTTATCAACTCATGACAAGTTAAAAAAGCGAAAGGGAGACCGAAGAAAACATGGATGGAGGTGATATGGCAAGATATAGAGGCTAAAGATCTTGATGAATGCAGATTACTCGATAGGAATGAGTGGAGAAAACTGATCCATGTGCCCGATCTGGCATAATTCTCTTTGGTTCATGTAGCCTACCCCAAATACTTGAGACAAATGGCTTAGTTGTTGTATTATAATAGCGTAAGAGCCTTTGACACAGATTCTAAAGATTTGGCAATGAAGATAATCTTTAGAATTCGTGTATTTCTTAATTTCTTTGAAAGTATTTCAATCCTATAATTTAACTTGTCAGATTTGCAGAGATCCATAACTGGAGATGAATTTGAATAGTTATGCTTGGAATCCATATTATGTCAGGAGGAATTACAATGTTTGAGTCATGAGTTTAATAGGAGACTAAATCCCAACCAGACACCTTTGCTAGGTCTGACCCACTTGACATGCAATGGATGTTAGACACCTAGGGGTGGTATAGGTCGGGGCCGGACCGGGCCCCGGGGTCGGCCCCGGCCCCAAAAAAAAAAATCTAGGGCCTTACTTTTGGCCCCAACCCTGGCCCTCGGGTTTTCGAGCCGGCCCCAAGGGTGGGTTTTTTTCCTCCTCTTTTTTTTCTTTTTCCTTCATCCATGTTCTTCGAGCAGTTCCACCAAAGTCACATTCTTTAAAGGTCTAAATGCAAAAGATTAAACAAGGAGAAGTTCCACCAACCTCTCTCCGTTTGTATATCTTTCTTCTTCATTTGCTTTGAAGAAGAACACATCATGGCACAAAGTTACCATTTCCTACCTCGAGAAAGGTTTCTCTATCTAAAAAGAAAAAATCATCAAAAAGGGGAAAAAGAGGACTCCATTATAAACACTTAAATTTTCACAACAGAAACAATTTCTTTTACAATAGCAAACAAAAACAAAACATTGAAAACCAAAACAAAAATAATGAGATTGGAAGCGAATAAGAGCTGCCGCCAGCGAGTGAGCGGACCAATAGCAACATCACAACACCCAGCGACGAGCGAGAAGCAGAAGTGACCAAAGAGTGAGAGAGAGCGTATTTAGGAAAAATTGTAACCAAATTGTATGGTTGTAACATGCCAACTCTTAGAGAATATGAAATCAACTTGTAACGGGCCAACTTTTCTTAATTACTATAATCCAGAATATGTTAAGACCTTATGAGCTTATTTTAGGCATTTATAAGGTCGAGCCAGGGCCTGGTCGGGTCAGACCAAAGGTAATCACCAACCTCGGCCTGAAAAAACATCGGGTCTAAGAAACAGCCCCAACACCGGCTCAATTATTAATTGGGCTGGGGCCGGACCAGGAGCCCTCAGGCCGGCCCCAACCCATTATCATCCCTAGAGACACTTAACAAATCTCCATCTTCATTCGAACTTATTCGAGCCTAGCTCACCAATTTAATGGTTTATGTCCCAAACAGAAGAACACGCAGAGAAATAGTGTGTTAGCACGTGCACTCAAAGAAACTCTAACCTAATAAGGATCGTAAAACTAGATGATTGATAATGCTTGTTGGATCAGATAGGCTCGTAAGTAGAGATGGAATTGGAGGCTTGAAACCCATATTGATTCAAAAGGATTAACTCCGTCTGAGTCAAGAATCAAAACTTATTCAACCATATAAACCATCTTTCTTTTCTAATATGAGACAATCCTAACATCTCGCCTTTGCTACACCAACCCACTTGCCAGTAATTGGATGCTAGACACTCCCATGGCGCTTCAAATCATCCAATTTAGATATATATCAGCAATATTGTATCCGATTTTGGGGAATCCAATACGAGATTAACCTATAATATAGGTTGATATCGACAATATTAATACTAAAAAAAACATTGGCCGATATCGATACCAGGATTTTAAACCCTGCTCCCAACGCAAGTTGGTTCAGAAACTCTAGTTCTTAATGTTAGTGTCATTATTATTTCAATTTCTTTTCACTTGTCAGCTCAAATAAAACCAAATTTGTAAGTACAATACAACATTCCAATAATCTAGAAGGCTAGAATCTTCTATAGCTAAGCCTATAGGAGCTTGGTAAAACCAGGAAATAGTAAACACCTAAGAGAGATCTTTCTCTTCCTTCCTAAAAGGCTAAAATCATAAACCAATAACAAAAAGGAGAGCTTTTTTGTGGTGTGCAGGTGCTGGTTGGGTTGGGGTAGTGGAAGTGGTGATGGTGGTTTGGTGGTTGTATGTGCGCGTGCGTGTTTGAATTGTTTTTTTTTCCTTGGTTTGTTTTTTTTTGTTTTTTTGTTTTTTTTGGGGGGGGGGGGGGGGTTGATTATGGCTAGATGGGCATTCAAGTCTCCAACTTTCACAGTAACTAAAAAGTGTCTTTATTTATTTACCTAGCAAAATATTTCCAGTTTGTTTCCTCTTTATTAACTCTTTCATAGAATAAGAAATTAAGAATAAGTCCCAATGATACATTGTAAATATTGCTCTTCTTTTGATGGGAATATCTAACAACTTGCATCTTAAGTAGAGGAATTGTGGTCAATTAACAAGGAGAAACAGGGCATGGCTGCTATGCTGAACATAGACGTAATTACAGGGTACTACACACAGAAGATTACTCCCTATGAGAGAAAAACAAGAATAGAACCAGCTAGGTGCACTGCATATGAAACAAAATAAATGATGCCGTATAGTGCCAACTTTTTCATCAATTACCCATCTATAGTCTCAAAGTCCTACGTATGATCTCAGAAAAGATTTACAAGGTGAACCCAAAACTCACAGAAGGTCAATGGCTATGGTGGTCATACCCATATGGAAAGACATTCTTGATTCTAGGCTCTATATACATGAAACCAGAAACTATACAGTAAATTCTTGCTTACAGTGAATAATTAGAATCCTGGAGAAGGTGATCATTGAAACTCTATAAAAAAAAAAAATATTTTGAGGCCAGAAAGGCGCATTACTGAAGTATCATAGATGATCGGGTGAAGGGCCATAACAGGACAAACAATTATTTAGCGATCTGAAAAGACCAGAAAAGATGTGAACCATGGAAGAGAAAGAAGACAAGATAATTAACAATAGTGAGAAACTCATCAACTTCAAACCATCAATTTCCCTGTTAGCTCACATGAAAATCACTGTCATTATCATCATTGATAATGATAATCATAGTGGAGACCCTTTCAGTCAATAAGCCACAGTTCCATGCGTTCACCCCTTCAATTTCTACTCACATGTCATCAACTTTGATGATAGTCTTAAGGGAATTTTTTTTTTTTTGGGCATACACTTTCCACAAGAAAAAGTGTCTCAAAGAACAAAGGTAGTAATAGGTTTTCCTCGTGCAAGGTGCTGACAAAGGTGATCATCAGCACAAACGTATATCAGAATCCTATTTACTGAAAACTGGTCGCCCACAATCTATCATCCTATTAGGCCATTACCAATTACTGAAAGTTTGATGGACAAATCTTCTGCCTAAAAGATCCAGCTAAAATACCATCATCTTAGTCACGAAAAGGAATGGGAAAGGATGAAAATTTAACCATTCAGAAGAGTAGTGGAAACCCCAATACAGAGGAATCAAGCATATCAGTAAAATCCCTCCATACATCAATACCAATAGACTTCTAGGAAAGCAAACCATATATTTCCCAAACAATTGAAGGAAATACAACCAAAGCAATCAAAAGCAATTGAATCTCCAATTCTAATAAATCAGACACCAAAGCAATCACCAAGAGAAATAACATCAAACAATCAGCAGCATATGATACACATCCAACAACAAATAAGAGACCAGTGAATTAAATTACCAAGAAGCACAAAACACACCAAACCCCCATAACAATCAACAAAATCACAACAAAAGTCATTTCAAATTTTGAGATGAGATGCATACCATCCCCTCAGAAACGAGAAGCAGGAGTCCTCATGGTGCTCATGGCCGTGGTAGTACACCTGAGATGGAGGTGGGGAGGTGGTGGTGGTGGCGGGTACTCATCATTGAAGTAGCCCTGGTACCCATATGGAGGTGGCGGCGGCGGCGGGTACACCCCCGGCGGCTGAGGCTGCCCATACCCAGGCTGAGATGGTGGCGGGTAAGGGTAAGAATATCCTGTATCCAAAAATCAAACCCAAATCAATTGAAACATACCCAAGATTGCAAAACCAGCAAGAATCAAGAATACCCATGAGGGAGAGAGCATAGTGAAGGGAAGAAGTGGGACAATCCATGAGATGGGTATTTGCCTGGGGGTGGGTAGGGCTCTTGTTGGTGGACATGTTGATAGCTCATGATGCTTTGATTTTGATTTGATTCCTTCTTCTCCGGTTGTTGCTTCTGTGATTGTTGATGTTACTAGGGTGATGACAGGAGATTGGGGGAGCTTGTACTCAAAAGGATCCAATGCCCATGGCTCGGATTTATTCAATGGCAGATGAAAAGCATGAGCGTGGGCAAAGGTTCGGTTATGAGCGAAGAGGGGATGATGATGCCTTATGAGAAGAGGGTGTGGTGTGTGGGTGTGTGTTTGGGGTGGGGGGTTTTGATATTTGTACTCCCTTTTATTTGTTAGATGCACGCCCTTGCTCTCCATCTTCAACAAGATCAGAGGTTACCAGAGTGTCAATGGATGTGTGAAATATTCGAATTGTTCTTGTCTCGTATATATTTAGATCTGTTTGGATGTCAAATAAATTCAAATATCTGAGCTAACATCAAATTCAGCGTAGATTACAATGTGTGTTGGTGAATTTTCGTCACAAATGATTGGACGGTCGATCTTCATCACAAGCGAGAAGATATGAGATAGGATAGTGCGTGTAAATAAAACATAACACACAAAGAGATACATAAGATTTTACGTAAACATCCTTAATCAGAAAAGACCATGTGGAGGAGAAAAGGTACACTATAATTCTCAAGTTATAAAGATTATAGAAATCTAGAAGAAGATGAGTGTAGGGTTTCAGAATTAGTCAGAGCTTTTTTTTCTCCATTGGAGAATGAGGTTTACATATAACTGAGTGAGTTGTTGGTGTGGAGGCAGATGGTGCGGGGTGATCTTCGTAACTACATGATTTACACATGTCTCATCATGATGATTCTGAGTAAGTTCATTATTCAAAGGAGAAGAGTAATAATGAAAGTTTGACAGGTAACTCAAGACATAGGAATTTGACATGTAACTATCGTCACAAGAAGGGGCACATTATAGCTGATTGTTGGTTTCGAAAGAAGAAACAACCATATGTTAATGTCACTGAACTGATTGAAGAAGATGAAAACAGTGTGACGTTCTATCTGTTATAGACAAATCAGTTGGTAACAAAAATAGATAGATTATTGATTCTGGATGTTCACAGCACATTAGTTCCAATAGGAAGATGCTCTTCGTATACACTTCGGTTCAAAGGGAAAAGTCTTCATAGAAAATTCTGATACAAGAAAGGTGATTGGTGAATAAATAATTCAGTTTTGATCTCATGATGGATGTATCACCACTCTTCAAAGCGTTCGTCATGTTCGCAATTTAAGGTATACTCTCATCTCTCTTAGAGCCCTACATGGAGAAGGGTTTAGTTTCAATTCTGAAAGTGATCTTATGAAAGTCTCCAAGTGTCCTATGTGAAGTTTAAGGTCGAACGTATTGATAATGTGTATATGTTATAAAATTCGAAAGTTACAGCTAGTGAATTGCAGTTATCCTCAACTCTGATGGTTTCGAACTCGAATGTTCAGTTATACCCCGAAGGGAGATTGAGATTAGGTGTGCAATAAGGTAGTTCAGATTGTTACTCTTATGGTGGAGCAAATTCTCATAAATCCTGTGTGGATCAAGGAGATCGTTTGGTGATAAAATTTAAGTTAGAGCTTAACTTATTCGACCTAATTAAGTTATGAACCCCATGAGGGGGTGATAGAGAAGAGGGAGTGAAATGAAGATGAAGTCAAGTTCTGTCCAACTGTGCGTGGATATGAGCACATGGAGCATGATGACTGTTCTCGAACTTGGACGTATTCGAGTCAAGGGGAAAAATGTTATGATTTGTCAAAAAACATACGTGCACAAGAAGCTTAAACTTTATTAGTTGAAACTAAATCAAATATAAATACATTTTAACATTAAAAAAAGTCAAATTTAAATTAGGAGCATTTTTTGAGGAAATGGATCATTCCAAGCTGGCACCACAGTCGACTTCTTTCTCAGCAAAGCATCAATTCCTAAACCCCAAGAATCCCATCAACAAGAACACATTCAGTTACTTCGCAATCCAATCTCTGATCATTCATTTTCATTTTTGTTATATAAACACTTTCTCACTCTCTGGTTGAAGAAGTACATTCCATTGTCTCTTAAAAGTTGCATAATATTTGAACATTAATTATTTGGGTACAGGACACATGTTTTGTTTGTGAAACTTTTAATTTGGATGAAAAGAATCTGATAGCTCTCTCGTTGGACCAAATGAGTGAATCCAACAACTTAATCTGATAACAAAATTGTCCTCTAATGCAATTACTATGTTGTAATCTTCACACAATATCGTCCAGAAAACTTGAATGCGTGAATTCTCTAAATCTTCAACTTTCTCCAACATCACACTCATCTTCTTCTTGAACTTCAGTAGATAACAAATTTAACAAAGATTTATTTATAATAACTATAGGGAGTAAATTTCTAAGGAATCAATTCACGCACTAAAATAATAGAGAGAGATTGTTAAATCGAAATCACATTAAGTACAAACATACAAAACTTATGAGAAAATCCGAAAGGGAAAAAATCACGGAGAAAGAGAGAGAGAGAGGAGAATTCACTTATAAAAATGGTGATTACAGTCAAACTTTTCTTGTGTACTAGGGTTTTTAGATTCCGATCTTTCTCCTCGTGGGTTGGAGGAGATCTCTTATTTATCATGTTATATCAAACATATAAGATTAGGGAGTCCTGCTCAGTTTGAATACTTAAAATTCACATTTTGTTGACGGTTGAGCTGAACATCTTGGTTTGAATTATCATAAAGGGGAGTCCATCTCTATCTGATAGTCTGCGCCTTACTGTAGATAAAAACGAACCGCTCCCGAGGGGTAACTATCCCGTTTGGATGAGGACTGGACTTCTTTGACACCTATTCTCCTATTATTAGGATCTTTTCTATCAGAATCCTTCTTGCACTTGCATCTATTCATAACATGTTCGTATATTAAATGGATGTGAAAACTGTTTTCTTTATGAAGATCTCAAGAAAGAGATTTATATAGATCAATCAGAAGGATTCATTACTAAGGGACAAGCAAACAAAATGTGCAAACTCATCAAATCAGTATATGGACTTAAAAAGCACCTAAATAATAGCATCTAAAGTTTAACAAAATTGTTGCACAATTTGAATTCACTGTCCATATACATGACAAAGTGCATGTATTCAAAAACTTTTTAGTAATAAGTATATCATTCTTTATCTATATGTAAATGATATTCTTATTCTTGGTACTTCTCTTGATGTAATTTAAAAGATATAAGATTTTCTCTCTAAAACTTTGATACGAAGGATTTAGGTCCTGCTGATATGATATTGGGAATGAAAATATTTAGAACCCATAATGGAATTCATTGAGTCTAACTCATAACTTTGAAAGAATACTTCACAAATTTGATTTCTATAACTCTAAACTAATTTCTACACCTTATGATCCTTCAACTGCTTTAAAGAAGAACACGAGTGAGCCTGTGTCTCAACTGAAATACTCTCAATTAATAGGTCCACTTCTCTATATTTTCAAGATGACTAGACATTTACTTCCAATCTCTTTTCATACTGATTCTAAATCCACTATTGAGATTTTAAAGAAAGAGAATGATAATAAAAAGATGAACAGACACATTCAAATTAGAGTTAAGTCTGTTCAACGTCTATTGGGTAAAGTTGTTATTATGGACTTTTTAAAGTCTGAAAAGAATCCTGCTGACCCGTTGACTAATGGTCTTTCTAGGAATATAATCTTAGAATTATCGAAGAAGATGGGGTTACGCCCATAGTAGAGTTCATCGATAGCGAGAACCTAACCTGCTTAATTGGGAGCTGGTTGAATGAAAGATGTTCAATGTGGTAGAAATAAGCTGGACTAGTGATACTCGTATAGAGCATTGACCCAGATATGTTTATATCTTATATGTAACATTGTAGGTACTACCCCTTCTCTATAGTAAAAATGCTTTTATGATACAGTTAGCTAAAGTTAAGTTTAACTCTTAATAAATCTACATATGTAGTGTGGAGAGTATATCATCCAGCTGTAGTACTCTTAAAGGACTTATCTACGTGAGAGAAATCGTGATGGCCGCGGTTGAGGGACAGAGTTGACCCTCGAAATTAACTCTCATAAGTTGGTTATTGTAAGCATTGCCTGAACGCTCAACCCGCTCGCTCAATAGATGAAGACTAACTGTGTGTGTATTCTATAAATATCTAATGAAAGATAATAGTTTCAGTCATAGTCTACTATGTCTCTCAGATGACGATGAATTCACTAAAAAAGGTTCCAGGCGTAGTTCACATGTCCCGAATCCACAATATGATGTTGCCCTGATTAGTTTTGAGGGGGACCGTTGGATTCATTGGCTTAGGGGGGCTTGAGTTTCACTCTATTTTGCCTAAGTTTTTCGTCCCATATTGGACGGGACAAAGAGAGTTGAGTAGTATATATATTAACTCCTCATAAGTCTATTGTTATGATTAGTTGGACCATACCACACTCCTTACACGCGTGAGCACACATCGAACCGAATCGGTTCGGATGGCACGTGCCCACGACTTGCGTACACGAATATAGTTCGATTCAGGGGGTTCTTGGACCTACTATATCTTTTTGTTTTGATTTTATCTGTTAATATTTATTTAAAATTCTGTTGATATTTTCAGCTTTTGAACGTTCTCTCTGGACTCATTCAAAGTGGATCGGATCTGCACAATCTCGGGACTGTTGCAACAACTCGGAGTTGTTGCAACAACTTGAACTTGTGCACGATCATCGCGGGGGCTGTTACAACTGCAAGATGTTCGAATGCTATAAATACTGGCCTATCTCGTCCACCTTTAGTACATGAAACAGTTACATCCAAATATATTCTCTCTCCCTCATTTTTCTTACATCAAAAATTCAGTCTAAATTCTGAATTTGTGATTAAAATTTTGGTGGTTTTCGAAGCTGTTCTTTTTCATTCTGGGTAACAAATCTTCGTCTGAGCATAGACCTAATTCATCGTCCTGAGTTGTGTGCTAGTGGTTAAGTGGGAGAGTTTTTATCGTTAGAAGTGGAGATCACTTTAAGGTCTGGGCGAGAGATCCACAATCTTTCTTCTAGGACAGAGCTTCTGCGTGACTACATCATCTCAGGCCAACAAATTTATTTTCTTTTTAATTTTTTTTTATATTAGTTGCATGTTTAGGACACATAAATAATTTGACTAAAAGATTTATTAAATTAATGTGTTGCATGTTTTAAAATTAAAAGTACTGTTATATATCCTACAAATTCTGAGGAAATTTAATTAAGGTTCTAATATAGAATCAAAATAAAGTTTTCATGCGCTAACATTAAGAATGGATATATGAATATTTGGATCGTCCTTTTTATGTGTTGGCACCGGAAAAAACCACTTTTTCAATAAGAAATATCCTTTGATGTCTAAGAGGTTAGAATGTATCAAGGGCATAAACATTACCACGCATTGCTACGCTTATTCTTTCCTTTTATTTTAGGATAACTATAATCATTCATAAAAATAATATATAGTGAACTGTTTATTGCCCAAGAGCAGTGCGGATCACAGGGCAAATAATACTCTTTATCTGATAACAATCCTTACAGAGAGCTATTCTTAATGTTAAATAGTTTTAATTCCCCAAGAAGCATGTATGTTTTCAAACATTGAGCTATAGAGAGACGGGGCTGGCTCAGCTCATTCACGCAAGGGACTAAGTGGTCCTTCGCACGTGCTGGGCCGTCCATCAAAGCTGATAGATGACCTGTGTAAGGAGAGAGAGAAGATAAGAGGAGATAAAATACATCGGGAGAGTTTTTTTTAAACTCGTTGGAAGAAATAGTGTAGAGATCGGAAACCAAAAGGAAGCAAGAACGCAGCGAATTGCAGGCCAGTACAGAGGCCGGCCGACCGCCCGATCGACTGGTGTGCACAGGGTAGCTCGGTCGACCGCCCGGTCGACCGTATCAGGAGAACGGTCGACCGACTGGCATGCATGGAGTCTCGGTTGGACTCGGTCGGCCGACTAGTCGGTAAAGTGGATGGATCGGTCGACTGTCCGGTTGACCGATAGGCGAATCTGGGCGAATCTGCTTCTCCTTTCAGGATTCAGACTTCGTTTCCGAATTAGACTCAAATCCAATTAGATTTCCTAAAACCCTGAGACTCTCTGGCTATAAATAAGGGTTAGAACCCTCATGAATTGTATCCCCTTGGTATTCCCTTGAGAATCCCTCTGAAATCCTCGAAGAAACTGGTAGTTGGTTGTTGAGTCAATAATATCTCTCTACCTTGCCCGAGGACGTAGGCAAATTGTCGAACCTCGTTAAATATTTTGTTTGCTTTCACTTTTTTTTGGTTTTGCTCTTGTTCTTTTGGGTACTTCTCGGCGGCATCTCTCTCTGTCTGTTTAGGATTCCGCAATTGGTTGTTGCCAAGGATAGCGCGAGCGGAACAAGTGGTATCAGAGCATCCCAAGTTCATCGTGGGATCGTGTGTCGATTCCAAGAGCATTGATTGTTATTTGGCGGAGATCGTGTGTCGATCTTGGAGCAGCGTTGGGACTGTTCGTGGGATCGTGTGTTGATCTCGGAGCAGCGTTTGAATTGCTCAAGAAATCAAATTTGGTGGAATAGATCATTTGGAAACTCTTCTAGGGTTTCACTTTGAGGTAAAGATCCTATCTTTATCTAATTTTTTAATCTAACTCTATTTGTTTTCAGCATTATTTTGAGGAATCAATGGAGGCGCTAGTACATCTATGGCGAAAACCATGAATCTACATCCATTGAAGATTGATGTGGTAAAGTTTAATGGTAAGAATAACTTTGGTATGTGGAGATGTGAGGTGATGGGTGCATTACCAGCATCAACCTCGAAGACACTCTATTGTTGGAGAAAAAGCGCGATTCTACTTCTGAAGAGGATTGGGACAAGATGAATCGAATGACGTGTGGCTTGACAAGATCTTACTTGACTGAAGACATCATGTATTATGTGTTACATGAAACATCTGCAAGATAACTGTGGGAAATCCTGGAGAAAAAGTATCTGACGAAAAGCATCGAGTCGCGGTTGTAGTTGAAGAGGAGGTTTTATCGCTTCCAGATGAAGAGAGGACTCTCCATTGATGAACACATGAAAAACTACACCAGACTTCTTATAGATTTAGTTAATGTGGATGTGAAGATCGATGAAGTGGATAAGGCGAAGATTCTCTTCCTGACGAAGAGTATGAGATATTTACTCTTATCTTGATCAATGGTAGACAAACACTTAACTACAGTGAGGTGTCCGCTGCTCTTATAAATTACAAAGTAAGGAGGCAGGACAGGCAGTCCTCTTCCGAAGGTACATCAGCAGAGGCGTTGGCGGTAAGAGGCAGGAGTTCCAATCGAAAAGGCAGAGGTGATCATGGGGGATCAAAGTCCATACCAGATTTTAGAGATCTGAAGAAGAATCAGTGCACATTATGCTAAGAGTTAGGGCACTGAAAGGTTGATTGTCCAAAACCAAAGGTAAGAAGAAGGAGTCGAAGACCGAGACAAATCTCGCACAGGTGGTCACTATTCACGCAAGTACTTCACAGGCGGATGGATCAGACTTAGACTCATCGGTATTCTCTTTCTCTGTTACTACTCCTACTCTTGGTTACTCAAGTAATTCTGAGTGAATATTAGATACAGGAGCTACCTATCATGTGTGCCTGAACAGGGACTGATTTTCTAACTTTGAGAAGCTAGATGGATGTTTCGCTGTAATAAGTGATGATCATCCGTGTAATGTGAAAGGGATAGGTATAGACCGTATCAAGATGTTTGATAGGATGGTACGAGAATTGAAGGAAGTGAGTTTTGTACCTCAACTTAAAAGGAATCTTATCTCAATTGGTGTTTTGAAAACTTTAGATATTGTGGTATCTATTAGAGATGGTGTTCTAAAGATGACCAAAGGCTCAATGGTGGTTATGAAGGGCATCCGCCGAAATAATCTCTACTACTTGAAGGGTAGTACAGTTAGAGGTCTGGTGGAGACTTCTATTTTTTCAGATGATGTTTGTATATAGGTCTGACATATGAGGCTTGGACATGGAGGAGAAAAGTTTTTGCAGGCTCCAGCAAAGAAGGGATCCTTGGAAGATGCATCTACCCGCAACATAGAATTGGGTGAATACGACGTTCTGAACAAGAAGACAAAGGTGAAATTCAACATCACTACTCACCACTCGGAAGGTCTTCTTGATTGTGTTCACGTTAGTGTAGGCTGTCTAAAAATGACTAACAGACCAGCCATTAAGGAAGCAGAGTCTCAAGCTCTAGACGCGAGGAATCGATGCCCGCGCCTCAGCATTAAGACGCGTTGGCTCTACACCCGCGTCACAACGTTCAGACGCGTCGGCCCGAAGCCCGCGTCTCAGCATCAAGGCGCGTCGGCCCGAAGCCCGCGTCTCAGCATCAAGGCGCATCGGCCCGACGCCCTCGCCTCAGCATCCAGACGTGAAGGCCCGAAGCCCGCGTCTCAAACCTCAAGGCGCGTTTGGCTCGACGCCCGCGTCTCAAACTTCAAGGCGCGTTTGGCTCGACGCCCGCGTCTCAGTTGCAACTGCCCTGATTGCGGGGCCAGTCACCGCGCATGTAGCGGGTAGTGGCCCCTCATTCGGGAGCGTTTTCAGGAGGCACCTTCACCCCCTGAGATCCCTATAAATAGCCTTGTTTTGCTATGAAGAGAGGATCGGAGTTTTTGGAGAGACACACAGGGATAGAGGCTTGAGAGGATCGAAGCTTGGCAGAAGATCAGAGTTTTGAAGAGAGAGAGCTTTGAGATAGGGCATCATCAAAATCGATCGAATCCAGGCAGAAGGATCATCAAGAGAGAAGCACGACTCTTCAGCGAGCTTACTGAGTACTAGCCGCTCTTCGCCTACCTCCTCTTTGAGAGTTTTGGTAGACGGAGCTGAGTTACTCTTTCTACCGACCGAAGAGAAGACCCCCGACGGTCCAGGACGGTCATCTGGTCAACGGAGAACAAGATTCACTCTCCATCGCCACACGAAGAACCCAGCTTTAAACAAAGGGAAGATTCAGACATCCTCCCTCCCTTGTAACTGGAAAAGAGGGAAGAGTAGTTCTTTTGGTTGTAATCGTTTCGCTTGAATCAAGGAAATCTTTTACAGCTAAAACCACTTTCTCCGACCACCAAACTTTTCCGGCACCCTACAAGAGATGGCGACTCCGCTGGGGACTACCTTCGTTACTGACGAGCGCACCGTGGTGCAAGATGACGTTCTCCGTAAGGGGAAAATGGTCGAATCCCTCGTCGTCGAGTTCGACCAGGCGAAGTATGAAGAGTTCCTCTCTTCTGGCTCCAAGAGCCCAAAGACCCGCGTCTGCCGCAGGGTCTCAAGTGGACAGCCCCCTGAAGCCCAATCTGAGGCTCTGTCGGGTGCTCCTGCTGCCCACTGTGCCAAGTTTGGTTCACGCGCCAACGCCTCTCCGAAGGCCCGCGTGGTCCCTGGCACATCTACTAGTGCGATCGACCGTGTCGCACAGAACGCCCGCGTCAGCGTCTCTCAGGAGACCCGCGTAGCAAACACCCCTGGTTCTACAAACCAGGAAGTTGTTGGCTTCTCTCTTCCTCCACGGCGCAATCGGAATGCCGAGCGTCGACAGAGAAGACGCGCGCGTCAACACTCGGTCGGAACCGTTGGTTTTCTGGCTGGGGTTGAACGCGGCGTACGATCCGATGTCTTGCCCGCACCTCGTCCAGTGCGAGAGGTCCGTGTTTGGCGACCCAAACGCGAGACTCCCCAAGTTGAGCCCTCTAAAGACCAACTTGCCAAACGCCGAAGCGAAGCTTCTGCGTCTTGTCAAACGCAGGAAGCACGCGCCCATAGGCGTGGGGCCCAGCAGCCCACTCTCTCCCAAGTCTCTCTGCTCCAACGCAGCAGACAGCAACGCGAAAGTCGCGTCTCATATCAACAGAGACGCCAGACGCGCGTGACGCAGCCGCGACGCAACAGCCGCGTTTCTGAAACCTGTGTCCAGGCTGAACAGCACATGACTGTCTCCCGTCGTCGACGTTGCGAGACCAGTCTCTTTAATCCCCCTCCCACAGATTTGAGGGATTATTTGACAAGGAAGAGGAGTGCCAATCAGACCACTTCTCCATGCTGCTGTCAACAGCTCATCCAGATGCTCTCTGGATGCCATTGCGAGTCAGGCGTGCACCAGCCGTCTTTAATTAGACAGCTGACCCTGATTCCCCCATCAGCCAAGAGAAGACGCTCCCACAGGAGGAGAACCTTCTCAGATGTTGAATACCCGGAGCTTACTGCAAACATGACTAGCAGGAGTAAGGGGAAACAAATTGCAGTCAGCCCAGATGACTCCGAGTCTGACTCTGTACCGGAAGGAGTGTATCAGCACACTCGCACCCGGACGGGGGCCATTCCCCCAATTGACTATAATGCCTTAGCCCGCGGCATTAGAACGGGTGAGTCTCACTCTGCTGTAGTGGGGTCGCAAGCTTCAAACTCTTCCGTCGAGAAGGAGGCTTCCGCCTACATGGCAGACACTCCTGAGGAGACGACCAGGCGTTTAGAACAGACGCAGAAGCACCAGATGGATATAATCGCCTCTCAACAGAGATCCATTGACTCCCTCAAGCATATGCTTGAGAAATTGCTTGAAGAAAGAGCGAGATCTCCTCCTAGACGACCGAAGGGGAAAGGGAGAAAGGGAGGAAGCCCACCCTCCGAATCTTCTGACGAGACACGACGATCTACCTCAGATGTGTCCAAGCCCTCGTCGCAGGCAAGAAGCGACCAGACCCCGGGAAAGGCTCATGCTAGAAGAATGAGTCAACTGGAGCAGCGCCTCGAGGCCCTTACCAACCGTAAAGGCCTCCAAGAAGCTGGGGTAGTCCGGCCCTATCCGGCCGAGTGGGACTTAGTCCCGTACCCTCCTAAGTTCAAGGCTCCAACTCTCCAAGCATTCGACGGGAAGGGGTCACCCAACCAGCACATCTACTACTTCAAATCCCAGACCGGGAATGTGGTAGATAACGATGCCATCCTGGCGCGACTGTTCATCGGCACCCTGAAAGGATTGGCCTTTGAATGGTTCATGAAGCTCCCCGAAGGTTCCATCAAGAACTGGGGCGACTTGGAGAAGCTGTTTCTAACACGCTTCTTCGAAGATGATTCGGAGGTCACAATGCCTACCCTTTTAGCTACAAAACAGCGAAAGGGAGAGTCCGTCAAGTCTTTCGTAGAAAGATTTCGGAACATGGCACTCCGATGTCCAAGCGGCATGACCCAGGCCACCCTGGTGGAAACATGTCGCCATAATCTCCAAACCTCACTCCTTGCTCAAATAGGAGTTGCTGAAAGCCGCACCTGGAAACAATTAGTCCAGCAAGGTGAACAGGCTGAGGAGATTGTCGCCCGCGTCAGAGCGGAAGAAGGCAAGCCCAGGCCAGAAAGGTCGACAAGGCGTGCACCAGACACATCCCTCCAAACCAAGCGGAAGGATAATTTGGCGACGGAGACCAAATCTCCCACCAAACCTCAAACAGGCAGGGCAAGTGGCTCTTCAAGCCAGCCACGCCCCAACAAGCAGTATTCTTTCAAGGAGGAACACGTCGATTCGCTCTTCAAGCTACTCAACAAGAGCAATCGACTGAAGCTCCCTGAAATTAGGCGCCCGGAGGAGGTCGGCAAGACCGACAATCCCACCTACTGCTTATACCACAGGATGCTCGGACATCCTACCAAAAGCTGCTATGTCTTTAAGGACATCCTTCAAGCTCTGATTGACGCGGAGGTATTAAAACTCCGACCGGAGCAGAAGAAGATGACGGCCAACATGACGTCGATTCTCCAGTTTGGGACACGACCCCCGACACCCGTGGGGGTAATCTCTGTCCCGAAAGGAGAACTGAGGGTGGTCAACACAGACCCTCATCAGCAGCAGGAGAAAGGCTTGGTACCCGTCCCTACACCTCGAGGGGAAATCATGTGGGTCCACCCTGACCTCGTCGACGAGCAACAATGGACGACTGTGACCAACAGGAAGTCCAAAGGCAAAGGGAAGGCTTCATCCTGCCATGTGATATGCGCCTCTTCTCGAGAAGCGGACACTGATGTTCCCTCGCTGACTGACTCAGAAGAGGAAACAATAGTCCTGGCCGCAGAGCCCAGCCAACCTACGGCAGGGACCCGTTCAGGACAGGCATACTTGAAGCAGTACGGCGAGACAGCAGCGGCTTCTCCGCAACCAGCCGTGGAACCAGCCAAGCCCTCCTCTAAACAGCCTGGGGAGAAGCAGAAAGAAACTCGGTTTTCTTAAGTTCTTGCGAAAGGTGTAACGGAAGAATCCTCGACACCTTACCGCTTCGACGTCTCGGCTCAACTAGCCAACATCCCGGCACGTATTACCTTGTATGAGCTCCTGAGGCTATCAAAGTCAACCAGAGAGGCTCTACAAGAAGCTCTGGCAAATGCTGAGGTCTTTATGACCCGCGTGCCAAGGGAGGAAGATGAAGAGGATTGCCTCCACACCTCCCCAAATGCTCCCTGCATCACCTTCACAACAGATGACATGCAGGTTAAAGGGAAGCATGACCGACCCCTATACTTCACAGGGTATATTGGGTCATCCGAGGTGAACCGCATCCAGGTAGACCCAGGGTCCGCGCTGAGCATCATACCTCGCCGGGTTATGCAGTTTCTAGGCATTCCTACCCATCGTCTGAGCCCTACCCAGACGACTATTTACGGGTTCAATGCCAACAGCTCCCGCCCAATGGGGAAGATCAAGCTCAAATGCCAGATCGGGAGCCTCAAGTCAGAAGTGACGTGTTACGTCATTGACGCGGACACTTCCTACAACCTGTTGCTGGGACGACCATGGATTCACCGCAATTCCATCGTTCCCTCTACTCTCCACCAAGTCATGAAATACATTGATGAGAGTGGACAGGTCCGAACGTTGATTGCCGAAAGGCATCCGTTTAAAGGGGTTGAAAATTATTTCACGGACTCCCTCTTATATCAGGATCCGGAGGAGACTAATGAAACCCCACAACCAGAGGAGCCAGACTCTGGTAATGAAGCTGACGTTGAGCCTGAGAAAGAAGAGTGCCTGTGGGAGTTGGAGCCCATTGTAAAGAGCACTAATAAGCTCGATGTTGATACCACCGACGATGCGGGTGGTTGGTACATTAATGAAGATTTAGACTTTGCGTATTTCCCTGTGTATGTTTCCGATTCAATACCGTCGGATACCACTACCGACGTGGACGATGACCTCTGGTCGGCAATAGATGCCTTGACATCTTTGCATGTACCGGTGAAATCATCCTTCGGGACATACCAAGATAATGGTGACGCGCAAGAGTCTGTATTCATGGTTCCAGCCGGACGAAAAGGCCAAAGACCAATACTTTTTGGGCGAATCGCATCTGAACCAATGCCCCACGAAGAATCGGAAGGTGAGGATGAATCCCCTCAGTTCGATCATTATGAACCAAGAACGCTCAAGATGATGAAGCGCATGGGGTATGATCTAACCAACAGGCCTGGGTTGAACTTCGGAAAAGGAAGAAGAACACTGCTTCGATCCTTTGTACCGAAAGGGAAAACCCCTGATTACTATCATCGGACGCGCCGGGGGTTGGGCTATATATCAACTCCAGTGCCATCAGCCTCTGATTCGGAGAGACTGTCAAGTCATGATTGCTCATCAGACACGTCGTCGTGGGAATCAGATGTCAGTGTCGGCAACATCTTCAAAGGGCTTTCAGTAAACATGGTTTCGACAAGCCATCTGGAGGATGAAGATGAAGAAATGATCCAATCTGATACAGATCCTTGGATCAAACATTTGAATGCTCTTTGGGATATCCGCTTTGAACAGCGTGAACCACCCACAGAAGACAAGGTTGTTCAAGTCAACCTAGGAGATGAAGCCAATCCTAAACCCATCTTCATAAGTGACGGCCTGTCGCCTCCAGAGAAGAAGGATTTAATATCTCTTGTACAAGAGTATATAGATGTCTTCGCCTGGAATTATGAGGACATGCCTGAACTTGATCCTCAAGTGGCTATGCATCGCCTCAACATCAATCCAGACATGAAGCCTGTTAAACAACAGCAGCGACGGTTCCGTCCAGAGACAATGGAGGCAATTCAATCAGAAGTCAAAAAGCTCATCGATTCCGGCTTCATCCGGGAAGAACAACATCCCGACTGGGTAGCCAACGTCGTCCCCGTCGCCAAGAAGAACGGAAAGATCCGGATCTGCATCGACTTCCGTGATCTAAACGAGGCCTGCCCCAAAGACGAATTCCCATTGCCAATCACAGATGTCATGATTGACAATACTTGTGGATTCGAGCGAATGTCCTTTATGGACGGGTTCTCAGGATATAATCAAATTAAGATGTATCCCGATGACGAAAAGCACACCTCCTTCAGGACACCTCTAGGGGTATATTGCTACACCGTCATGCCCTTCGGTCTGAAAAATGCGGGGGCAACCTACCAAAGGGCCATGAATGCCATTTTCCATCGGCAGATACGCAAAACGGTGGAATGTTATGTCGACGACATTGCGGTAAAAAGCCGCACTAAAGGTGATCACATAGCAGACCTGAAGGTGGTCTTCGACATCATGCGGGCTCATCAATTGAAGATGAACCCCACCAAGTCCTTCCTGGGGGTAGCCAGTGGCAAATTCCTAGGGTTTGTTGTGACTTCCACAGGAATCCATTTGGATCCGGAGAAAGTCCGCGCTATCCAAGAGATGCAACCCCCCAGAAGCCTCAAGGAGCTCAGAGGATTACAAGGACGATTGGCATACATCCGCAGATTCATTTCAAATCTCTCCGGGAGATGCCAACCCTTCGCTAAGCTGATGAAGAAGGGCGTTTCGTTCATTTGGGACGACGCTTGCCAGCAAGCATTTGAGGAGATCAAGCACTACCTCACCCAACCACCAGTCCTGGCAGCTCCGGTATCCGGAAAGCCTTTCCTGGTGTACGTCCGATCAATGGATCATTCTTTGGGAGCTCTACTAGCTCAGAATGATGACCAGGGGCGAGAACAAGCAATCTACTACCTAAGTAGAACGATGATCGGAGCCGAACATCGGTACAACCCGATCGAGAAGGAATGTTTGGCACTGGTGTTCGCCATTCAGAAAATGCGACACTATCTGGTGGGCCAAACCATAAATGTCATATCCAAAGTCAACCCCCTGAGGTTACTTATGACAAAGCCTTCTTCACTAAATGGCCGGCTGGCAAAATGGGCCATATTGCTATCACAATATGAGATGCATTTTCTGCCACAAAAGGCTATTAAGGGACAAGCGGTGGCGGACTTCTTAGCTGAACACCCAAATCCCAGGGCAGCCAAACTCTACGAGGATCTCCCAGACGAGGTCGCCGAAGCCTGCCTGACCCAGACATTGTTCGAAGGACAAGTATGGCAACTTTTCTTCGATGGCGCATCAAGAACAAGCTCTAAGGGACATACAGTTGCGGGGGTAGGAGTAGTACTCGTCTCCCCACAAAATTACGTGATTCCCCGAGCTATCTCGTTAACCGAGCCCTGTTCCAACAATGTGGCGGAATACAACGCTCTTTTGATTGGGATGCAATTCGCCGATGAGATTGGCGTTAAAAATCTCGAGGCATACGGTGATTCTAAACTCATCGTCAGCCAAGTTCGCGGAGAGTATGAGGTCAGGCATGAAGATCTAGTACCCTACTACAACGCGACAATCCACATGGCCGAGAGGTTTTCAAACTTCTACATCGACCATGTACCGCGCAAGCAAAATGCGCATGCAGATGCACTTGCATCCCTTGCTGCCTCCTTAGCTCTTCCAGCTGGAGCAATGGAGAAGATATTCGTCTATAGCCACGACCTATACTGCCCAAAAAGTCCCCTCGGAGACTACCAGAGGTCAACGGGAGATCGTCGCGGTAAGGAAACACTTGAAGTGTCGACCGATCCAGCACTTAAAGACTGGCGATTCCCCTACATTGATTTTGTCTTGTACGGCATCCTGCCCGAAGACACCAGGGAGGCGGCTGCCATCCGAAGGAAAGCCTCCAAATTCTACTACAATGCGATTTCGCGAACATTGTATCGTAGATCGCATGATGGGATCCTGCTCCGGTGCCTCTCATCAAAAGAAGCCCACGAAGTGTTGAAAGAAGCCCACGATGGTACGTGTGGAGCTCATCAACCTGGCCCGAAGCTGGCAAACCGACTCCAAAGATTGGGTTACTACTGGCCCAAGATGGTTGCCGATGCTGTTGCCTATGCCAAAAGATGTCACGCCTGTCAAATACATGGCGATTTCATCCATCAAGCACCAGGATACCTCCACTCTACGACCTCTACCTGGCCGTTCGAAATGTGGGGGATGGACGTGGTTGGTCCTATCAGCCCACCATCATCAAAGGGACATCGGTTCATCCTAGCGATAACCGATTACTTCTCAAAGTGGGCCGAAGCTATCCCTTTGAAAGCGGTGAAATCTTCTAACGTGATCAAGTTCGTGAAACATCACGTTATTTACCGCTTCGGTGTGCCTCGGCGGATTGTCCATGACAATGGACCCCAGTTCATCAGCCAGGCTTTTCAGAGATTCTGCGCCAAGTTCAGAATCCAGAGTGTGTCATCAACGGCATACTATCCGCCCGCTAACGGCCTCGCAGAAGCTTTCAATAAGACTATTGGTAAGCTTCTCAAGAAATTCGTCTCGAAAAGTCAACGAGACTGGGACGACAAGTTGGGCGAATGCTTATGGGCCTATCGCACGACTGTGCGAACCCCAACTAAAGCCACGCCATTTTCCTTGGTGTACGGATGCGAAGCCGTCCTTCCACTGGAAATCCAAATTCCATCTCTTCGCGTCGCCTTGACAGCGGAAATGACAACAGAGGAGAAGCATCGACAGCGACTCCAAGAATTGGAAGCCTTGGACGACAAGCGTCTTCAGGCCCAACAACAAATCGAACTTTACCAAGCTCGTATCACCAGAGCCTTCAACAAGAAAGTCAAATCGCGAACTTTCAGGAAAGGCGACCTCGTCTTAGCCGTCCGAAGACCCATGGTCATGACACACAAGACGAAAGGAAAATTCCAACCCAAATGGGAAGGACCATTTGTGGTAGAGTCAGTCTACTCAAATGGATCGTATCGCCTCATAACCTCAAATGGCGATACACTCATGATGCCAATCAATGGCAAATTCCTGAAGAAATACTATCCCTAGATGGCATTCTTCCACCGATCAAGTTAAAAATACACCTCTGATCAAACATCCGACGCCCTTGACGGCTAAGGATAGAAGAAAATGTTGGCTTTTAAGTCCAACATAAGTCTTCGACAACTCATCATGCTGAGGGGAATAGCATGGCTAGCCCAACTCAAACGGTAGTTGGTAAAGGCATGACAAACCCGTTGACAGCTGAGGATTTGCTAAAAATCCTAAGGGACACGTTCCCATTTGATCCGACGCCTCCGACGGCTAAGGATAGAAGAAAATGTTGGCTTTTAAGTCCAACATAAGTCTTCGACAACTCATCATGCTGAGGGGAATAGCATGGCTAGCCCAACTCAAACGGTAGTTGGTAAAGGCATGACAAACCCGTTGACAGCTGAGGATTTGCTAAAAATCCTAAGTGGACTTAATTCCACTCTTCCCTCCAAAAATCCCTTACCAATTCTCATCCATAGAATGGTAGGACCACAAAATGCAATCATTACCATGTTAACACTATACCTCTGGTAATGAATACTCTTTGTCGAGTACAAACCTGGCTTGTTAACTCTGCATAGAGTAACAAACTCTCAAATTTGCCAAGTTAACACTATACCTCTGGCACCTCAAATTCCACTTGTCAATTCTCATCAATAGAATGACAGGTCCTCAAATTGCTCCTATCGCAAGCAAATCCTTGTCAAGTTAATATCACACCTCTGACAAACTACTGTTTAAGTTAACATTACACCTCTAAGCAGTACATCGAGTGCCTGTCAAGTTAATATCACACCTCTGATAGTCACCTTTCTTCAGACTTCCATATCGAAGCTGAAATGGACGATGCCAAGTTAACACTACACTTCTAGCATCCGAGTCATTGCTAAGTTCAACAATACACCTATGGCTATGACCTTTCCTCGACTTCTTTGAGCCGAGACGACTAATGCCAAGTTCAACATTACACCTCTAGCATTTCTATCACTGTTAAGTTAAACATCACACCTATGACAGTGACACCCTCAGTTTTCCCAAATAAAACTGAGATGCTGATGAGTTAGGTTAATATCACACCTCTAACTCACATCCTTGTCAAGTTAATATTACACTTCTGACAAGACTACTTCTAAACCGTTAAGTTAATATCACACCTCTAACGGTAAAAATCTTACTAGATTCCCCACGAGTCTAGTTTCATTTGATATTCTCCCCAACCGAGTATCAAATTCATTCTGGAGGCAGTGTTGGTTAACATTACACCAATAAACAATGCTTCCATCAAAATCCCCAGCTGATCTTAAATCAAGTTAATCCCAAATCCTTGATAAAAGTTCACCTTCTCTGGGGGTACGCGCTCCACTCGTCACTTTCTTTTATAAAGTGGCGGGTCCACCAAAATTATTCTTTGGCTTCTAAAACAAAACGTTCAAGACAACAGAAAGAGGCAAAAAGAAAAGTGTCACTTTTATTCATATCCAAACACATGAAAGTGATACAAAACGCTCTCTTATACAATAAGATTGAGTGTTACAATTAAGGAGTACAAAGAAGTCCCTCTCTCTCTCTGAGGCCGTACTCACTCCTTGAAACTGCATCTGATCCCAGGTGCACAATTGGAACCGGTTGCACTTTGATGCATGACGCCAACTTCGAAAGCTCCCTAGTAGACCATCCAACAAACATGGAGTCACTCTTGGGGTGAGAGCAGAAGTTTCGGAGTCATCACAAAGGATGCCACCCTCCACTTAGTCCAGCGGCAGCAGAGAGTCCTGCATTCATCACCATCCCTTTCCCCAGCAGGCCATCCAACGGAGTGTCCTTGATGTGACTTCCGGAGTGGGAGAGGAAGAGGATCTCATCCGCCGCCGCAACCGTCGGACCACCCTCGCCGGTACTCAGCCTATCCGTCTCTTGCACCAGATCTGAAGAGACCTTGGCGAGGGTTGGGTCCTCGTCAGAGATGTAATATACTCTCTTATAGGTGACGAGGACCATAATATATTCTCTCATAGGTGAAGGTTGAACGAGTTCGCCGACCGAAGTATTCTTCCAAGGGCCCAGCAAGCCTGCAAGGAACAAAAAGAGAGAATTAGAACAATCTGCAGCTTAGTGTAAACAGAGAAAAACTAAGTCAGCAGAGGCAAACGCGGGAATGATCCACGCAGTCAGCCAAATGCGGGAATGATCCATGCAGTCTACCAAGACGCAGGAATGACACGCGCAGCAAGCCAAACTGTTGCGTCAGCAGAGACAAACGCGAATCAAAACGCGGTCCCATTCTGTGCCTAGGTCAAAGAGCACAAACGCCGAAAAGGCACAGACGCCGAAAATTGCCATCTCCATGAACAGGAGTTGCAAGGTGCGGGTCTGAAACCTTTTTTGGAATTCGTCCAAGGCATTGGCCATGAAACGCGCTAAGGCACAAGCCATAAAACGCGCCAACACCAAGGGCCAAAGATTCCTGCACGCGCGTCCGGAGAAGTTCAGGTCCATGGTACAAATTCCAGAAGGAATGCACCAATGCAGACTTCATGAGGGGGTCCAGATGACATGAAGCCAAGGTACAGGCCATGGTAAATCTAAGGTGTCATGGTGAAACGAACTGCATACCCGTAGAGACCTCTGTCAAGAGTTGTAATCTCTGCACCAAAACGCAGAAGAGATACTGGACGCAGGAATTTTTCGAATCCGCGTCCAGACCTGCAAAGCTGCGTTCTACAAACCAAGACTTATGAAATTCGAAGTACTTGGATTCAAACGCCAGATTCTACAAAATCGCGGTTGAAGACACAGAACACAAGGATCAAATCCGCGTTCTGCAAACCAAGACTTGTGAAATTTCAAAGTGCTTGGACTCGGACGCCAGCGCCTGATGGCACAAAACGCGGCACAGAACGCATGGATCAAATCCGCGTTCTACAAATCGCGTTCAGAGACCTTCACAATTAGAAATATTCTAAGTAAAGGACCCAGAGTGCAGAGTTCACCAGCGTCGGATCATCAGGCCCGCGCCCCGGTTATCATCTCAAGGACAGCGTCCGAGAATCAAACACGATCTTGTGTTAAAGGTTCTTAGGGTTCTATGAACATGTTTTAATGGTGGAACCCACACCGAAGGTGCATTTTTACCTCGAAAACACCCTCCTGCGCAGAGGAAGCATCTCTCTCAGCCTCGGCGACGGTCGCCCTTGAGGTCGATGCAGTCGGTTTCGTCTTGGGAGCCATTGAAAATCAAGAAATCCGAGCGAGGAGATGAATAGTTGAACAAGAGAAGGAAGTTCTTTTTCTCAGAGAATGCGTTCGTTCGGAGAAGAAGATACATCTCTCCAACTGTTGCCTTTTATAGGCACAGAGATTCGCGAAGATACGCGGCGTTTGGCCCAATAAACGCTGCAGCGAATCGCTGCCTGACGCGTGGAGCCAAATCATTGTTTGAACAGGGAAGATCATGCGTCGCGACCCCGCCACAAGTCAGAAGTTGACACGTGGAGCAGTTCACTTAATGAACCGGGAGATCCGCGCGCCAAAAGGCGAAATCTCGCCTTTTCCCCAGGCCAGCTGGCGGCGTAATCATGACATGGCACAGGCGCACGCCCCAAAGTACGCGGCTCTTCGGTGGACATGCCCCGTCAGCATCATCATAAATGCACCCAGAAAATCGCGTCTGCATTTCAAGAGATGCGTCTCTCCAAAGCCCGCGTCCCCTCAAACAGGCCAAACATCGCGTCTCGCTAAGAAGTCGCGTCTTTAAAGCAGTTTCTGCTTTTTTTTAAAAAGGAACCTGCGTCCAGTCTCCTGCTTCTACAAGTCAGTTCAACAGTACACTGACGCAAACAGACAACCAACCACTCCCGGCCAAAAACGCACCCGTGACAGACTAAAAGCAATCGGGGAGGTCTAGACTGTGTATCTAGACACTCAACACGATCAACTCTGACGGCTTCAAAGAGTTCACAGTACACTCACGAAGACCAATTCCAGATAAGATCAAACCCGAAGCATCAACAGTCCAGTCATAAAACGCGAACACGGCTAAGATCCAAAGTATTCCGAAATCCGTCCCATTCAACTGCGGAATATCAGAAACTTTGGAGGGGGTTCTGTAGGCTGTCTAAAAATGACTAACAGACCAGCCATTAAGGAAGCAGAGTCTCAAGCTCTAGACGCGAGGAATCGATGCCCGCGCCTCAGCATTAAGACGCGTTGGCTCTACACCCGCGTCACAACGTTCAGACGCGTCGGCGCGAAGCCCGCGTCTCAGCATCAAGGCTCGTCGGCCCGAAGCCCGCGTCTCAGCATCAAGGCGCATCGGCCCGACGCCCTCGCCTCAGCATCCAGACGTGAAGGCCCGAAGCCCGCGTCTCAAACTTCAAGGCGCGTTTGGCTCGACGCCCGCGTCTCAGTTGCAACTGCCCTGATTGCGGGGCCAGTCACCGCGCATGTAGCGGGTAGTGGCCCCTCATTCGGGAGCGTTTTCAGGAGGCACCTTCACCCCCTGAGATCCCTATAAATAGCCTTGTTTTGCTATGAAGAGAGGATCGGAGTTTTTGGAGAGACACACAGGGATAGAGGCTTGAGAGGATCGAAGCTTGGCAGAAGATCAGAGTTTTGAAGAGAGAGAGCTTTGAGATAGGGCATCATCAAAATCGATCGAATCCAGGCAGAAGGATCATCAAGAGAGAAGCACGACTCTTCAGCGAGCTTACTGAGTACTAGCCGCTCTTCGCCTACCTCCTCTTTGAGAGTTTTGGTAGACGGAGCTGAGTTACTCTTTCTACCGACCGAAGAGAAGACCCCCGACGGTCCAGGACGGTCATCTGGTCAACGGAGAACAAGATTCACTCTCCATCGCCACACGAAGAACCCAGCTTTAAACAAAGGGAAGATTCAGACATCCTCCCTCCCTTGTAACTGGAAAAGAGGGAAGAGTAGTTCTTTTGGTTGTAATCGTTTCGCTTGAATCAAGGAAATCTTTTACAGCTAAAACCACTTTCTCCGACCACCAAACTTTTCCGGCACCCTACAGTTAGTATTTGGGGACCTATCAAGATTGCATCACTTGTAGGTCATAGGTACTTTGTCTCTTTTATTGATAATTTATCTAGGCATTGTTGGATATATCCTATAAGACAAAGATTTGAAGCCCTAGGTATATTGGTGAAGTGGAAGGATATGATGGAGAAACATACTAGTAGGAAAATTAAGGAGCTTCAAATTGATAATGTTGAAAGATACAAGAACCAATTTCTACAATTTAGCCAGAACAATGGTATTGTACTCACTTCATAGATGGAATACAGGAGTTGGCTAAGAAAATAAATCGTTCCTTTCTGGAGAAGGCTTGGTGTTTGTTGTCTATTGCATGATTAGACAAATCGTTTTGGTCTGAGGCGATTGTATATGCTAGCCATCTCATAAATAGATTGTCATCGACTGCGATAGGAAGTAAAACTTCTCTGAAAGTTTGGTCTGAGAAAACTGCTCAAGATCATGATTTGCTACGGGTATTTGAAAGTCCGGACTACTTTTGTGCCAAAGATGAAAAGGTAAATCTGTGAGCAAAGAAGTTTGTGCTTTTGGGTGTCAAAAAAAGTATGTAAGGGTACAAGTATGGGACCCCGAAAACAAGAAGATTGTGTTGAGTCAGCATGTCACATTTGATGAGACTTCATTGTTGAAGTCAACCGTCTCTCAGCAGTTGGAGAGGATGAAGATTAAAGATGTATCGCAGCGGGTAGAGGATAATGCTACACCACCAGCTCCACTTGGTTCGGTATCAGTAAGGACTTCACCGAATGTGACACTGGGTGGAGATCATGTAGCCATTTTTGATGCTGAACAAGTTGAAGACATTGATGAGAATGTCGAATTATTTGCAGTCATTGGAAGCAAGATAAATCCACGAAGGTGGGTGAAGAAGCATGAATCTCAAGTTGGTAACCGCGACAAATTAAAGATCGTTGTTCTCCATGACGGTATTAGAAAGAAGGTTCATATGACTCAGCCAGTTCGATTCGTTACTGAAGATTTAGCCACAGTTGCTTGAGCTCAGTGGAGCTCATTTGAATGTAATACGGTTGGCTTGATCCCTTGGGCAAGGTACGTAGGCCCACCTAGGCGCAGCCGTTTGGTGATGCAACCCGTATAAAGCTATTTGGTTAATTTAGGTTCCAAGAATTGGCAGCGGAAGCTGATTTAGACTTCACGTAGAGGTGAGGAGTTGGACTTCACATAGAGGTGAAGTGTTGTGATCTCGATGAACATTTGATCTTCCAGTGAGAAGATAATTGAGCTTGCATAAGGGGGTGTGCATCCAGTTTGTTGAGCCGATGTTGGTATTTGGTGTGCTCTACTCCGGTTTGGATGGACCGTCTTAAAGACATTTGGACTAGAGAGTCAGTTAGTTGGAGAGTCAGTGTTGGCTCATGTTGGGTTCTTCCTAAGGTCATTTGGAATGGTGTTCCGTTCAGTTGCTGAGTTATAAACACGTTCGTTGGTCGGCTCATATGTTTTGTTTCTCTTCGGTGGAGTGATGGGAAGACATGTATAGTGCATTCTGTTTAGATAGCTGAGCTGAAGTTTAGAATCAATACAATTGATATTGGAGTTTGGAGAGAGTTGCTAGTGGCGACGACAAACTCAATTTGGATCTGGTGTGATCATTGGAAATCAATTGTATATGTGTTGGCGATTCGTTTTACGGAACCGGTTTCGTTTGTTTGCCAAGTCGAGATCGTGTGTCGATTTCGCCCGGAGCGCTCAAGCCGAGTTCGTGTATCGATTTCGTCAGATGTTCATTGGAGTTCGGCTCAGATTTGAAAAATCTTCACCGAGATGGAGAATTATAGGGAGAGAGAAGATAAGAGGAGATAAAATATATCAGAAGAGTTTTTTAAACTCATTGGAAAGAATAGTGCAAAGATCGAAAGCTAAAAGGAAGCAAGAACGCGGCAAATTGCAGGCGAGCACAGTGGCCCGCCGACCGCCCGGTCGACCGGCGTGCACAGAGTAGCTCGGTCAACCACCCGGTCGACTGTAGCAGGAGAACGGCTGACCGTTCCGGTCAACTGACTGGCATGCATAGAGTCTCGGTTGGACTTGGTCGACCGATCGGTCGTGGGTCGGTCGACCGCCCGGTCGGCTTACAGGCAAATCTGGGTGAATCTACTTCTCCTTTCAGGATTCGGACTTCGTTTCTGAATTAGACTCAAATCCAATTGGATTTCCTAAAACCCTGAGACTCTTTAGTTATAAATAAGGGTTAGAGCCCTCATGAATTGTATCCCTTTGGTATTCCCTTGAGAATCCCTCTAAAATCCTTGAAGAAACTTGTAATTTATTGCGGAATCAATAATATCTCTCTCCATTACCCTAAGGACGTAGGCAAATTGTCAAACCTTATTAAATATTATGTTTGCTTTCTCTCTTGTTGGTTTTTGTTCTTATTCTTTTGGGTACTTCTCGGTGGCATCTCTCTTTGTCTGTTTGAGGTCCTCAATTAGTTGTTGCCAAGGATAGCGCGAGCGCAACAGCCCAATCGAGGAGAGAGAAAAAAGCATTTTGTGAGCCCCACCACAAGACGTTTTTTTTTTATTTTCTCTCTCCTTTCTTTGAGCCATTCATCAGCTTTGAAGGACAACCGAGCTCGATCCATTCTTTTCCTGCGGAGGAACTAACCCTCCGAGAGAGACACGGCCTTAATGCAAGTACCAACAAAATTAAAGATTGAAGTACAAGAGACACTTCTTCGCTCTCTCCATGCTGCGGTCCTACACATGCAAACTATGCAAATGCAAATCTCTCTCTCTCTCTCGTCTCGCCACCAAAACAGCCACACGCGGTGCCTTATAACTGCATCATTTGGACGTGATTCCCTCCCCACAGTAAAACAACAGTTTGCCCTGCCCCCCGTTTCTCAGGGCCAAAGCAACTCATATACTACTCTACTCTCATTATGCTCGCATGAAACTCTCAAAGGAAAACAGAGAGTAGTGTAGTGAAGAGGAGCGGATCTTGGCACCCCAAATTGATAAAAGCACTCACACAAAAATTACAAAATTGATATTACATTTTCGAATAGAATTAACCTCAGGAGAAAAGTCAAAATTGCTCTCTTCCTTTCTCTTCCTTCTTCGAACGCGAGAGCACCCCGGCCGACGGCCTCCCCTTCCCTGCCGCCCTCCCTCTCCCTCCCCTGATGGGGGGAGGGGGGGGGGGTGCGCAGCAGCGGGGGGAGAGGGGCTGAGCGAGGTCAGCGAGCGGGACAGGGGGACGGTGGCAGTGGAAGGAGGTGGAGGAAGAAGGAGAGGGAGAGGAGGAATGGGGGTATTTTCAGAAGATTTGAAAATTTTTGAAGGCTTCTTTATCAATTTGGTAGGTGCTTTAATCCGGTTGACATCTATATCAATTTGATGGGTGCTAATATCCGCTCTTATAGTGAAGAGAAATGGTTCTGAAGTTTGGCGGACTCGGCTGCAGTCCCCAGTCCTTTGTCTGTAAGCCCAAAAGCCGCGGGGGCCTCACTCCCTCCCTCACTTGGCCTAGAGAGAGACGGAGAGAGATCAGAGATAGAGATAGTTCTGAGATTAAATTGATTCTCTCTCTACCCTCTCGGTCCTCTCCCTCTCTGTTATGTTCTCTGCTGGGTTCTGGGGCACACTGACTGGGCCTCTCTCCCCTCTGCATAGATTCCTTTCTGCCAAACCGAGGAAATGATGCTTTGTCTCTCTCTTACCCCACCCTTTATTCCCTTTCCCAGTCTCCAACATATATAGGCCCTTTGCTCTTTTTTTCCCTCTGTATTTTCTTCTTTACCTCAATATTTCTTTTATTACTTGCAACTCTTTTCCAGTAATATCACAGTTTGCAGTATCTTTCCAGTCTCTCTTTCTTTCCTCGTGTAGTGAATAAAATCCCATGTGAATCCAAGAAAACAAAAACAGATTAAATTTTCCAGCAAGAAATCAATCTGTAAAACCTTTGACTGCAAAATTTTAAGAAACAAGAAAGTCCAGCTGTAAGCACCAAAGGGCCCGAACACTAACAGAGTGGCATCTGCCAGGTTGGCAGAGAACGCAGTCAGATGCGGAGGAACGAATCAGAATCTCATCCAGAGTGGCCGCAGGCTTCTCCTCACACCAAGCCAATGTCAGTCAGAACCAGAAGAGATAGAAACAACAAAAATTACTCCACAAAATTTTGTTCTTTTTTCTTCAAAAATTAGAGAACAGAAACAGTGTTCAGACAGTGTTTAGAGAGAGAGAAAACCTCGAGCTATTCAATCTTTATAGGTTCATTCTTCATCTCTGTCGTTAACACATTAACACTAACAACATACCACAGGTATTTAGTGGGTTCATTTGATGGGAAATGGGGACAGAGTTTTAACCCAAAAAAAAAAAAAAATCTTTTCCGCCCGGTTTCGATGAAAACCCGAAACCCGCAACCGGCCCTCAGAAGCAGCCATTGCTGCGGCCGAGGTGGAGCAAGAGGCGGCCGCATTTGGGGCAGCCCGCGTCCTGCTTGGGGACCATGAAGTACATGAAGCAGGACTCGCAGCCGGCGGCAACCAAGACTTGGGGCTCGGCCGAGGTGATCTCAGGCGAGTAGTCCGACGACGAGGAGGAGTCGCCACTGCCGCTGAAGTAGCTGTCCCTGTTGCCCTCGTTGGAGCTGTCATCGTCGTCGTCGTCGGACCTATCCTTGCCACTAATTTAGCAAACGTGCTAAATTAATCTTGCCACTAATTTAGCAAACGTGCTAAATTAATCTTGCCAGTAATTTAGCACATGTGCGTGCTAAATTAATCTTGCCAGTAATTTAGCACATGTGCAGTATTTTTAGCATACCATGTTTAGGTTAGTTACCTTGTGTGATCGGCCTGATTGAAGGCAGTCTTTTCTTTCCATTTTGTTCTCCTTTTAGTTGTCTTTAAAAGCAGAGAATTATACAATGAAAAGCAAGCCAAAAAGTTTTTGTAGCTTCAATTCGTTTGAGTAATCTTGTAGCTTAGCTGTGAATCTCGTCGGCAACGTGCGCGTTGAATCTTCGGCGAGGTTCTAACAAGTGGTATCAGAGCGAGGCTATCGAAGATGTCTGGGAAGAAGAAGGTCAACGACGGCGCCTCCAAAGATGGTGTGGTGTACCAGCGGGTGATTCGTGAGGTGAGCGGTGGGAGTAAGTATCCTGTCCTCACCAAGACCAATTACTCAGAGTGGGCACTCCTGATGAAGGTGAAGTTGAAGGCGAGAGCGTTGTGGACCGTCATCGAGGATGGCGCCGATCCGCAAGAGGAGATGATGGCGCTGGACGCCTTGTGCAGCGCGGTGCCACCAGAGATGATTCCGACGATCGCCAAGAAGGAGACGGCAAAGGAGGCCTGGGACACGATCGCGACCTTGAGGGTCGGAGATGATCGAGTGAAGAAGTCAACGGCGCAGCAGCTTCGCCGAAAGTTCGATCTCGCCGTATTCGAGGACGGCGAGACAGTCGAGGACTTCGCGCTACGCCTGAACAACATGGCGGCACAACTCGCCACCATGGATGAAGAAGTGGAGGAAGCCAAGGTTGTCGCAAAGATACTCCGAAGCCTGCCACCCCGGTTCAAGCAGATCGCCATTGCGATTAAGACATTGCTCGATATTTCGACCATGTCTGTCGCCGATCTCACCGGGCGTTTGAAAGAGGCCGAGGAGGCGTTCGAAGAAGCGCCGGCGTCATTACAACATGAGGGAAAGCTGTACCTCACGGAAGAGGAGTGGGACGCGCGACGGAAGAAGCGCGAGACGGAGAACCACTCTGGCGGCGGTGCAAGCGGTGGCAGAGGCAGAGCAGGACGCCACGGAGGAGGAAGACGAGGACGCGGCGCGCACGTGGAGACTCATCACCAGGTGGGCAGTCAAAACCCACTGGGGACGAGTGTCGGCGTTGCGGGAAGATGGGTCACTGGGCTCGCGAATGCCGATCCAGGCCCAAACAGGAGCAAGCCCATACCGTCCAAGATGAGGCAGAAGTCTCGCTCCTACTCGCGAAAATCTCGTCCATTTCCCCGCCGCCGAAATCTGAAGTGCAATCTTCTGATGGAGCCCCGGCGACCTCACCACTGACTGATGTTCCACTCTCGCAGTCTGTTTCGGTCGGGTTGGGAGCGGAACAGAGGCATGGCGGCTCCGAATCAGAGGCGACGACACACACCCAGATCGAGATCTGGGAGCAGCAAGTGTTCACTCAACTTGGAGAAGAGAAGAATCGGGAGGCGGAGTCCTGGGTCCTGGACACTGGCGCGACGAATCACATGTCCGGATCAAGGACCGCATTCTCGAGGATGGACACGGTGGTACTCGGCACCGTGCGGTTCGGCGATGACTCCGTGGCGCAGATAGAAGGCCGGGGGACCATCACTTTCTCCTGCAAGAACGGCGAGCTCCGATCGTTCCCTGGTGTCTATTTCATCCCTCGACTAAGTACGAACATTGTAAGTGTAGGACAGCTCGA
The DNA here is from genome assembly GCA_038442645.1 of Agave tequilana. NCBI lineage: Eukaryota > Viridiplantae > Streptophyta > Magnoliopsida > Asparagales > Asparagaceae > Agave > Agave tequilana. The sequence continues at coordinate 149,812 of JAVJIF010002534.1, read as the reverse complement.
TGAAAGGGGCTACAAGATTGACATCAAAGACGGAGTGATGCAGATCAGGGAACCCGATGGAAGGCTGCTGGCAATGGTGAAGCGGGCGGCCAACAGACTGTACACTCTCCACGTCAAGATAGCAGAGACAAGATGCTTGGCGGTGCGCAGTCACGGCGACGAGGTGGCGTGGCGCTGGCACAAGCGGTTCGGGCACGTCAACATGGCAGCGCTCCGGAAGCTAGCTCGGGAGGAGTTGGTACGCGGCTTGCCTGTTATAGGGCAGGTAGAGGAGCTGTGCGAGGCGTGCCAGGCCGGCAAGCAGCGGCGAAACCCGTTCCTGGCTCAGGCAGAATTTCGGGCAAAGCAGTGCCTTGAGCTGGTACACGGTGACCTGTGCGGCCCAATTGCGCCGGCAACACCAAGGGGAAACAAGTACTTCTTGCTCCTGGTGGACGATCTCAGCTGATACATGTGGCTAGCCGTGATTCCTTCAAAGGATCGTGCAGCGGCCGAAATCAAGGAGATCCAAGCTCGAGCGGAAGGCGAGTCCGGGCTCAAGCTGAAGGCGCTCCGCACTGATCGGGGCGGTGAATTCACCGCAGCCGAGTTCGCGGAGTACTGCGCAGCCGAAGGAGTCCATCGCCAACACACCGCGCCGTACAGCCCACAACAGAATGGCGTCGTCGAGCGTCGAAACGGCACGGTGATGGCGACGGCGAGAAGCATGCTCAAGGCGAAAGGATTGCCTGGATGGTTCTGGGGCGAGGCGGTAAGCACTGCAGTATATGTGCTCAACAGGTGCCCGACGAAGAGCGTGGACAGCATGACGCCGTTTGAGGCGTGGCACGGGAAGAAGCCGGCAGTTCATCACCTCAAGACGTTCGGGTGCATCGTGTACGTCCGCAACACGACGCCGCATCTGAAGAAACTCGAAGATCGGGGGCAAGATGATCTTCGTCGGCTACGAGCGCGGCTCCAAGGCCTACCGTGCTTACGATCCTGTCACGAAGCGTGTCCATGTGACACGCGACGTGGCGTTCGACGAGCAGGCCCAGTGGGACTGGGGTGCCGGCGGCGACGATGGAGAGCCGAGTGGCGGTGACGACGTCTTCACGATCAAATACGCCACTACGGGCCAGGCGACTCCGACGGCTGTTGATACAGAAGAGGCGCCAGCACACCAGACTCCGGGGGGCCTGACAACGTAGCAGAGCAACACGATGAGTTTGACGACGAGATCCTGGATGCGGACCATGACTATGACGCACCGCTCCGGTTCCGTAGTATCAACGACATCATCGGGCCGGCCCCACCGCGTGGCTTCGCACAACGCGCCCTGCTGGCAGAGGAGCCGCTTGCAACAAGCTATGACGAGCCTTCTTCGTTCACTGAGGCGGAGCGCAGCCCGAGCTGGCGGAAAGCAATGATTGAAGAAATAGAGGCCATCGAAGAAAACGGCACATGGTACCTCACCGATCTTCCGCCTGGGCGCAAGGCGATTGGAGTCAAGTGGGTTTTTAAGGTAAAGCAGGACGAACACGGGGCGGTGTCCAAGCATAAGGCGCGCCTCGTGGTGAAGGGCTATGCACAGCGGCATGGCATCGACTACGACGAAGTCTTCGCGCCGGTAGCCAGGCTGGACTCGGTGCGCCTCCTCATCGCCCTCGCGGCGCACGAAGGGTGGGAGGTGAACCACATGGACGTCAAGTCAGCGTTCTTGAACGGCAACCTACAGGAGGAGGTCTACGTCCAGCAACCAGCAGGTTTCATCGTCTCCGGCAAGGAACACAAGGTGTTCAGGCTGCGGAAGGCGCTGTACGGGCTACACCAGGCGCCACGCGCCTGGTACACGAAGCTCGACGACACTCTGTTGTCGCTCAGTTTCAGGAGGAGCGAGTCGGAGCACGCCGTCTACATCAGGCAGAACAACGACGCGAAACTGGTGGTCGGAGTCTACGTCGATGATCTTGTCATCACTGGAACGGATCGCGACGACCTCAGGGTGTTCAAGAACGAGATTGCGGCGGCATTCAAGATGAGCGACCTCGGCCTACTTCACTACTACCTCGGGATCAAGGTGAAACAGAGCGCAAGCGGCATCTCGCTCAGTCAAGGAGCATACGCCGCGAAGATCTTAGAGAGAAGCGGCATGGCAGGATGCAATCCTTACCAAACACCCATGGAGGCGCGGCTGAAACTAAGCAAGCAGAGCACGGAGTCACCGGTGGACGCTACAACATACAGGAGTTTCATTGGGAGCTTAAGGTATCTGGTGAATACCCGCCCTGATCTTGCGTTCTCAGTCGGATATGTTAGCCATTTTCTGGAGGAGCCAAAGGAGGATCACCTTGCAGCGTTGAAACGGATTCTTCGTTATGTGGCGGGAACAAGCAACTGGGGCTCTGGTTCGGCAGGAAGAAGGGAAATCAAGCACAGCTAACAGGTTTCAGCGATGCTGATTTTGCTGGAGACGTTGATGTTAGAAAGAGCACAACTGGAGTCATCTTCATGCTGGCGGAAAGCCCAATTTCATGGCAGTCGAAGAAGCAGCGGATTGTGGCACAATCCAGCTGTGAATCGGAGTACATTGCTGCGGCAAATGCGACCTGCCAGGCGTTGTGGCTCGCTCAAGTGCTGGGAGAAATGCAGGGGTCCAAGCCAAGCGCTCCTCTGCTTAAAGTGGACAACAAGTCAGCCATCGCCCTGATCAAGAACCCGGTTCTCCATGAACAGAGTAGGCACATCGAGCTAAAGTACCATCTGGTCTGAAAATGCGAAGAAAAGGGTCTAATCAAGGTACAGTTCGTCAGGAGTGAAGAACAACTCAGTGATATCCTGACGAAGTCATTGGGCAGGGCAAAATTTTAAGAATTTCGCTCAAAGATCGGCATGATCAATGTGGCTGAAGGTGCACGACAAGGCTTAGGAGGAGATTGAAGGAAATAATCCTTGCATGCCACTAATTTAGCAAAACGTGCCACAAATCCTTGCCACTAATTTAGCAAACGTGCTAAATTAATCTTGCCACTAATTTAGCAAACGTGCTAAATTAATCTTGCCAGTAATTTAGCACATGTGCGTGCTAAATTAATCTTGCCAGTAATTTAGCACATGTGCAGTATTTTTAGCATACCATGTTTAGGTTAGTTACCTTGTGTGATCGGCCTGATTGAAGGCAGTCTTTTCTTTCCATTTTGTTCTCCTTTTAGTTGTCTTTAAAAGCAGAGAATTATACAATGAAAAGCAAGCCAAAAAGTTTTTGTAGCTTCAATTCGTTTGAGTAATCTTGTAGCTTAGCTGTGAATCTCGTCGGCAACGTGCGCGTTGAATCTTCGGCGAGGTTCTAACAGTAGCCGTCGGCGAGGCGAGGGTCCATGGTTGTCCTCTTCCCAGTCAGCCAGTTTATGTAGTAGACTTGTCCAGTCTGCAATTAAATACACTAGATTCAAGTAGTTGACTCTAAAAATTTAATTTAAAACAAGAGATTGAGAGTTGGATTTTTGATAAGTACAAGGATGAATTATTTTCTTATAAACTAAGTCATTCGTATTAAAGACGCTTAAAAATAAAAAATTTAAGTGTTTTATATATTTTTTACTTATACATCAAAGAAGTTCAAAAAAACAATCAAAATACTGAGTTGGTTTACGTAGCGGTGCAAAATATTTAAAACTTAAAAAAAATTAGTGTGTGAGGATTTTTAATTATTTATATCATGATCAAATAATCAGATCAAGCACTTGTATGTTAAAAATTATTAATCTAACTAACATGTTATTTTAGCTATCCATTTTGTATCTACTTGAAGCATGGACATGAAAGCTATAAAATATTTAATTTTTAATTTTTAATTATTTTAAATAATATAAATCATTTTTAAAAGAGTGAACCTTACATTAAAATGCCGTAGTATTGAATTTGAGTGGGAATCTTCCATAATCAAATAGAAAGAAATAAATAATTATACAAATTAAACTTTCAAATGATTATTTCCTTTTTAAAAAAAATGGATTTTTTGTAGAGAAAATAGATGTAAACCAGAAATGGGTACTAATGCATGTAGATTGAGAAAAAGGTAAAAAGAAATTAAGAGAAAATTAGATAAAATTGGTTAATGCCCAAAAAGCCATTAGTAGATCAAAATTTGGTAAGAGGAGAAATTTAATAGGTAAACACAAAGGGATTTTTTTTTAAAAAAAAAGACAAGTGAAAACAGAGATCTCAGTCAAAGAAAATACAGAAAAATGATCAAACTTTTTATTCACATTTATTTTTCTAATTCATACATAGAAACATAAAAAATAAAAGAAAAAAAAGAAAGTCAAAAAATAAAATGAAAATGAAAAGATCTACATAAAGATTTCCCCCGTTTTTGGAAATAAAGCACAGAAATGGCACAAAGACCCATCATCTGAATGCAAAAAAGATTGGATTTTGAGACTTACATTGTAGCATTTATGATCAATGATTGGAAGAAGAAAAGAGGGAAGAGAAAATTTAATAACGAGAGAATTTACTCTCATGTCAAGGCATTGTTCCCAAAGGTAAGGCAGCGCCACCTCGGAGTTGAGCTCCAGTGTCACCTCCACGCTCTCCTCACTCCTCTGCGGCGGCGACAATCTCACCGCTGGTGCCCTGACTCCCCTGCTCCTCACATTCAGAGAGCAGTTCCATAGAGACTCTGCGATCATCTCGATGTTGGGAGCAGTCATTGCAAAAAATTGAGAAGAAAAAAAGAAATAATACCCAAAAAATACCTAGAAAGGAGAGGAAGGAGAGGAGAGTTGGGGAGAATTTGGGTGGTGGTAAGGGGAATTTATAGAAAGAGAGAAGACAGGGGAGGAGTTGAGGGAAGGGGCAGTTTGATAAGGATTTGTTGGTTTCTGGCAGAGAATGAAGAGCCTTCCTATAATCTCCCCTCTCCTCTCCTAAAATGAGGGAATGGATATTGCCACCCTCAAGAATGAGGAAGGCACTCCATGTATTAGGGCACCCCTAAAAATGATAAAGACCTCAATAAAAATTTAAAAATGATCAAATTACTCATTTCTTCTTCAGTGAACTCCCCCTTCCCCCACCCCCCTCGCCGGCAAACTCTCCTGTCCCTCCGGCGAAACCCTCCCCCTCCTCCCCCCGGATCCTTCTCTTCTCCCCTTTCGTTGGTGAAACCCTCCCCATCCTCCCCCCGGATCTCCCTTCTCCTCCCCTTCTCCCCATCTCCCTCAGGCTATTTGGCCGGATCTGATCGAAACTTGGCCGAACACTATTTGGCCAGATCCAGCCGAACAGATCACGGTCTGTTCCCCCCACCTCCCTCCTCCGCCATCTCCCCCTTTCCCAGTCTGTTCGGCCAAATTCAGCTAAACAAATCATAATTTGTTTGGCCGAAATCCGGCCGAACAGCCTGGGAAAAGGGGGAGATGGGGGGGGGGGGGGGGGGGAGGAGAGGGGAGATTTGGGGGGAAGTCGGGGCGGCCGGGGGATGGGGGAGAGGAGAAGCGGTCGGGGGGGAGGAGGATAGGGAAGGAGGTTCGCCGGAGGGGGGCCGGGGGGAGCGGGGGTCGCTGGAGAAGGATGAGGAGGGAGATGGATGAAAGAGGAAGAAGAAAGAGATATTTTAAACTTTGCGTCAAGAGTGGAATGGTCAAAAAAAAAATAATGACACTTGTAAATATTTTTGGAGGGGTCTTTCTCATTTTTTGGGTGGCAATATCTGTTCCCCTAAAATGGGCATCCCCAAGGGTTTTGTTCTCAGAAAGCCCCTGTGGGTGAAGCTTGTTTTCTGAGTTCAGCTTTTTAGATTGTTGTAGCCTTTGTAGACCACTTGAAGGCTACAAGGCCTTTTACGGGGAACTGGGATTGCTTGCACTTGCAAAGGGTGGACTTCTTGCCAAGTCATTGCAAGTGGAGACGGATTTCAAATAAAGTGACATGCTTGGATTACAAAGTTGGAAAGATGAGTTGAGTTGCCTTGCCATAGTACTGTTTAGCTGGATTAGGATTGACTCAGCCCGATTTGAGTTAGAAACTCATTTACAAGCTTACCCAAGCTGAGTCGACAAGTTTTCCTTTTCCCTTTTTTTTCTTTTACAAAAAATGAAGACATTAATTGAATTTCTGTGGACTCTGGCACGAAATTGAATCAAGTTGTCAGTTCGCAACTGAACTCAGTTATTATTTTTTTGGCGTAATCAGATTCCTTTCTCGGTGAATTCTTGAATATTAAACCAATGACCTTTGGCAATAAATTTATTTTGTTGGAAATGAAAACATTAATTGTATGCGTGGATTTAGCAGTGCAACTGAATTTGGTTGCTACTTCGCATTTGTGCTAAACTATTACGTGTTTGTAGCCACCTTCCTTTTATAGTGTCAAACAAAGATATTAATACATTGACTACGTATAACAGCATTAGTTGTCAGTTTGTAAATTAAGTTATTACTTTCTGTCAGTATGTAATCGATCAGATAATGCTCATAGAATTAGGCAGATTACTTGAACTCTGAGAGTAACAGAAGTAGATTACTACTTGCAATTGGAGTTATTATTTTTCATCCCCTTGTTCATTTTAACATGCAACAAGAGTCATGAGTTTCTTCTCTAGTAATGAGTTTATTCTATCTTGAGGAATCAATTTACTACATCATTCACCCATCACAAAAAACTTTGTAGTTATAAAAATAAAATATGGGTCTGTTTGTTAGAGCGTGATGGGATAATAGATCCTTTTAGTTACAGAAATTTAATAACCATCTTGCAGATTGGAAAATAAACTTTTATCTTCTTCCTTGGCCAACTTACCCTAATTTTCTCCATTCTGCTCACATTACCTAACCACCTTCTTCATTCTAGACCTGTTCCTCATTTTGTTGTCAAGAAGCTGGAGCAGAAGATGTGACGATTCCCTCAACGGCCTCTGCATGGTTGCTTGGTACAATGTTACTCTTTCTTGAGGCCTGCATATCAGAAATCTTAGCTATTATGCTACTGTAAGCTGCCAAGCTCTATCTTAACCCAAAGATTGCTTGGTCAAGCTAGTTTAGTGTGAGTATAAAACTTGGGATACTGATTGCTTGCTTTTTATCCGTAGCTCACGTGGTCATCACTAAACACAACTGATAGCTCATTGGTGAAGAATAGAAAGGTAAAGCATTTAGTTTGACCCCTGACTTTTGATTAAGCTGTTTTTATGTATTCAGGTATCTTCTCGAATGACATGATCTCAGATGCCACTGTTAGTTCCCTTCTGGATGGTTCTGGGCATGGCTGGAACATCAACGCGTGCAGATTTTTGCTCCGCTGTTGGGTTTGACTCAAAATAAAATTGAGTTCAAGTCCAAAAAAATATTTTTATGTTTTCTTTATTTTATGTGTTTTCTTTTATACGAGTTCTACGTTGAGTAAGAAACTCAAGTTCTTTTAGCATTATAGAGTCCTTATTTGATTAGAAGTAGGAATCTTTGCTATTGATAATTAGTATAAATATTAGAGTCTGTCTTCAGCTTTGAGTGATTTTGTGAGTGTTTGATAGATTTTTGGTGGTTCTGAGAGGTTTCATAAGAATATTTTTTCATTTTATGTAAAATTTGATTTTGTGAGTGATTAAATAATTAGTGAAATCTTTTGCATATTCTTATGCTTTATATTCTTCATCAAATTTCTCTTAGTCGTAACAAATTGGTACCAGAGCGAGGTTTGGTGGTTTTGAGAGGTTCATAAGAATATTTTTTCAGTTTATGTAAAATTTGATTTTGTGAGTGATTAAATAATTAGTGAAATCTTTTACATATTCTTATGCTTTATATTCTTCATCAAATTTCTCTTAGTCGTAACAAATTGGTACCAGAGCGAGGTTTCAACTGGTCGGCTACTATCATGGAGAAAATAACCATGTCCATAAAATTTGATGGAAGAAATAATTTTGGTTTATGACAAGTAAAAGTTCATGGTCTTTTTATCAAATGGGTTTTGCATAAAGCTCTGTAGGAAAATTGATAAAACCTAAGTCAATGATGAATGAAAATTGAAGAGAGTTTGATCTGAAAGTTATAAGCACTATCCAATTATGTCTTACAAATGAGGTTCTCTATAATGTTATGGGATATGATATGACAATACAATTATGAATAAGATTAGAGAAACTTTACATTAAAAAACTTTGATAGCTCCGCTATTCCTGAAGCAACAATTATATAAGTTGTTGATGAAAGAAAGTGCATCAATCCACGAGCATCTTAACTTTTTTTAATGAAATACTTTGCCAATTGGTGAGCATTGAGGTTAAAATCAAAGAAGAGAATGAGGTATTGATTTTGTTGGCTTCTTCACCATCCTCCTTTGAATATCTTGTCACAACTTTACTTTATGGAAGGAATTTTATAAAATTAAAAGATGTCACTTCTACACTTTTATTAAATGAGATGATGAAGAAAAAGTATTGATAAAGGTTTATATGGTATGAAAACATCATGAGATTTTAGTAGCAAGAGGAAAAGAAAGAGAAAGAAAAATGGAATTCGTGAAAAAAGATTTTTCAAGCTATGAATGTTACTTTCGCAAGGAAAAGATCATACAATGAGAATTTGTAAGTTGTTACAAAAGAAGTTACAGGAATTAGAGTAGCTAAAGAAGAAAAATTCGAATCAAAAGGCAGGGATAGCAGTTGAAGACATTGATGAGGCGTTAACATCCATAATGAAAGTACTACTTGCTTATCAAGTTCATGGATTTTGGATTCAGGAACTACCTATCATATGTGTTCTATCATGAATCTATTTGCTACAAAAAAACCAGTGAAAGAAGATATGGTTTTTATAGCAAACGACAATTCTTGTAAGGTTGATGGTGTTGGAATAATTAAATCAATATATTTGATGGAGTTGTGAGGACATTATCAGTGTTCATCGTGTACCATTTGAGAAGAAATCTTATATCTATCTCTAGGTGTACTGAAATCAGGGCTATAATAATTCAACAAAAAATGGAATATTAAGTGTTTGGAAAAGTAATCTTGCTCTTATTAAAGGCAAGAGAATAAGAAGAAATTTATGTGTGCTTTAGAAAGAGAATGATAAAGAATCAGTCGACTTCAGGAGTGGCTGCAGTACATTAAATATGCTGATTTCATCACTACCAAAATTTGGAGGAGTTCATGCTCAAGATGGAGTTGCTGTTGAAATTGAAGGATATAAGTATGAATCTTCGAGTTGAATTATGGCGAGATCCGTTGATCGAATCAATTGGATGATGGTTGGAGTGTGTTCTCCTTCCATTGGGGATGAACGTAGTATATTCACATGTTCAATTCCGACTTCGAATGAATGAGATATTCAAGTCTAAAGATTGCCTAATTCAAAGCCAAATGGGACTAAAGGTAGCTAAAAGCATTTAGTCCCACGTTGGCCATAGGATGGAAGTTTGTGGTGTATAAATAGAGAAAATTGAGAACAAAAGGCGTGCCCTTTGGGTACTTGGAGTTTTCGCGCGCGAATGGGAGGGATCTATGCCCGCCCGCACGTGTGTGCGTGCGCGCGCGCCGCCGGTGTCGGTGCCGGGCCGGGCTCGGGGGCGGGTCCGGGCCGGGGCCTGGGTTCTGATTCGGGTTCGGGTTCCCTACCTGGCCTGGTTCTTTTTGAATCGGGTCTCGCGGGTATGGATTGCAAGCATACCCGAACCGGACCCGCTCCGCTCCGGATCCAATCCGCCCGCCAACAGACCGCTCCGCGTCAGTTGGACTGCCAACAGTGGCGACTACAGACACGACTGCTGGGTCGAAAGGGTGCAACCTTTCATTGGGTTCGAACCCGTTGGCCCCTCCTGGAGCGCTATATAAAGCGCTCCGATTTCTCAATTGAAGACACACCACCAAGAAAGCAACTCTCTCTTTCTATCTGAGTTCTGAAGCAGAAGCAAGCCTGCGTTCTGAACTGGGAAGTAGAGTTCCAAAGCGACTTCCAGCGAGAAGTGGGAAATCCGTAACTCGGTTTCCGAAGCGACTTTCAAAGAAGATTCTACAAAATTCGTTCTGAAAGAGGACTTAGAAAATTCAACAAATTCTTTTATAGAATTGTTGTCTGAATCTAAGACTTCTGAAGAAGAATATTCTTCAACCTTCCTTCGTCCTCAACAGTGGGTGCTACTCCAAAGTAGAGGCAAATATTCATCCGAAATTTGTCCTTGTACCGCTGCTTCAACGATCCTGTGAAGGTACTGGTTGACTACGGTTCGACCGTACGGTGATTTGGTAGTGCTATCCAAATACCGTGAAGGAGTGTTGTATCTTGGGAGACCAGCGTCCATTATCCCGTTAGCACCAGTGCGGGGGACGTAATTGTCTTAAGGAGATTCGCTCTAAGCGTACCTCACTCCAAATACTGTATAAGTGGATTAAGTCCTTTATACAGGGGATATACTTTACTGTATATCGAGACTGATTTAGATTTAGTCTAATTGGTGTTTAACCAAGGAAGGAAATTGAAAGGTGGTTCTTAAATTAAGGAACGTTCTATTGAACGGAAAACCTCCCACCTGATATTTGCCGACCTGGCCAATTAGATTATTGATATCTCAGTGATCTTGATTAGTTGTCAGATTGATTCCTGTTAAGCAGAATCCAATAATCTTAAGACAATTATTATTGAAGTTTCTTACTTCTGTTGTGCTTGAACTTGCAGAAAATGTCTGAGACTAATCAAGATAGCTCAAGTAAGGCACCAAACATGCAAGCTTTGATGCCAACTCCACTTCCTAACCCGAAGCCGGAGAAGCCAGGAAAATTTGATGGCACAGAATTTAAGAGGTGGCAACAGAAGATGCTCTTCTACTTGACCACTCTTCATCTGGCCAGATTCCTGCAAGAAGATCCACCAGAGCCTGCAACTGATGCATGGACTCAATGTGACTTCCTTCGCCGAAATTATATTTTAAATGGACTGGATGACTCTCTTTACAATGTCTACAGTCCTATCACAACGGCAAAGAAGTTATGGGCCAATCTTGACAAGAAGTACAAGACTGAGGATGCTGGTACCAAGAAATTTGTCGTAGGACGATTTCTGGAGTACAAAATGGTGGACAATAAGACTGTAATCAGTCAGGTGTAAGAGTTCCAACTTATCTTGCACGAGATAGAAACCGAAAGTATGATTCTTCCTGAAACTTTTCAGGTGGCTACTATCGTGAAGAAACTCCCACCTGCGTGGAGAGATTTCAAGAACTACCTGAAGCATAAGCGAAAGGAGTTGAAGTTGGAAGATCTCATTGTGAGGCTTCGAATCGAGGAGGACAACAGAAAGTCCGAGAAAGGAGCAGCAAGAACTCCTACGAAGCAAAAGCAAATGTGATCGAGAACTCAAAGGGGAAAGCGTCTACTTCCAAAGGCTTAAAGCGGAAGAAGACTTCCCAGGGGTACAAAGGTAAGATCCAAGATGGTAAGAACATGCGCTTTAAGGGAATCTGCTACATCTGCAACAAAGAGGGGCATAAGGCGAATGAATGTCGCAGCCGTCTCAAAAAGAACAAGAAAATCCACCGACAGGCAAACTTGACCGACCATGAGTCTCCAAGCCTTTCAGCTGTGGTGTCAGAAGTGAATCTGACAACCAACAATAAGGATTGGTGGGTAGACACTGGGGCTACTCGGCACATCTGCTCTGAGAAATTATTATTCTTTGAATATCAAATACTGGAGCAAGATGAGCAACTATTCATGGGAAATTCAGCCGTCTCAAAGGTTGAAGGAAAAGGCAAGGTCATCCTGAAGTGGACATCGGGGAAAGAGCTTACTCTTAACGATGTGCTTCATGTTCCAGACATCCGCAAGAATTTGATCTCCGGATCATTACTTAGTAAGAAAGGATTTAGAATGGTGTTTGAATCCGATAAATTTGTACTTACTAAGGGAGGGATGTATGTGGAAAAGGGTTATCTTGTTAATGGACTTTTTAAAGCCAATGTTGCAGTGGTAGATAAAAGTCTATGTATTTGTACCCGAAGCTTATAAATAAAAGAAATTCTTCTGTTTATTTGCTTGAGTCTCCTATTTTGTGGCATGCTAGATTAGGGCATGTAAATTACAAGTCATTAAAGAACTTGTCTAATCTGAGATATATTCCTAAACTCAACTTGGAAGAAATACGCAAGTGTGAGATTTGTGTTGAGGCCAAGTTGGCGAAAAATTCATTTCACTCAATTGATCGAAATACAGAACCTTTAGGGTTAATTCATAGCGATCTGTGTGACTTGAAATTTATGCCAACTAGAGGCGGTAAAAAGTATTTCATTACTTTTATTGATGACTGTACAAGATACTGTTATGTGTATCTTTTAAACAGTAAGGATGAGGCAATAAATATGTTTATAACATATAAAGCCGAAGTTGAGAATCAACTCAACAAGAAAATCAAGATTCTAAAATCCGATAGAGGCGGAGAATATGAATCAAATGATTTTAGTGAGCTATGTGCTAATTTTGGTATAATCCATCAAACTACAGCACCATACACTCCTCAGCAGAATGGAATTGCTGAACGGAAGAACATAACTTTGAAGGAGATGGTTAATTCCATGCTCGTAAGTTCTGGAGCTCCTCAGAACTTGTGGGGGGAAGCTCTATTAATTATAAATTATATTCTAAATAGAGTACCCCATAAGAAACTTGGTCTTATACCATTTGAGTTATGGCATGGAAGGACACCTTCCTACCATTACCTCAAAATGTGGGGATGCCTTGCAAAGGTGCTGGCACCATTACCTAAAAAGACTAAGTTGGGAGCAAAAACTATGGACTGCGTATTCATAGGCTATGCCTTGAATAGTAGTGCCTACAGATTTCTAGTTCATAAATCAGAGATACCAGATATTCATGTAAACATGATTATCGAATCAAGAGATGCTGTGTTCTTTGAAGACGTCTTTCCATACAAACGGGAAGCAGATAAGACTTCTGGGAAAAGAACACACGAGATGGCGTTCAGGGACGAAAGCCCCGAGGAACCGATTGTTAATGCGGAAATTGAACCAAGAAGAAGTCAGAGATCTAGAATCTCAAAATCTTTTGGTCCAGATTTCATAGCATACGCTATTGAGAGTGAGCCTCAAACATTTAAAGAGGCTATGTCAACCCCAGAAGCACAAATGTGAAAAGAAGCTATAAATAGCGAAATAGAATCCATACTAAGTAATCATACTTGGGAATTGGTAAACTTGCCTCCTGGCAGTAAACCAATTGGGTGTAAGTGGATTTTCAAATGAAAATTAAAACCCGATGGATCTATCGATAAGTACAAGGCTAGATTAGTAGCCAAGGGTTATCGACAAAAAGAAGGACTTGACTACTTCGATACTTATTCACCAGTAACAAGAATAACGTCCATTCGGATGTTGATTGCAATAGCAGTATTGCACAACTTAGATATCCATCAAATGGATGTCAAGACTGCATTCTTAAATGGTGAATTAAATGAAGAGATATATATAGAGCAACCAGAAGGATTTAAAGTCAAGGGCCAAGAACACAAGGTGTGTAAATTGGTAAAATCCTTATACGGTTTAAAGCAGGCTCCAAAATAATGGCATGAAAAATTTGATAGTGTCATGATCAAAGATGGATTCACTATCAATGAATGCGATAAGTGTGTTTACACGAAAACAGTTGGAAACGCATGTATCATTGTTTGTCTTTATGTAGACGACATGTTGATACTTGGGACTAATATTAAAATTATTAAGTCCACTAAACAAATGTTATCCAACAGTTTTGATATGAAGGATCTGGGGGTTGCTGATGTAATTTTAGGAATTAAAATTACCAGAACACTAGATGGAATCAGTCTATCTCAATCTCACTACGTGGATAAGATGATAGAAAGAGTTAAGGATCATGAGATAAAAGAGAATACAAATCCTTTTCTCCCACACGTCCACCTTCATAAGAATACAGGAACTGGAATACGCCAGTTGGAGTATTCGCAGATTATCGGAAGTCTAATGTATTTGATGAATTGCACTAGACCCGATATTGCTTACGCTGTAAGCAAGTTAAGTAGATACACTAGCAATCCTAGTGATCTACATTGGACCGCTTTACTACGAGTATTGGGTTACGTATCACATACCAAGGAATATGCCTTGAGATATGGACAGTATCCACATGTACTGGAAGGATACAGTGATGCTAATTGGATTGCAGATTCTGAGGAATCAAAATCAACTAGCGGATACATATTTACTCTAGCAGGAGTAGCGGTATCATGGAAGTCTTCTAAGCAAACATGTATTGCCCGTTCCACTATTGAAACAGAATTCATAGCCTTAGATAAGGCTGGAGAAGAAGCAGAATGGCTTCGACAATTCTTAGAAGATATACCATTATGGCAAAAACCAGTGCCCGCTATATGTATACACTGCGATAATCAAGCAGCTATATCTAAGGCACAAAATGTTATATACAAAGGTAAGTCTAGACATATTCGTCGTAGACATAATACCGTGAAGCAGTTGCTCTCAAATGGAATTATCTCTATTGACTTTGTATCGTCAAAGGATAATTTAGCGGATCCGCTTACTAAAGGTTTAAGTGAAGAGCGTATAAACTGCGCATCGAGGGGAATGGGTCTAAAAGCCTAACCTTACCGAGTCAGCTTAATGGAAACTTCACTTAGCGACTGGAGATCCCACGGACTAAGTTCAAGAGGAAAAACTAGTTATGATTGACTCAACAAGTAAGCACTTGGAGCTTGACTCCAATCCACTCCTAAGGTGCACATAAGTACTTTTCTACAAGTGGATTAAGGATAAGCTTAACACTTTTAATGATGCCTATATCTTGTTACTAAACAAGTGGAGTAGAGTAGACTACTCTTAATAGGTCCATCACCTATGTGAGTATAGAGTTGGGTCGGCTCTTTGGGAATTTCTATGGAGGCTGTTATTCCCTAAAGATACTCTCTGAAATCAAGAATGTCCAGGGCCAAAACGGACACAACCGAGAACCAAAGTTGATTTGGAAAGTTACTGTGTGAAGCTTGTTGACTTGGCTTACACTAACGGCTAACAGTTCAAGACCTAGTTCACTGATTAGCCAGTAAGTCCGATAAAGCTTTCGCTATGGAAGGTTCAAGACCTAGTTCACCTATCCTTATGCAGTTTCTTTTCTCAAGACCTTTCACAATAGAGTCAGTCTCTTTGTGTGTCATTTCCTTGAATCTCCATTCATTGTGGGGGATTGTTGGAATTGAAGGATATAAGTATGAATCTTCGAGTTGAATTATGGCGAGATATGTTGATCGAATCAATTGGATGATGGTTGGAGTGTGTTCTCCTTCCATTGGGGATGAACGTGGTATATTCACATGTTCAATTCCGACTTCGAATGAATGAGATATTCAAGTCTAAAGATTGCCTAATTCAAAGCCAAATGGGACTAAAGGTAGCTAAAAGCATTTAGTCCCACATTGGCCATGGGATGGAAGTTTGTGGTGTAAAAATAGAGAAAATTGAGAACAAAGGGCGTGCCCTTTGGGTACTTGGAGTTTTCGCGCGCGATTGGGAGGGATCTATGCCCGCCCGCACCTGCGTGCGCGCGCGCGCGCCGCCGCTGGCGGCCGGCCGGCCGGCCGGCGCCGGCGCCGGTGTCGGTGCCGGGCCGGGGTCGGGTCCGGGCCGGGGCCTGGGTTTTGATTCGGGTTCTGGTTCCCTACCTGGCCTGGTTCTTTTTGAATCGGGTCTCGCGGGAATGGATTGCAAGCATACCCGAACCGGACCCGCTCCGCTCCGGATCCAATCCGCCCGCCAACAGACCGCTCCGCGTCAGTTGGACTGCCAATAGTGGCGACTGTTGGGCTGCCAACAGACACGACTGCTGGGTCAAAAGGGTGCAACCTTTCATTGGGTTCGAACCCGTTGGCCCCTCCTGGAGCGCTATATAAAGCGCTCCGATCTCTCAATTGAAGACACACCACCAAGAAAACAACTCTCTCTTTCTATCTGAGTTCTGAAGCAGAAGCAAGTCTGCATTCTGAACTGGGAAGTAGAGTTCCAAAGCGACTTCCAGCGAGAAGTGGGAAATCCGTAACTCGGTTTCCGAAGCGACTTCCAAAGAAGATTCTGCAAAATTCGTTCTGAAAGAGGGCTTAGAAAATTCAACAAATTCTTTTATAGAATTGTTGTCTGAATCTAAGACTTCTGAAGAAGAATATTTTTCAACCTTCCTTCGTCCTCAACAGTGGGTGCTACTCCAAAGTAGAGGCAAATATTCATCCGAAATTTGTCCTTGTACCGCTGCTTCAACGATCCTGTGAAGGTACTGGTTGACTACGGTTCGACCATACGGTGATTCGGTAGTGCTATCCAAATACCGTGAAGGAGTGTTGTATCTTGGGAGACAGCGTCCATTATCCCGTTAGCACCAGTGCGTGAGACGTAATTGTCTTAAGGAGATTCGCTCTAAGCGTACCTCACTCCAAATACTGTATAAGTGGATTAAGTCCTTTATACAGGGGATATACTTTACTATATATCGAGACTGATTTAAATTCAGTCTAATTGGTGTTTAACCAAGGAAGGAAATTGAAAGGTGGTTCTTAAATTAAGGAACGTTCTATTGAACGGAAAACTTCCCACCTGATATTTGCCGACCTGGCCAATTAAATTGTTGATATCTCAGTGATCTTGATTAGTTGTCAGATTGATTCCTGTTAAGCAAAATCCAACAGTTGCTAGCGCTATCCTGAAGGCCTCGGCATGGTTTGTTTGAGTTGGAGACTTTAATTGTGTATGGAAAACAGGCGATTCTAAGTCAAGATGGAGATTGTCGGATTTGGCTCAAAATAAAATTGAGTCCAAGTCCAAATAGGATTCTTTATTTTTATATTTTTCTTTGTTTTCTTTTATATGAGGTCTAAGTTGAGTAGAATATCCAAGTTCTTCAGGATTACGAGTCTTACTTAATTAGCAGTAGGAGCCTTTGGTATTGATAATTAGTATAAATATTGGAGACTATCTTCTGCTCTAAATGATTTTGTTTGCGTCTATGATGGATTTTTGGTGGTTTGAAAGGTTTCATTGGAGTATTTTGTGAGTTTATGTAGAATTTGATTTTGTAAGTGATTAAATAAATATGTGAAATCTTTTGCATAGACCCCCACAAAGATTATTTGGATGGCTTCTCCCTTGGAAACTTACTCTATGAAAGTCAGTTATCAGTTGCCACATTTTCTCTGCCTCCTTCACTCTCCTCTGATGTCTCCAGTATCAATTCTAGTTCTTGGATGTCACCATGGATATGCTTTGGGGAGTAAGGCATGAATGCCTACAAATCTTAACAATATATAAAGATTTATATCATATATAATAAATCTTAACAAAATCCCCTTATCTAGCGAATGTGAGACTATTTCTTTGCACAAATCTTAACAAAATATTTATATATTTATATAATATCAGTTCTGAGAGAGAGAGAGAGAGAGAGTCGTGGCATATGAGTCTCGAGAGGCAGTTGTGCTAAGCCAGTTTTGAGAGAAGCTGTTCTCCATTCATGTTTCAGTTAAAGCTGGGGTTTATTCAGTGAGTAATTCTATGCCATGCAAAATAGTTTGTCAAGAAACAAGTTAAAACCATTTCCATAATGACAAAATCACTTTTCTATACTTTATGGTGTCTTTCATTGCAGAACAAAGGTTTTACCTTATTCTTTATAAACCTAGATTTAAAAGTATTGCTTTAGAGACAATTATAGGCTAGGGTTCATACTTCTCATATTCCAGTTCCAAGACCAGTTCCCACCGAGAGAGACAGATGATATTTAATATGAAAGTCTACCTCAGATATTAAGTTATTGTTTGATTGGACATTCAGTACAATTGTAGTCCACATTCACGTTCTAGTTTGAATTCGAATTCCTATTTATATAGATTCAAAGGATCATTGGGTGAGTCGAGCTTGCGAAGGATATGATATAAACATCGCATTTGAGAAGTTCTTCAGGGTTTTATATAGTAGGTGGAGAAAGCTCGTATTTTTGAGATTGAAGATGGTAAATGTTCCGTTTGAGGAGTACATGTTCAAGAAAATTTTAAGCTACGGTTGAAGATATTTTACTAACTGTAATTTCATGTTTGAATCATATTATAACACAACAGCTCTGATGTCAATTGTTGAGATCACACCAATAATCAGGTTACAACACTAATTATTGTGCACACCCAAGAGCGTGATCGGCGTTGCGAAACCGTGACAATATATAATACTTGCAAAAAAAAACTATTGTAGAGAAAACTAGCAATACCAAACAAAAGAGTAGAAAAAAATACGAGAATTAACGCGATTCGGCTCAAACTTGGACTATATCCACAGAGAGAGAACTTGAGAGAGTTTTATTAATAAACTTGGTACAAGAGATCTAACCTTCTTATTGATTCTCACAAGGTTTTCACCTTCCCCTTGAATCTCTTTAGATTACAAGAGTATTTTTTCTCTCTTTGCACTGTCTCCTACTCCTCTTTACATTTGCTTATTTTCACCTTTTGTTACAATCTACTGGATTATAATCTTTATTTATAGAGTATTAGAATACAAATCCTATTAAAACTATTAGAACTATGAGATGATCTTGGGCGACAGATACTTGAAGAACTTGATCAATTCTTGTAGGAGTTGATTTCCTTAATTTAGAAGAATTTTTACCTTTAAACTTTAGAAACAAATCTTCATTGAATATGAACTGATTTCTATTCGAACTCTATCAGAAAAAGAATCTGAACGCGCTCAAAAAAGAAACATGAATCCTGTTTGGGCTACTGGCTGTAGACAGTCCCCTAATGACGACCTAAAGGCCTGTTGAAAATCTGAATTGCGTTGTCCCTCTGTTGAGTGTTGTCAACAAGCATGTCAATAGCGTTTTGTGTGCTGTCGACTGCCACATAGTTTCTTGTTCTACTTCTTTTTCAAATTCTTCTTCTCCAATTTTGAATAGATCTTCTTTGACCATCATCTCCTCTTGAAAATAAGGCAAATTCACAATAATCTCTACCTTGATTTACTTTTCAATCCTTTAGCAAGATATATTAGAAATTTTAGAATTTTACCTTGATTTATTTCTTGATTGTAACCATACCGTGAAGCATTTATCCTTGACCACTCCCTGGAGCCTTTGACTGATTCACTGCCATTCCTTAAGTCATCTTATGTTTTATCTGAATGCACCCTTTCTCTTTCCTACATTTGTCCTGGTTCACGTCCTGTCCCAGTCTTCCTTGTAACTTCACCTCTCGATGAGCTCCCTTCCAAGCTTGTATATGAAACTTCATCTTGAACTGAGTTTTTTCCTTCAGCTTGTATATCCTTCCACACTACTCTCCTTCTAAGATTTCTCTGTCTCATTGGCTAACTATGATGATGTCATGTTGCATTTAAATCCAACATCCTTCTTCTTCGAGCACCCTTATAGATAATAGATTGTATCGTGCCTCCGGGACATACCAAACCGCCAACTAATCACACATCATCCCATCTCTTTCTGTCATATTGACTGTCTCAGTGCCGATAACCTCGCAAGCTAAGCCATCTACCGTCTTGACTGTCTCTTTCCTCCTTTGCATTCAAAGAGTAGAATATATCTTTATGGAAGCATACATGAACTACAATACCAAAATAAAATATCCAGCTTTTATCTTCAGAAGTTTTGTTTTTAATGTAGAAAGCCATTAATAATTTAGTGTCAGTACTATTCATTGCTATGTCTACGTCCGCAGCTTGCACCTACTTCTTTAACCACTCTTACTGATGCTTGTAGTCCTTTTTCTGGTGACCTTTCTTGTGACAAAAGTGACAGGCCTTCGACGAACTCAAATTTCTCTTTCATTCAATTCCTTTCCTTCTCATGGCCACCAAATTCGATCCTTTCGACTCAACTTGATTTGTTCTTTTATGATCTTATTAGATATGAGAATTGATGTGACCTCCTCAAAATGAGAGTTTCTTACCGTAGAGCATGGTGATAATGATCTAATCATATGACTTTGAAAACGAACTAAGAAGTAGTAATGCCTTGTCCTCCTCATCAATTTTCGCATCAACAACCAGTAACTTGCTGATGATCTTTTTGAAGAAGTTCAGATGCTCCAACACTGTTGTCTCTTACTTCATGCGCAGCCTATATGATTGTTTCTTCAAGTACAGCTTGTTAGAAGTGCTCTATATCATATACAATATTTTTAATCTTGATCAACATGTAGCCATTTCTTCATTCATCACGTTGTACATGACCTCATCTGCGAGATATAATTAGATTGTGCTTGCCGCTTTCAATCCAATTCCTCACAATCCTCATCTGATATGACCGCAAGTTTTGCTGATTTTTCTCACAGAGTTTTGTTAAGACCCTATTATACTAACAACGCCTTCATTCTCTTTTATCATAAACTGAAGTTTTCTTTGCCACTGAATTTCTTGACCTCAAACTTGCTCGTAGAAATTCTAATCCTCGGCATATCACCTTATTGTCAACTATATGCTCTAATACCAACTGTTGTGACATGACAACTCTGATACTAATTATTGAGACCATACCAACAATCGGGTTATGATACCAACTGTTGTGCATGCTCAAGACCGTGATCGACGTTGCAGAATGAGGTCAATATATAATACTTGCAAAAGAAAGCTATTATAGAGAAAACTAGCAATACCAAGACAAAAGAGTAGAAAAGAACATGATGATTTAATGTGATTCGGTCCAAACTTGTCCTACGTCCACTTGAGAGAATTTTATTAATAAATTTGATACAAAAAGTCTAACCTTCTCCTTGATTACTATAAAAGTTTTCACCTTCCCCTTGATTCCTGTAGATTACAATAGTATTCCTTCTCTCTTTGCATCGTTACCTCTTCTTCTTTGCGTTGGCTTTTTTTCTCCTTATGTTACAATCTATTGGGTTACAACTTTTATTTATAGAGTCTTACAGTACAAACTCTATTAGAATTATAAGATGATTTTGGCCATCAGATGCTTGAAGAACTTGATCAATACTTGTAGGAGTTGATTTTCTTGATTTAGAAGAATTCTAAACCCTTTAAACTTTAAAAACAAATCTTTATTGAATAAAAACTGATTTCTTTCGAACACCACCAGAAAATAAATTTGAACGCTCTTAAAAAGAAAACATGAATCCAGTTTGGGCTACTGGTTGTCGACAGGCCTGATGGCCTGTTGAAAATCTGAATTGGGTTGCCTCTCTATTGAGTGTTGTGACATGCCTGTTGACACAACCCTTTGTGTGCAGTCGACGGACCTGTTGACTTTTACACAATTTCTTGGTCTGCTTCTTTTTCAAGTTCTTCTTCTTTGACAATCACGTCTTCTTGAAACAAGACAAATTTACGAAAAATCATTGTTTAAACACCATAAACCAAGCAGAATTTCAAGCGCACGTGCATACACACATATATAGATATTTTAGGGATCCCTTTATATTTCATTAACAATGTTCTCCAAACCAAACCACACCCCCCCCCCCACCCACACACACACACACCCCACACGCCAACCCCAACCCCACACGCACACACAATCTTATATACAATTTTGAATTAAGTAATCCAGGAAAGCTAGAGAGGAAAGTTGAGCTTTCTCCATTAAATTTCTTCTCTATTTTCTCGAAAGAATAGAAGTATAGTTGGAATTTGTGACTAAGTGAGAGGTTCTTAATTCTATATTGTTTTGGGTTCACTAGTGAATATCTATATTTAGGATGATGGTTCTTAATACATTTAATACCTGCACTCTTTTTTATTCAAGTTTTACATCGGAAGTACCAAAAAACATGTTCAAATGTAGGGTTGGCTAACGGGACGAATCGGGTTGATTCGTCCCGTCAGCCCAACGAATCCGTGACGAGACCCGTCTCGTCACGGATTCGACGAGACGGGTTGAAAACCCGGGCTGACCCGATTCGTTACCGGATTCGCCGAGACGTGTTGGACCCGTCTCGGCAATTTTTAATTTTTTTTAATTCAAATTTTCTTAAATTTTTAATTTAAAGTTATAAAGAAATTAGGAAAAAATAGTAAAAAAAGAGGAAAAATTTTAAAAAAAGTCTAAAATTATATAAAAAAATAGAATTGATATTCACTAATTACAAGTTTTTTTGTAAGGTAAATTTTTTTATTAATATGAAAAAATCATATACCAATCTGCTCATCACATATGATGTACATAAAACTCATCTCGTATAATATACATAAAAAAACTCTAGTGCTCATCTCATACAATGTACATAAAAAACTCTGGTGGTTCTCTACTTGTCATCATCGTCCTGTTCAAATTCTTCATCTAGAATAGCTTTTCCTTGTGTGCGTCTTTCTGCATCGAACCAGTCCTTTAAGCAAATAGTCATCTCTAAGTGTTTCGGCGTCAGCCTGCTCCTCCAGGGTGTCAAAACTCTACCACCTGCAGAAAATGCGCTCTCGGATGCTACTGTAGAGGCTGGAGGTGTCAGTATATCTCAGGCCATGGTAGAAAGAACAGGAAATTATTTTCTCTGTTCTTTTCACCATGACAAAACATCAAATGTTTCCCATGGTTCATCATCATTTTCATTTATTTCAGCAGGCATTGTGTTCAAATATAAATTAAGTTCATCAAATGAACCTGCTCCTGAAGAGTGTTTCTTTCTAGTATTAGAGGAAAGTAAACTTTTAAAATTAGATAATCTTTTACCTAGACTAGTAGAAGAAGTTTGTGATGGTGTATGTGCCCTAAATTCAGAAGAAGGGAAAATAACTCATCTATGTACAATGAGTACATTTCTTCTAAAAGAGATCTAATTTCTAAAAGTAATTTATCTACATCATGTTCATAATTTAACATAAAATAAAATTGGATAATAAAAGTTTTAAATTATCTATTTTAATTTTAGGATCCATAATTACAGCTAAGTAAAATAAAAAAGGCATATTTTCAAAATATTTTCGAAATTTTTCTTCCATATCATGTATAGCCTCTTCAAGACTGTCATTGTAACGCCCCGATTCTGCAGATACGGGGACGTCACTGCGACGTATATACGCAGGTCTAAAAGTGCCCCCACGCATATACGCTAAGCATAAAGTACAACAAGAAAGGATCAGAGTGCACCGCAAAGCATGGTATACACATATATGCCAATACAAAGTACAATACAAAGTCATCACAATATATGATAAACATTACATAATACATATGTCTTTTATCACAACCCAGTCCAAAAGAAAAAGGTACAGCAAAAATACGAAAGAGCTCACGAGTAGGATGGAGATCTCGTGAGTCAAGAGAAGTCAGGCACAAGGAGCTGAAGCTAGGATGCCCGCTCGCAAGAAGAGCTCGAGCTACGGTGGACAACTCCACCCCGATCTAGCTACAGAACCTGAATGTGCAAATCCAAGGGTCAAGACATATAATAATAAATAAATGAAATACTGCCAAGTGGCTAAGGAACATGAATGAGGTCAGAACACAAGTATAGAATATAAGGACAGTATAATATAATAATCATGAAACGGGAATCCAATGAAATGCTAGCTACGAGCAAAAGTGATTGTATATGCTTAAGTTACTGTCCTATGAGACTAATACGTCGAAGGAATAATCCAAACAAGGAAACCCTCATAAATATACCCTTGTCTCATACCACAGCAATCCCAAGCATATAAAATCAGAGTTGCATAACATACGATGATCAAACGGAAATGCATAACAAGAGCAACATAAATCCAATGCCGGAGCAAGTAATAGGTATGACAGGAATACATGCAGAAAATCCTAACAGTCATCCTAATAGGAACGAGTAATAGGTTAAGCCGGATTCATCACTGGAATCACCATAAGAAAGATAGGAGTCACAATATAACCTGAGTCATGACGGGGACTATAACATGAAACAATAAACATAACAATAAGTGTATAACAATAACTATAACTGAACTTATTATTATTATTATTACTCGCCTAACTCATATGTCTAGGTATGTGTCTCGGTATCGATCCCAACTCACATACATCCACATATAAGCTATTCGAGGTTTGTTATCAGAAGTAGATGGAGGACTAACAGAGCTTCTTATAGTGATAAGTGATACCCCCAACACATATATACCGGGGACCAATTTGATAGGCAAATGTGGTCCAACGGTTCCCACCGCCTGGGACCGGCTAACAGGCATGATAATAGTACACGTACACCGGGGACCAAGAGTCCAACGGTTCCCACCGCCTGGGACCGGCCTGGGGCTCAAAATCCCCCATACATGAATATCACTATAAGTAAGGTATCATTCCGGTGTCCATCGCTTCCTCCCATACCCAATACAAGTTGTAGCTTATTAAGGATTATCAGTTTACGGGAAAAGCAGGAAATAGACATGATCAGGAATCAGAAGTACACATGTACTGAACAATCAGGTCACTGCATATTAAGCAGGAAAACAGGTCACTGATCATGATATAAAATAACAAGTTAAATTCCCGTAAGGATGACAATCGCCGGTCAAGTGTATCATGCTTGGTTTAAGGGATAGCATGATAAGGTGGTGATGTATAGCAAGCAATAAAACATAAAGATAAATGTATAATGGGCCGGGTCAATCATGACATAACTAGAGGTCAAATAAGGTGGTAGCATGTCAGTGGGTCAAGTGATCACATATAAAGTATTGTGTGATGTACATGTGTTAAAAGAAAATATATAACTGGCAAGACTATAATAGGGCAAGGCATGTGGAAACATAAACACAACTTAGGGTTCAACGACCTCGAAGGGTCTGCCACGCATGCATATAACAAGAAGCAGGAATACTACGGACAAGGCATAAGTATAAGCATGGCAATACAGAAACATGATAGTATGAAGTGACTAGAGGTGACGTGCTACAAGTAATAGGTTCCTAAGTACAAGGTATATTCACATGAACTAAGCCTAAGATTTGTTGCGTAATATATCATGCAGTGTAAGTATGAAGCATAAAACAAGACTAAAATATCCTATATGCATCAATCAACAAGTCCTAACATGGGGGTACATGATAACAAATCATGGGGTGTAAGTGGGGAGATCCATCTAGTGTCAGATTAGGTAGTATCAATGATGAAGCATAAACAAGCCTAATATATCCTACAGGTATCAGGGTAAGGTCAAAATCAGGAATGGAAAGAGACAGAAAATCTGGCCCAGAATTGGCCTAGCGGTCGACCTCCGGTCGACTGCCGGTCGACTGGGGATTGAACTAACGGTCGAGTCCCGGTCGACCGCCGGTCAACCGGACAGATGCCGAGAGCTCCAGGTTTTGGCCGGTAGCCTGGCGGTCGACTGGCGGTCGACCGCCAGTTCAAAAACGTGCACGCTGTGCACACCGGTAGAGTCCCGGTCGACTGCCAGTCGACCGGTCCTCTGGAATATGCTGATACCAGGTCAGAAAAATCAGATTTTGTTAAGGGTTGGTTTTAATAGCTAAAGATGGGGTTTTTATATTATAGAGGGACCTGATCTGCCCACACAAGTACACAAAAGGAGGTCTAACCTTTAGGAGTGGGGATATACATATGGAAAGATTGGATTTAAGTGTTGGAGACCTAAAAATAGGATTTTTACAATACAAGTATGCATGGATTTCTACCACAATCATAGGGAGTATTAACTAGGTCTTGGTGAGTAAGAAACTCACCTGGGGTGGGTTGGATTTGGGGCTTGATCCAATGGAGATGATGGCTTGAATCCACAAGTTGAAGCTTGAGATGGAGAAACTCCTCTTGGTGTTGTCCTTGGGAGTATTGGAGGTTGGAGATGATGCCTTTGATGATCTCTTGAAGTTGGAGGAGGAGATGGATGTGAAGAGATTAGGGTTCCTAGGTGCTAGGGTTTGTGTGGAGGAGAAAGGGGATTTTGGAGAGAGCTTTTCTCTCTTGATGAAGTGAAGGAGGAAGAAAGAGGTTAATTGCAAATGAAAACATATTAATAGGTAGGGATTTTGTGAAGTGAGTGGGATTTGAATAGATGCAAGGGCTTTCTTGCAAAAGGGAGGATGAGGTGTCCCTCCACTAGGCCACTTGGCTTGCTAAGGGAAGGAGAGAGAGTTAGTGGGGTTAGGTGAGAATGGTGAGTGGGAAATGAGGTGGCACATGAGGTGGAAAATATGAATTATGCAAATATTGAAAAAAATGCCCGAAATTTAAGTATCTCTAAATGATCTGAAAATTTTACCAAAAATCAAGAATAATATATAAAGACCAATAGTGAAATCCGTTCGAAGAAATACTGTATAGTTTTAAAGTTAAAAATCCCGGAATCTGAGATTTACCGACTCCGAAAGAATTTCCATAAAATCATAAAATTCTCAGAAAAAGAATATAGACAGAAAATATGATTCCGAGAAATAAAGTCTAAAGAACCATCATGAAACTCCTAACTGTTTGGAAACTAAAAATACTGGAATCAGCCTCCTACCGACTCCAGCGGAAAATCCATAAATTCGTAAAATCTCCAGAAAAAGTGTATAAGTAAGAAATAAGATTCTAAGCAATAAAGTCTAAAGGACTATCATGAAATTCTAAACAGTTTGAGAATTAAAAATCCGGGGATCGGTCAGCGGTACTGGCCGACGCCGGTTTTGGAGAAATTCATTTTAATCCGAGAAAAATCCAGAAAATCACAGAAAATCTAATATATTGAAAAATGATATTTAAAATTAAAATTGGTCAAATCAGAATACCGAAAGGACTAAATTGAATAATATACTAGGATCGGGTCTTCGGTTCAGATCAGGCCTGACTCCGGATCCGGGGATCCAGATCCAAAACAAATAATCGTACAAATAATTCATAATACAAAATAAATACAGGAGGTAAATCAAAAAATACGATCGGAAAATCTGAATACGCAACTAAGTACGTATTCCGGGAACGGGGTATTACAATCTACCCACCTTACAAAAAAATTGCGTCCTCGCAATTTCGTTAAGGGGTAAATTGAATACAAGGAGGACGAAGGCACGATTAAAGGCATCATAAAACCAAAACAGGGAGGGAGATAAATACAAGAAGGACCAGAATGAACAATGATAAAATGACAAGGGAATGTATGCAGAATGATAACCAACTCAAATACAAGAAAAAAAAGGGGTAGTGGTTACCACGAAATCCTAAGGCTCCTGATCTGGATACTGATCTTCCCACTCTGCTGCGACGCCTGAAGCCTCTGCTGCCATGGCATGAACTTGGCCTCTGTCCTGATCTGTTCTGGCTCTCATCTCTCTCTGCTGATGACCATACTGCTGGGGTGGGAATGGAGCTCTCCGGTCAACGGGCTCTGGGTACCTCCTCAGTGGCGGCGCTGGAAGTGCTGGGGCCGGATGTGCTGTAGCTGGAAGAGCTGGTCTGACTGGTGCCACATGTCCAAACGTCCTGCGTGGGCAATCCCTTAGCTTATGCCTCCCTGATCCACACTCTAAACACAATCCCTTAGCCACTCGACAATCTCTCTTATAATGTCCGGGTCGGTGGCAGTAATTACACACAATCTGAGACAAGGGAGGTTGGAATGGCCTCTCCATCATCGGGCCCTGGGTTGTCCTATCTGTATCCTCCTCACCCATCAACTCAAAAGGCCTCTTCTTGGCCTGATTCCTCCTCTGATTCTCCTTCTTCTTCTCCAGTCCACGCTCTACTTCCCGAGCTATGGAGAGAATCTCAGAATATGTCTTCAACTGCTGGGGTATCAAGTATACTTGTAGGTCCATCTGCAGGCCTTGCTGAAATCTGCTTGCCCGCTTCTCTTCATCCGTCACCATGTACGGGGCAAAGCGACTCAATCTGAGAAACTCCGCGGCATACTCATCCACGGATCTACTCCCCTGTCGAAGTCTGATGAATTGTTCTTCCATGTCCTTCTGAGCTGTGACAGGGAAGAATCTGCTGTAGAAACTCTTGGAGAAGGTGTCCCAAGTGACAGGCTTCTCCAATCTGGCCTCCTCTGCTAGCCACCAAGTCCTGGCTATGTCCTTTAGCTGAATCTTGGCAACTTCCACTTGGTTCTCCTGTGGAATCCTGGCTGCATTCAATAAATCTGAAGTGTCTGTCAGCCATTGCTCAGCATCCAAGGGTTTCTCTCCACCCGTGAATGTAGCTGGCCGTAGCCTCCTGAAGTCTGATATATTCCCCGGTCTCTGTTCCTTAGGTGCTGCTACCTCTTGCCGGAGAAGCTCGGTCTGCTGCTGTTGGTTACCCATCTGCTGTTGCTGGTTCTCCATCATGGTCTGGATAACCCTCAATACATCCACGTTCTCTCCCGCTGCCCCATCCGATGTTGATCCGGAGTTGCTGCGACCCGATCTCCTCTCCATCGATACTAGGTAGGGATAGACTGGAAGGAGCTGGAACATGGAATGGAAGGATTTCAGGATATGAAGGATGGAATCAAGGAGAACTAGATAAATCAAAAGGACTAGATAACTTTGTACATTGATGTTGGCATCCGCAAATTACAAGAATTTGCTACTTGTTTGTACTATGGAGGTAAGAGCCTAGGCTCTGATACCAACCTGTAACGCCCCGATTCTGCAGATACGGGGACGTCACTGCGACGTATATACGCAGGTCTAAAAGTGCCCCCACGCATATACGCTAAGCATAAAGTACAACAAGAAAGGATCAGAGTGCACCGCAAAGCATGGTATACACATATATGCCAATACAAAGTACAATACAAAGTCATCACAATATATGATAAACATTACATAATACATATGTCTTTTATCACAACCCAGTCCAAAAGAAAAAGGTACAGCAAAAATACGAAAGAGCTCACGAGTAGGATGGAGATCTCGTGAGTCAAGAGAAGTCAGGCACAAGGAGCTGAAGCTAGGATGCCCGCTCGCAAGAAGAGCTCGAGCTACGGTGGACAACTCCACCCCGATCTAGCTACAGAACCTGAATGTGCAAATCCAAGGGTCAAGACATATAATAATAAATAAATGAAATACTGCCAAGTGGCTAAGGAACATGAATGAGGTCAGAACACAAGTATAGAATATAAGGACAGTATAATATAATAATCATGAAACGGGAATCCAATGAAATGCTAGCTACGAGCAAAAGTGATTGTATATGCTTAAGTTACTGTCCTATGAGACTAATACGTCGAAGGAATAATCCAAACAAGGAAACCCTCATAAATATACCCTTGTCTCATACCACAGCAATCCCAAGCATATAAAATCAGAGTTGCATAACATACGATGATCAAACGGAAATGCATAACAAGAGCAACATAAATCCAATGCCGGAGCAAGTAATAGGTATGACAGGAATACATGCAGAAAATCCTAACAGTCATCCTAATAGGAACGAGTAATAGGTTAAGCCGGATTCATCACTGGAATCACCATAAGAAAGATAGGAGTCACAATATAACCTGAGTCATGACGGGGACTATAACATGAAACAATAAACATAACAATAAGTGTATAACAATAACTATAACTGAACTTATTATTATTATTATTACTCGCCTAACTCATATGTCTAGGTATGTGTCTCGGTATCGATCCCAACTCACATACATCCACATATAAGCTATTCGAGGTTTGTTATCAGAAGTAGATGGAGGACTAACAGAGCTTCTTATAGTGATAAGTGATACCCCCAACACATATATACCGGGGACCAATTTGATAGGCAAATGTGGTCCAACGGTTCCCACCGCCTGGGACCGGCTAACAGGCATGATAATAGTACACGTACACCGGGGACCAAGAGTCCAACGGTTCCCACCGCCTGGGACCGGCCTGGGGCTCAAAATCCCCCATACATGAATATCACTATAAGTAAGGTATCATTCCGGTGTCCATCGCTTCCTCCCATACCCAATACAAGTTGTAGCTTATTAAGGATTATCAGTTTACGGGAAAAGCAGGAAATAGACATGATCAGGAATCAGAAGTACACATGTACTGAACAATCAGGTCACTGCATATTAAGCAGGAAAACAGGTCACTGATCATGATATAAAATAACAAGTTAAATTCCCGTAAGGATGACAATCGCCGGTCAAGTGTATCATGCTTGGTTTAAGGGATAGCATGATAAGGTGGTGATGTATAGCAAGCAATAAAACATAAAGATAAATGTATAATGGGCCGGGTCAATCATGACATAACTAGAGGTCAAATAAGGTGGTAGCATGTCAGTGGGTCAAGTGATCACATATAAAGTATTGTGTGATGTACATGTGTTAAAAGAAAATATATAACTGGCAAGACTATAATAGGGCAAGGCATGTGGAAACATAAACACAACTTAGGGTTCAACGACCTCGAAGGGTCTGCCACGCATGCATATAACAAGAAGCAGGAATACTACGGACAAGGCATAAGTATAAGCATGGCAATACAGAAACATGATAGTATGAAGTGACTAGAGGTGACGTGCTACAAGTAATAGGTTCCTAAGTACAAGGTATATTCACATGAACTAAGCCTAAGATTTGTTGCGTAATATATCATGCAGTGTAAGTATGAAGCATAAAACAAGACTAAAATATCCTATATGCATCAATCAACAAGTCCTAACATGGGGGTACATGATAACAAATCATGGGGTGTAAGTGGGGAGATCCATCTAGTGTCAGATTAGGTAGTATCAATGATGAAGCATAAACAAGCCTAATATATCCTACAGGTATCAGGGTAAGGTCAAAATCAGGAATGGAAAGAGACAGAAAATCTGGCCCAGAATTGGCCTAGCGGTCGACCTCCGGTCGACTGCCGGTCGACTGGGGATTGAACTAACGGTCGAGTCCCGGTCGACCGCCGGTCAACCGGACAGATGCCGAGAGCTCCAGGTTTTGGCCGGTAGCCTGGCGGTCGACTGGCGGTCGACCGCCAGTTCAAAAACGTGCACGCTGTGCACACCGGTAGAGTCCCGGTCGACTGCCAGTCGACCGGTCCTCTGGAATATGCTGATACCAGGTCAGAAAAATCAGATTTTGTTAAGGGTTGGTTTTAATAGCTAAAGATGGGGTTTTTATATTATAGAGGGACCTGATCTGCCCACACAAGTACACAAAAGGAGGTCTAACCTTTAGGAGTGGGGATATACATATGGAAAGATTGGATTTAAGTGTTGGAGACCTAAAAATAGGATTTTTACAATACAAGTATGCATGGATTTCTACCACAATCATAGGGAGTATTAACTAGGTCTTGGTGAGTAAGAAACTCACCTGGGGTGGGTTGGATTTGGGGCTTGATCCAATGGAGATGATGGCTTGAATCCACAAGTTGAAGCTTGAGATGGAGAAACTCCTCTTGGTGTTGTCCTTGGGAGTATTGGAGGTTGGAGATGATGCCTTTGATGATCTCTTGAAGTTGGAGGAGGAGATGGATGTGAAGAGATTAGGGTTCCTAGGTGCTAGGGTTTGTGTGGAGGAGAAAGGGGATTTTGGAGAGAGCTTTTCTCTCTTGATGAAGTGAAGGAGGAAGAAAGAGGTTAATTGCAAATGAAAACATATTAATAGGTAGGGATTTTGTGAAGTGAGTGGGATTTGAATAGATGCAAGGGCTTTCTTGCAAAAGGGAGGATGAGGTGTCCCTCCACTAGGCCACTTGGCTTGCTAAGGGAAGGAGAGAGAGTTAGTGGGGTTAGGTGAGAATGGTGAGTGGGAAATGAGGTGGCACATGAGGTGGAAAATATGAATTATGCAAATATTGAAAAAATGCCCGAAATTCAAGTATCTCTAAATGATCTGAAAATTTTACCAAAAATCAAGAATAATATATAAAGACCAATAGTGAAATCCGTTCGAAGAAATACTGTATAGTTTTAAAGTTAAAAATCCCGGAATCTGAGATTTACCGACTCCGAAAGAATTTCCATAAAATCATAAAATTCTCAGAAAAAGAATATAGACAGAAAATATGATTCCGAGAAATAAAGTCTAAAGAACCATCATGAAACTCCTAACTGTTTGGAAACTAAAAATACTGGAATCAGCCTCCTACCGACTCCAGCGGAAAATCCATAAATTCGTAAAATCTCCAGAAAAAGTGTATAAGTAAGAAATAAGATTCTAAGCAATAAAGTCTAAAGGACTATCATGAAATTCTAAACAGTTTGAGAATTAAAAATCCGGGGATCGGTCAGCGGTACTGGCCGACGCCGGTTTTGGAGAAATTCATTTTAATCCGAGAAAAATCCAGAAAATCACAGAAAATCTAATATATTGAAAAATGATATTTAAAATTAAAATTGGTCAAATCAGAATACCGGAAGGACTAAATTGAATAATATACTAGGATCGGGTCTTCGGTTCAGATCAGGCCTGACTCCGGATCCGGGGATCCAGATCCAAAACAAATAATCGTACAAATAATTCATAATACAAAATAAATACAGGAGGTAAATCAAAAAATACGATCGAAAAATCTGAATACGCAACTAAGTACGTATTCCGGGAACGGGGTATTACAGTCATCATCTCTGTATGCAGCAAATACTTGAGCAATTTCATTAAGATTATAAAAAATTAAGTTACATGTGGGATAATATGTACCAGAAAGTACTTTTGTGGCAGTGTCAAATTTTTCTAGAAAAGTACAAAAATTTTCATATAATTTCCACTCTTCATCTCTAATATAAAAAGATGAACATTCATTTATTGTAAAAAATTGAATTGCTTGTTTATAAGGAAGGCAATCTTTAATCATAGAGTAGCTTGAATTTCAACGAGTTTTCACATCTATTTGGAGTAGTTTTTCCTTCAGTCCACATTGTCGGCAATAACTTTTAAAAGATTGTCTCCATGGTCCACTGTGTTTTATATGTAAAATAATTTCTTTAACTTTATAAATATATTTGTCTAAGATTTTTAGACCATCTTGTACATATAAATTCAATATATGGCAAACACATCTAACATGAAAAAGTTTACCGTTTAAAATCGGATCTAATACCGTTTTCAATTGTCTTATTGAAGCAGTATTTTCACTTGCATTATCAAAAGAAATAGAAAATATTTTATTTTCTATACCATAATTTCTACAAGTAAGAAAAATTGAATTTGCTACATTTGTAGCAGAATGTTTCTCAGAAAATTTAAAAATAATAAAATACGTTTTTGTAAAATCCAGTTATCATCAATAAAGTGAGCAGTAACACATAAATAATGAATAAGATTAAGAGCTTCCCATATATCAGAAGTTAATGAAATTTTTCTAACATCACTAGTAAAAAGAGCCTTCAAAATATTTTTTCTATTTACAAATAAATCTTCAATTTCTCTAGTTATAGTTTCTCTGCTAATTCTCTTATAATCAGGAGCAAAAATAGATTTAAGATAATCAACTAATGCATCTGATTCAGTAAAAGAAAATGGAAGTTCTGCTCGAACAATAAATTCAGCTAACTTATGTTTATTTACTTCAGGCTTATATCTCCAAGTGGAGAGTGTGCCTGAATCAGCTAATATTTGTGCTTGTTGTGGTGATAAAACGTGACTTTTAGCATGCTTTTTTTCATAGTATTTATTAAGAACACCTGTACCGTATCCTTCTTTATGATCAAATAGTTGATGACAGTACTTACATTCTGCCTTTCTTCTACCTTCAACAACTTTTCTACGAAATGGTTCCACACTAGAGAAGTTTTGGCTCTTACTTTAGTGGTTGTGCTTGTACTAGTTGGTTGTTGTGTTTCTGAAACTATAGTATCATGCTGTGCTGGTTATGTATCATGTTGTTCTTGTGTTTCAGTAAAAAAAGGAGCCAGAGATTGTGCGTGCATTGGTGATGTTGACATTAAAAGTTGAGAATATAAGGAATATTGAGGAGGGAGAGAAATAGAATGCCGACCTGTGCCACTATCACTGGCATATGCAGCATGTGTATATGGTGCAAAATCACTGTAGTCAATTGCATAGCTTGACGAACTGTGATAGGAGCAAATGCGGATGTTGGGGGAGCATAGTTGTATGGTGGGTAAGCGGCATATGTTGACGATGAGCTACCGCCAGTATCGGTATAAGGTGCAGCAGATGAAGGATTGTGTGTTGATGAAGAGTTACCACCGGCTTCGGATGAGGTACAGCCAGTACTCCAGTTGAGCTCCATTAGACTAGACTGAAAGTTAGTAGAGATTTGTAATTGTAAGAGAATAAGAGTGATTTATAATAAAAGAGAGAGGGTTGAGGTGAAGTGAGATGAAAGTGAATAAGAGTGGAGGGTATTTATAGAGGTTAGGGGGTTTTTTTTTAAAGGGATACAACGGCTCATTTTTGAGCCGTTGGGGGTGAACAAAGAGGGTGCCACGTGGCACCCTCTTTTTCACCCGCAACGGCTCTTTTTTGAGCCATTTAGGGTTTAAAAAAAATTAAAACGAATCTAGGGGCCACAGAATAATTTTTCTCTCTAACGGTAATATAATAATATTTGACTAAAAAAAATTTAGAGAAGGGGGGTCGGGGAAATTTTCCCCGACCCGATTCGTCCCGTGATTCGTCATGGGACGAATCCGATTCGTCCCGTTTACACGGGACGGGTCAACCAGTTCTGACCTGCCCCTAAACGGGGCGGGTGCGGGTTGACCCGTAACCCGCCCTGTGCGACTCCAACGGGTCGCACAGGGCGGGGCGGGGCGGGTCGACGCGGGTCGACCCGCCCCATTGGCCACACCTATTCAAATGTGAACAGGCTCACACAAAGGTCCCTTGCCCTTGCCAACTCATTGATTCCTCCACACTAGACCCGACGATCATGGTTCCGGGTTAAACTGGCAAACCGAATCAAAACCGATGAATGAAAATCGGAACCGAACCGGGCCGTCAGTTCTCCCATTTCAAACCAGACCGGCTAGGGAATCGAACCGGAACTGCGCCCTAGCCAACCCGATTCCGGTTTCATTTTTTAAGAATCGGAACTGTCGGTTCCAGTTCACCGCATCTCCCTCTTTGCCTCCTCCCCTCTCCCTCTCCCCCTCCTCCCCCTCCCCGCAGCCCCCTGCAGGCTCCCCACCAATTCCGATTCTGATATCGGAGCCGCCGGTTCTGGAACTGGCCTCGCCGGTGCGATTCCGATCCTTAGTTTGAGAAACTGGGAATCGCCAGTTCTAAAATCAGGGTCTGATCTACTCCACACTTTGTTTGTGGAGGGACAAAGCAAACCCATCATCCTAATCTTTTTCTCTCTGAATCCAATTTTCCTCTTGGACAATGGTGATCTCAAGGTCCATCCCTTTCCCCAAGTGGTGCGTGGTCTCCGCTATGGGGGAACATTCTCAAACATAGTTTTGTAGGGAGATCATCTGAAATTATGTGGCTTGACTTTTGGAGAAGTCATTATTTAAATGCTTGGGTCTCATTGCCACCGAAACTTTGTTCATTGCTCATGAAGTTAAATCTCCCGCTTGTCGTAGTTTAGTGAGATCCTCCATTATTCATAATTTCATCTTAAGAAAGTTTTTTTTTTACTTCTGCATCAATTTAAATGATCGGAGTTTGGATAAAAATGCGAGGTGTGGCCCATGACTTAACACTCATGACAATATGTTTCGGAAGAGTTGGTATATATACCACTCAAACTTCTTTGTCCTATCTAATGTGGGACTAAAAACCAAAGGCAAATAGAGGAAAACTCAAGTTTTTCCTCCAAAATTAAATGCACATCCAACAAGCTCTCTCAAAACTTGAGTTTCAAGAAAGACAAAAGAAAACAGTATGATATAAAGAAATCATAAACCATAAACAAGAGTAAAATTTGGGCAAAATCATACTGTGATTTAGAGTCTAACTTGCGGCCTTGAATCTACCTTTAGTGAATTTTATCGTCACCTGAGAGACATAATGGACTATACCTTGAATTAAGCCTCTTTAACTAGATATTTGTGAAAGACACATACAGTAAGTCTCTATCTATTGAGCGAGCAGGTTGAGCATTAAACGACATGCTTACAATAATCGATTCATGAGAAGTTTTTAGGGGTCAGCCCTGCCTCCCAATTACGGCCATCACTGTTCCTCTTACGTAGGTAAATTCTCGAAGAATACTAGAGCTGGACCTTATACCCTCCACACTTCATGCGTCGAACTTATTAAGAGTTTAACTCAGTTTTATCTAGCTATATTATAGGAGCATCATCACCATAGAGAAGGGGCAGTAACTACAGTGCTACATATAAGATATAAATATATTTGGGTTTATGCTCCATATGAGTTTCACTAGTCCAGCTTGTTGCTACCACATTGCACCTCTTTCATGGAACCAGCTCCCAAGTAGGTTGGGTTTCGCTGTCCGTGAACACTATGGGTTTAACCCCTTCTCCTTCGATGATTCTAGAACCACACTTCTAGAAAAACTCTTAGTCAATGGTCAGCAAGATTCTTCTCAGACTTTACAAAATTCAGATCACAACTTTGCCTAATAGACACTGTACCTTGAGTCTGATTAGAATATGTCTGTTCATCTTCTTATTCACATTCTCTTTCTTTAGAATTTCAATTGTGAATCTCGAATCAGTATGAACTGAGATTGAAAGTATTGATCTAGGCATGATACAGAATTCAAACACACTATCTTTTAACCATTCAGCTTCCGAGCAAGTAATGTCCAGAGTAATGAGCTCAGACTTCATGGTGCTCTTAGCAATCACTGTTTGTTTACAGGATTTGCAGGACACAGCAGCACCACCGAACATAAATACATATCCGGTAGTAGACTTAACACTGTGAGAGTCAGTGACCCAGTTAGCATCACTATACCCTTCTATGATATTTGGATATCTAGTGTAAGTCAAAAAATAACCAATAGTACCTCTAAATATCTGATACTCTCTAATGCAGTCCAGTATTCTCTACTAAGGTTACGAGGGTATTTTTACTCAATCTATCTACTGCATTAGAGATGTTAGGCCTAATCCTTTTGGAAATATAAAAAAGTAAACCTATCAATTGAGAGTATTTTAGTTGAGACACAGGTTCACCCGTATTCTTCTTCAAAGTAATTGAAGAATCATAGGGTGTAAAAATAAGTTTAGAGTTATAGAAATCAAATTTATGAAACTTTTCTCAATGCTACGAGACAGATTCAATGAAATTCCATTAGGAGTTCTGAATATCATTCCCAATATCATATTGGCAGGACTTATATTCTTCATGTTAAAGTTTAGGGAGAGATAATCTTTTACTCTTTGGATTGCATCAAGAGAAGTTTTAAGAATAAGAATATCGTCTACACATAGACAAAGAATAATATAATCATTAAAAGTTCTTGGAATAAATGCATTTATCATGTTCATGGACAGTGAATCCAAATTGTGCAACAACTTTGTTGAACTTTTGGTGTCAATATTTAGGTGCTTGTTTAAGACCATGCTAGGACTTCACCAGTTTGTACACTTTGTTTTCTTGTCCCTTGGCTATGAATTCTTTTGACTGATCCATATACATCTTTCTTCGAGATCGCCATTCAGAAAAGCAGTCTTGACATTCATTTGATGTATGAAAATGTTATGAATTGAAGCAAGTGCTAGAAGAATTCTGATAGAAGAGACCCTGACAATAGGAGAATATGTATCAAAGAAATCAATACCCTTTTATTGGGTGAAATCCTTAGCAACTAATCTGCCTTTGTATTTGTTGATAGTGCCATCGGATTGGAGTTTCTTCTTAAAAATCCATTTACAACCTACAGATTTGCATCCTGAAGGAAGGTCAATAAGAATTCAAGTATTGTTCTCCATTATGAACTTGATCTCACTGTCAATGACTTCTTTCCAGAAAGGAGATTCAGAATATTCTATTGCTTTCTTGAAGGGTTAGGACCACCTTCTACAAGATAGGTCAAAAAGTCTTCACCGAAGAATGTAAGACTCCTAGTTCTTTTACTCCTTCTAGGTTCAAAATCAGTTATAGGAGTAGAACTAGAAGAAAGAATTTCAGAGACAGAAGGAGTACAAAAAGGATCACTAGGAATTCTTGATTTGAAAGAAAAGATGTTTTCAAAATAGATAGCATCCCTAACTTCAATGATGGTGTTATTGGATATTTTACTGATCTCAGAGTTATCCATTAGAAATCGGTTAACATTGCTATGTACCGCATATCCGATAAAGATAGCATCAATAGTCTTAGGGCTGATTTTATTTTTCTTCGGTTACAGTATTGAAACCTTAGCCAGGCAACCCCAGACTTTGAAGAATCGAATGTTAGGAGTTATCCCTTTCTAATGTTCATAAAGAGTAACATTGGAATCTCTTGGGGAACCATATTGACAATGAATAGGCAGATAGGAAAGCTTCTCCCCAAATATTCTGGGGTACACCTGAGCTGAGTAACATGTAGTTCACCATGTCCATCAATATTCTGTCCTTTCATTCAGTTACATCGTTGGGTTGAGGTATGTAAAGAGCAGTTACCTCATGAGTAATGTAATGCTCTTGACAGAATCCTGTCATATCATTTGAGATATACTCTCTCCCATGACTATATCTTAGGATCTTGATCTTCCTCTCAAGTTGATTCTCATATTTAGTTTTATACATCTTGAACCAATCGAGAACTTCATCCTTGAATTTGAGAAGACAAGTGTAACAGAATTTGGATCAATGAATATCATAAGATATCTTTTATCACCTCGGGTGAGAACTCTATTTGAGTTACACACATCATTATAAATCCATTCGAGGGGTTCATAATTCCTTGTGATAGATTGAAAAGGTATTCGGACATGTTTGCCTTGAACACATATTTCACATCTAGAAGATGAGTCAAAAGAAGATTTAGGAATGAGATTTAAGTTAATCATTTTCTTGATGAAATTGAAGTTGGTATGTCTCAATCTACCATGTCAGATATCAGAAGACTCAATGTTTATTAAAGTAACAAGAATAGAGATATCAGAAGGATTGATTACATTGAGCCGAAAAATTGTCATCACAAACAAAACCTTTTCCAAAGAAAATATCTGACTTGGAGATTAAAAATTTATTAGTTTTCTTGACAATCCTATAACTAGCGAGACAGAATTCGCTAATCAGATTTTTCGGAGGTGTGGGTAACAGGACGTATTGAAGAGTCAAAACTTTTCCAGAGGTCATTCTGAGATCAATGTATCCAGTCCCTTTATCTCTCTAGTGGTGTCATCTGTCAGGCTCACGCTTCCTCCACTTGTTCCTGATGGATTTAAACCAGGAGCGATCAGTGCAGATATGAATATTGACTTTTGAGTCTCACCACCAGTCCAAAGAGAAAGTGATAGAGTTGACAATAGGAGATAGGAATCTAACTTAAAAGAGTTGGAGTTCTGTTCTATCATATTGACCTTGTGCCCATCATTTTCTCCGTTTTCTCTAGGTTAAGCTTTGACTGGTTCTATCTTCCGATTGAAACATTGGGACGCCAAGTGATTGATTCTCCCGCAGATGAAGCAGAATCTTCTATCGATTTTCTGGCCAAAGGTTTTGGGTTTGAAGGAGGAGGATTGCAAAGGTTTGAAAGAAGAAGAGTTTGCATGAGGAGAAGAATGAAAGTGATTGGGTTTCTTAAAATTTTTGCCCTTGGGTTCCATGAATTTGCACTTAGGATTATCCTCTATCAAGTTAACTTTAGCTTTCATTTCGGACTTGAGTTTAAAATTTTGCCTATACTGATCTTCTATGCGAATCGCTTTAAGGGCTTGAACAAGAATAAAGCCACCTTGCTTGTGACGAAGGTCTCCAGTAAAGACTAAACATGAAAGAGAGAGTCTATCAATGAGATAGGACACCTTATAATAGTCAGAGGATTGATTCCCTTTCGTTTGAAGGTGTCAGATAAAATCTTGAAATTCATGAGGTTAATCATTGATAGGTTTGTTGTCAAACATCATGAATTTATTGAAGAAAGAAGAAGTGAATCTTTCGATTTCAGCATCATCGAGGCTATATTCTTCCTCAAGTGTTGTCCACAGTTCTTTGACACTCTTATATTCATAATAAATAGCATATAAACTATCAGAGAGTGCACTAATAATCTTATAGAGATAATGATAGTCAATCTCCTCAGGTTTCAAATAAATGGAGGAAGGAGTTGAAGAAGGAGTATCAATGGATGATTATTTGGCAGGTGATGATTTACGAGAAGGTGCAAGAATTGAATCATCTCTGACTGAAATAAGACCTAAAGTGATTAAATAATACTTCATCTGATTTACCCACCTCTTAAAATATGTGCCAGTGAATTTATCAGGTTTAGCACTCTTAGAGTGGTCTGGTCATAGTGACAGGAGGAAGCTACTGAATTCTATATTCTAAGTTATTGAGGATGTCAGAATTCAATTTAATAGGTAGCTTAAAACAAAATTCTAGTATGATAATGCGACAAGAGATTTACCATGATAAAGCAATTACAGTTAGAAATAAAATAGTGAACAATTCAAGAATTAAAGAATTATTTCTGATTTATTCCTAAATTAATCTAGAATGAAAATACACTATCAATTATGACAAGTAATTAGACAAGCAAGTGATGACAAGTTTTAGACAATTTAGAGCATGCAGGTAGTGACAAGTGTTATATGTATGCAGTATAGATAAGTATCAGAGCAGATTATAGCATGTGATATTGTAAGTGACTAATTTAATGTTGTATTTAATGTTGCCCTATTCAAATAGCAATAAACAATTATTGCATGATAAAAGGAAATAACAATTACATTGTACTATTGATCTTTTAGATTGTTCGTTGTAATTGTGCTATTTCCTTAAACATTCAGATTAATTGACAAAATGAATTAAATTAAACCAAACTTCCTAGCATGCTACTATAGAATTAAAACAGAATTAAAACAAAATATATATTCTGGCCTGGGGAATGCGGTCGCTACCTTAAAGGATCAAAAACCCGTCTTCTTGTTTAGACGTTGATTCGATTTTGTCCAGTAGAAGTAAAAGAATCTCTTGAAATCACCAGCACTCAACTTACGACAGTAAGCAGAGCCTATTGCTGAGACAGAGAATTGTTGCCCTGAAAAATTGAAATAATTTGAAGAAATTTAACAGTGGGAGAAAGAAGAATGTAGCTGTAAATCTCAGACTTCTGTTGCGTCTTTGAGAATAAACAAAGAGAAGCTCTATTTATACGCACAAAGCTTTACCCGTTACTAACAGCCCCTGCACAGATCAAGCGCACGTTCAGGTTAGTTGCAATTAATATGCAACAACTCCGCACGTTCGCAGATCTGTTTTTATCGGATCAAGAGACGTTACAAATCAAAACAGTGAAGTACTCGGGAAAGTGAGATGGAGCTCAGGAATAGTCCGATTCCAAGTACTTGGGGATGATTCCGAGGTCAAGTGCTTGGAAATCATTCCGAGTCCAGGTACTCAGTTCACTTCGCCCAGAAGCTCGGAGTTAGCTTCGAAAGACAAAAAATAATTTTCAAAATGTAGCAGGTCCAAGAACTCCTTGAACGAAGTTGCATTCGTATCCGCAGGTCGTGGGCGCGCGCCAACCGAGCTCGAGCCCAGCCCGATTCAACGCATGTGCGCGCGTGTGGGGAGTTTGACCCATGGCCTAATACTCATAGCAATAAATTTAAGAAGAGTTGATATATATACCACTCAAACTTCTTTGGCCTATTCAGTGTGGGACTAAAAACTAAAGACAAATAGAGGGAAACTCAAGTTTTTCCTCCAAAACCAAATACACATCCAATAGTGGCGGGTGCTACTGACATTTTTATATACAACTTTATAAAATACAGTAACTTAAAGAACTTTAAAAAAAAAAATTTATCTCTTTGCCTCTATATTTGCATATTTTAATATGATTATGATTTATTTGAGTTGTAAGTATTCTAACTAGTAGTGTGGGTATAGTGTTGGTACATTTAAACTGTTGGTCATAGACACTTATTTTGTAATTTTCCTAGTGAATATCATTTTTTCTTAACGTACATGATTTAGTAATTAGTAAATGTAATTGCAATTATTGTCGTTTGCCTTCTGCTAATTCTTGGACTTTGAAGGTTGGAGAAGAGATTTATTTATTTATTAACATTATACTCTCTCAATAAGTATATAATGTGTTTTACTTGAGTCTTGTTCTGTTCACTTTTTTTTCAGTATTATGTAGGATTTTGCAAATTCTAATCACCT
Organism: Agave tequilana; assembly: GCA_038442645.1. NCBI lineage: Eukaryota > Viridiplantae > Streptophyta > Magnoliopsida > Asparagales > Asparagaceae > Agave > Agave tequilana. Next base: position 107,684 of record JAVJIF010002534.1, on the reverse strand, counting down.
AGATAAGAACCAAACTGATTTCAATCACAATGCATTCTTTCTTTTCTTTTTTTTTTCCTTTTGTTTTTTAAAAGTAAAAATACCTAATATCTGTGAGGAGAGAGAGTAAAATTTTGTTAGTTTTAACTCATCAGAGAAGATAGCGCAGAGATTGGAGTTCAACGGTGCTTGGTAAACACCGAACACAGCCGAAGACAGGAGACGGGTCAACTGCCCGGTCGACCGGACATGCACAACGTGCACACAGGAAGGAAAGAGAAGCAGCAGTCGATCGCCCGGTTAACCGCCAAAAGAAACAGCAACTGCATGGAGCGTCGTTGACCGACTAAGATTCAATAGAACGCAGGTCTTTTGGGCTTTGCCTAGCGATCAACCGAGCTGTTGACCGCAGCAAGGAACCGGTCGACCGCTCGGTCAACAAGGACTAGTTCTTGACAAAAATTGAGCAGTTTTCTATTCTGATTTGGAATTCATTTTTTATCCGAATTTAAATCTGTTGGTTTCCTTTTCTTCAGGAATTCTCTGTCTATATATCGAGGGGTATTGTCTCATGTATTGTACCATAAAATTGATTGATTAATAAGAGATCTCTCTCCTTCTACCCTGAGAATATAGGCAATTGCCTGACCACGTTAAATTTGTGTGTTCTTACTTTCTTTTTTTTGTTCGTTTGATTCATGCAATCGGTGACTACTCTCTGATATATTGTTGTTCTCTACTGCTGGGATTCCAACAATTTCATGATCCATGTTTGTAATGTTATTAAAATGTTTGTATTTTGCCTTTATATTTACCTAATAAGTGTGTGATAAGAAATTTTAATAGTTTTATGTGTGATAGAAGTGTATTATGATCAATATAAACCAAACCCCAATATTATAAAAAACGGCCTCCCCCTACCTAACGGAATGCGAAATACCTGACCCGACCCGAGCAAACCCTAAATACACACAGGTAGTGTTTGGGAATGCTTTCCGGCTCATTTGGGTTTCGGGTGGGTCAAGTGCGGATTTTTAACACTCGGGTTTGGGTATATTCTTGGATGCCGATTTTGAAATCTCCATCCTCTTCTTTCTTTGATCCCACTTGGAATTCTCGCACAACCAGAATCCTCAACTGAACCCTTTCACACACACTCAGATGGGAGGCCGAGGTAGATCGAGAGAGAGAAGCAAGCTGATCTACAGATGCAGAGAAAAGAGAGAGAAGGAAAAGGGTTGGGCGCAAAATCAAGCGGGTCGGGTTGTAAAAAGCGGATCAGTTGTACCTTCATAAGAAAATTCAAAGGCAAGGATGTGCTCGGGATAAATCCAAAACTAAAACTCATTCTTGTTGATTTTTTTAAGGACTAAGCATCAACTATAGATTACTATTTTCAATCAAAATTCACTTAATAATATATTAGAAAATTCAAATGTTCTAAATAAATTTCTTAAATAAAATTTACTTAATAGATATTCAAATGTCCCAAAATTCTCAACAAACATGCAACAAAACAATCTTTTCAGGATTAACAGAAATTTAAAACCAAAAAATTTAAGACCAAGAAAAGTCTAGGAGTACAGCATTTTCTAGATTATCAGTGTCAGCAGTCACCAAAAACATTAAAGTGGCACTTGGTTAAAACCTGATTCCATGTATCAAAGGCTAAAAGAAAACTGTCGTGCAGAAAACCCACAAAAATTTTTCAGATTAAGTTGAGCCTACACAAACTGGCATCAAGTACTACACTTTACTCAAAAGTTGCCGGAGAACCAGAAAATCTCAAGTACAAATTTCCAAGACAACAAAACTGGTCACAGCAACCAGCTCCAACGTAGTAATCTCAACGCTTCTTCTTGCTTCCTTTTGCACCGGTTTTTGATGGGCTGGCAACCACGTAGACGAACAGGCCAACCAATCCAAGAACTGAAACCAGTGATCCGTACTTCGCTAACAGCCTCTGCATAAACATGCTTAAAGCATTCAGCATCAAAGAACCAAGTTTTTACTGCAGGAAATCTACGATTGCATAAATGCCAAAGCTATACCTTCGCCTAGAGAAGTTAGGTCGCCCGAACATTAGTTCCCCAGAATATGAGCACACAAAGCGCGGAAGTCAGAATCAGAAGTTAAACCAGAATATGCTGAACTAATATTTTTGTAAACTCAAACTTACCCACTCAAACTTCTTTTCTGGAGGTTTGTCAGCGAGAATATCTAGTGGCTGAATTGGGGTTGAGAATGCCTCCTGGAAGAATAGACATGAGAATGGTAACAAGGTCACAGCATCAATAACTAAGAGAGATGACAAAAAGTAGTGACACAATTATAACAAAAAATTCATATGTGCAATAGTCTTCCCATATTTGCATCAGGACTAGTATTTAACAAACCACAAACCCACACATCTTGGAACTTAAATTGCTTGTATGCATCAAATGGGAAATAAATAACCAATACTGGCAGATAATGAATTTGACATTTTCATAGAGCCCCAAGACAACTTCATGACTAATACAAGAAAAAAATCTGTGTCTGGGATTCAATGCTCTTTTAACTAGGTTTATAAATGCAACATAAATGAAAGCTGGAAAGTTGTTTGCAACCATGTCAAGGACAAGAAAAAAAACCTGCAGTGCAGCCTTTGTCGGAACACGGAATTTGATTACAGCGGGGGAGCCATGGAACAAGCCCTTCACTTGGGAATCCAGAACAAATGAGTGAGAGACAGTAGCACCACTGAATCAAGGAACATGTAACAATATTTGTCATGAAAATAATTTAGGAGATCCTAAAGGATGATATTATGAGGAGGTAAGAAGTTAGATGTCTGAGCTTACGCATCAAGCCTTTCCCATGTTTTTGAGGTGGTGCCAGAGATGACATCAAATCTATCATGACCCCAACTATCATCATTGAGGCTTACATCATATGCAGTCCTGGAAGTGGCGAGGGCATAACATATCAGGAAGGACACTCTAACTGGAACATCAGATAAGGTAGTGGATTCTACTGACAAGAAATTACAATATTATATGTGGTGTGAAAGAAAAGGTATTATTTATAGATACAAAGCAAATAGTACAGATGCTTTATAGAAACTAGAATCCATCCGATATATGCAGCACAGAAATATAAATCAACATTCAACTGATAAACTAAGTAGAGCTAGAACAATAAAACTCTAGTACAATATCATGAGCAATAATACAGATGAAATCAAATATCAATAAGAAATATATTATTAACATAATCAGTCAAATGGATTTATTTTCAAAAAATAAAGTAAATGCTTCGTTGTCTTCACTTTCATAAGAGTGGGTGCTCATTGCATCCAACCGGGGACAGATAAGTTCAATGGGCCGGTGAGAGAGGGAGGGAGGTATGGATGACAGGACCTTGCTAACGATGACTGAAAGAGAAAATAAAATGTAGAAGAACTATAGGGGAACGGAGCTACTGAATTAACACGGAAGAAGCTTAATGCAATATATGATTTATTGGCAACAATACAGATTAAATCACTATCATTAAGAAATATATTATTATTAGAGCATATAAGTACTTATGTTTTGAGTTTTAAAACACATGTTTGGATTTTCTCGCTAGCTCGTAACATTAGGTTCTTACCGCTTCTGTAGCAAGGGAAAAAGACAAGACTGAATTCCCAATTTCAGTGGGTCTCCCCTTTTGCGCTCTTAGCTGATAAACTAAATAGAGCTAGAACGATTATCATGGGCGATAATACAGATGAAATCAAATATCAATAAGAAATAAATTATTAACATAATCAGTCAAATGGGTTTATTTTCAAAAAAAATTAAGTAAATGCTTCGCTGTCTTCACTTTCATAAGAGTCGGCGCACATTGCATCCAACAAGGAACAGACAAGTTCAATGGGCCTCCCGTTTTGGTGAGAGAGGGAGGAGGCATGGATGGAGGGACCTCGCTAACAATGACTGAAAGAGAAAAGAAATGTAGAAGAACTATAGGGGAAGGGAGCTACTGAATTAACATGGAAGAAGCTTAATGCTATATATGATTTATTGGCAACTATACAGATTAAATCACTATCATTAAAAAAATATCATTATTAGAGCATATAAGTATTTATGTTTTGAATTTTATAACACATGTTTGGATTTTCTCAGTAGCTTCACTTTCCTAACATTAGGTTCTTACTGCTTCTGTGGCAAAGGGAAAAAGACAAGACTGAATTCCCAATTTCAGTGGGTCTCCCCTTAGCTGATAAACTAAGTAGAGCTAGAACGATAGAGCTCTAGTACAATATCATGGGCAATAATACAGATGAAATCAAATATCAATAAGAAATATGTTATTAACATAATCAGTCAAATGGGTTTATTTCAAAAAAAAAAAAAAAAGTAAATGCTTAGCTGTCTTTACTTTCACAAGAGCAGGTACACATTGCATCCAACAAGGGACTGACAAGCTCAATGGGCCTCCTGTTTTGGTGAGAGGGAGGGAGGTACGGATGGAGGGACCTTGCTAACAATGACCGAAAGAGAGAATAAAATGTAGAAGAACTATAGGGGAAGGGAGCTACTGAATTAACATAGAAGAAACTTAATGCTATATATGATTTATTGCAACCATACAGATTAAATCACTATCATTAAGAAATAAATTATTATTAGAGCATATAAGTATGTTTTGAATTATAAAATACATGCTTGGATTTTCTTACTAGCTTCACTTTCCTAACATTAGGTTCTTACTGCTTCTGTAGCAAGGGAACAAGACAAGACTGCATTCCCAATTTCAGTCTTAGCTATAAAATCTTCACCACCATAGCTGTAGGTGCTTAGTTTGTTTCTACTAGGCAGCGACCAATTTCTCCATCCTATCTGTAGGTGCTTACTGCTTGTCTCCCTTTTTTGCACTTTTATACCTGACATTGGACACTCAAGCAAACTCCTCCATGCATGTTTTTAAAGCTCAGCTAGGAACCATCGCTTGCCAATACAGACACCGCTTGCTGTTAAACTTAAATAAAGGACGCTTATATATAGAAACATTTATTCAGTAAAATATATAGCACTATTTAAAGGCTAGGATCCTATGTTATGGGATATAACTTACAATCTGATAACAAAGGTGAACTGATCCTATAATTGCTTCTAGAAACAAAAAATCAAATTAGTTGTCTTCCAATTGCTTTAAAGAACAAAAAATTATCTCCAGAGAAATCTTTCTGATAATCATTACAAAATTATTTCTTATCTTTTCAACTACCCATTATTATTGTATATGTTTCTTCTAAGACAATGGCTCCTTATCTCTCTCCAACATATTATACGATCATTATGAATAGTACATTACATGTATGATTTTTTATGATTCTCTCATAAATCTCTGATTTTCTAACTTCACATAAAGGTGTTTCTATCTCCCAATCTAAGATAAAAGGCTTGTCCATCACTAGTGCCATTTATGCATACTCGTTTTCCTCTAAACCATTTTTTTGTTTGATTTCCTTCTTCTTATTACTATTTATTGGCACTAACACTAAAGAGGAATGTACATTTTACTCCTTTCTCATCATTTTTTTGCCCTTTTCTTTTATTTTTAACCTATGGTCACAATAAAATCCCTATTTTCTAGTTTTATTTAGAATTAAAATATTATGAAGGAAGTTCACATCTTTCCCCAAGTTTATAGCATTATCCCTTCATCTTCCACTACAAGGTACGTGATGTCTATTCCCTTTTCTCTTTACTGATGTCTATTCTTGCCGAAATACAATAGAGCTTTACTTAAGTTTTGAATTTTTTTTTTTACTGCTAGATAAGTTTGTTCCCTTTCATTCTTTTCTCTCTTCTTTTCTAAATTTACTCCTAAATTTTCTTTCTGCAATATAATTAAAGTTATGTCAAAATTCACATCATTTAATCATAACAGAAACCTAATATAATGACAGGAATTGGGAAATCTGTTCTCAAATATAGATCTTTTTGCCTATTCATATTTTGACAACATTTGGGGACACTTAACATGGAACAGATACATCAATTGAATTCCATTCTACAATGAATCTCAAATAGTTGTAACTTGTAAATTTTATTATAGATGCTCTTTTTTTTTTCTTTTGACAATTAGAAAAGGAAAGAAAAAATGATATTCCCATTCAACACAACTTTTGTTTTCCCCATGCAAGAAGATATTCAGCTTACATTTATAGTTTCACATTTGATATCTTTCTCGCTTTAAAAAAAAATCAAGCTTAAAACTCCATCTATTTCATCTAGAAGCTAAATTAACTTATACAAAATTCACTAGATTAAATAATGAGGGCAATTGATGTAGAAAAAATTATATTTTCCTATAAATGAAATTCTCTGAACATGCCCCTTGATCGTTCATCAAGATAGGCACAGCAAGAAGACTAAAAACAAACACAAAATTTAATACTCATGATTTACGTAAGGGAAGATGCAAAATAACTTTCATAACTCAGATTTTTTTTTAACACCTTGATCAAATCACTTAATAAAATCACATTACTTGTACCCACCTAATAAATCACTTAATATGATAGTAGAACTTTGAGGGGAAAAAAAAAACTATGAACAAAGTATTAGTTTCAGCCTAAGTTGTCAGGTTTCAGCTCAACACAGAACATGTTTTCCATTCTTAAAATGTCAAATTTGGCCTTCATATAAGCAGTAATCATGAGAGAAACCCTTAGTAATGCAACTTAAAAGACACAACCTCTAAATAAACAATGACTTTCACTTTTTTCCCCCATAAAATACAATATAACTTTCAATATTTTAGCCAGGTCTTATAGCGGAAACCAAAATTCCTTGACGGGCCCATCGCGAAAACCGAAGTTCCTTGACAAACAAACCCCTAAACATCAGAAGCGCAACAACCATCTCCACCCTTTCCTTCTCCTCCGTCCTTCACCGGACAAATAAGGAAGAAAACATCACAGCCCACAGAACAATGCGAAATCTTGAAAGCAAGAAATTTTCAAGAAGCAGTCCAGATCTCCCCTGAAAGTTCCGTCCTATTTATAGAGGAGAAAGGACCCCAAACGTTAACCGTTTAAAATCTCAATCCCAAAAAAATGAAGTCACTCGACCATGAGCCTACATGTGTCGCGATGGTTCAGATCCAAAAGGTCATGCTTGATACGCCGCAACAATCTCGAGCGTTGCGACTCTTCGAAAAGTGACGGTCACTTACCGATGCTACGACAGATTGGACGCGAATTTAAAGCTCTGCCAGCCTGTAAAGGCACGCCACTAAAAGATTAAAACTGAAGCAACACAGACAGCCCGAGGTTAAACCCAAGAAGTATGCTCCCCTCCCTTTCTCTCAGAGTTCTCGAGAACACATAATTCCTGAGGACATGTTCCCGACCACACGCCAAAGAGAGGGAAGCAGAAGGGGCATCTCATCTGTAGTGGTCAGTTTCCGACCCTGTGAGATTACAACACATGTCCATCTAATCCCTCGGAGGATGCGTGACACGTAGCCCTCTCCGGAACATCTAAAGAAGAGTTCATATCCAATCCAAACTCCGAGCAGTTCAGGTGGTTAAAAGAAAAAGATAAAATCAGTCATGAGAACCCCGATCTCTAAGCCAAATCTCCATTTAAACATGATGATTACAGCTCGGGAGCAGATCAACCATATCTACAGCAAGATATACCCCCGGGATAAAGACGAACACACGTTCAATCAATTCAAATCAGAGTGTTCGGCTCTAACCGCCTCCAAGCTAAGCGGTTAAGCTCGGGTAGATATTTAAACAGAGCTGAACTTTGTAGTCTTATCCAACAGACCCTACATGTATAAATAGCTGACCCCTTCCGACATAAAGGGGACGATCAACTAAAACCCAGAAATCCTAGCGTGTGAGATTGGAGCAATCACCATGTAACTTCCTTTGAATTATAGGGGCTGTTTGGTTGCAAGGAAGTGGGCGGAAGTAAGGAAATAGGGAAGTGTAATTGCTCACTTCCCTATCTATCCAAACACCGGAAAAGGAAAATAAGAAAACCTCTTTTCCTTTTATCTTTTCTCTTTTACACAACCATTTCCTCACTTCCAGAGTGCTACAGTTAATTTTGTGGTCATCTAAATCACATTTGTAATAAATTGTAGCACAAAACAGTTAATTTTTTGACCATGTAAATCTCACTTGCATTCTAATTATAGTCTATTTTTTATTTTTCTTAATTAATTTTTATTTTAATATTATTTTACGGTCAACTTTGTGGTCAACTTTTCCACTTCAACTTTCACATTACCATTCAAACACCGGAAAAGACAAAATATTTTCCAAACCACACTTCCCAACAACATCCAAACACCGAAAAAATTACTAACCAATTCCCAAGTTCCAAAGGGAATTATTACTGCTTCCTCAATTCCTCACTTCCTCACTTCCACCCTTAACCAAACAGGCCCATAGTGGAACTCTCTTTCTCCATAGCTTTTTCCCTCTTTGGGTTTTCACATAAATCTTGGTGTTTGCTCTGGTTTGATCTCTCTAATTTCTTTACTAATCATCCCACATTTTAGAGCGTGAATAAATTTCTTAGGAATTACCCACTGCAACTCTATAACAAAACTATATCACAATCCATGGGCAAACAGAACAAGATATGTACACAAAGACATAAACTGCCATAAAAACTAGCTGCCAACAAGGAGAAAAAAAATTCAACAGCTCCTAATGTGGCTTAAAGATTCCGTGCATTTATCCCAGTTTGAACAACCCTAGCAGACTAAAAGTCTGCAGCTACATGAAGTCAAAGGGATGCACCCCTCTCGAATAGAAGCCATTATAAGAATAAGACCCGTCAATAGAAAATTTAAGTAAGAATAGCTCAAGAGAATCCAAAGGATCTCGATAAAGTAACATATTAATCACCATTCGCAATTGAAAAAAATATTAGAATACAATAATCTTAGTTCAAGTCTATTGAAAGGATAATAAGATCCACTGGATCTCTTAACAGAACTAAAGTCTTATAAGAAGACCTAGAAACATCAAAGATCATATAACCAATCAACAACCAACTTTTTCCAGCACAAATATCAGCAATCAAAGATATTAACTCAGATGTTATCATTCAACCAATCAAGCATCATAATTCTCGCAGAAATATAAGCGATCAGGGAGATCGATTCAGATCCAAAGGCGTCAGAGATCAATAGAGCTCGACTGAGCCTAAAACCGTAGATTTGGCCGAGAACTTACGCAGATCCCTGGTTGTAGATGTCGATCGAGACGGTGACGCGCTCCATCCCTGACTTCTGGCGAGCGAGGCTGACCTTCTTGTGCGCTAAGATGAAAGGTCCGTCGGAGATCGCGATCGATGGGGAGACAAGGAGGAGGAGTGAGATGATGAGAGGGAGGAGAAGGCCGCATCGCGATGTCGCCATTGCTAGGGTTTTTCCAGAGCTCTGTCTCTTCTCCTCTCGCTAAAGATCTGAAGTTCCGTAGAAAAATAGTAAGGCAGAGAAAATGATGACTTTCGTCACAGATCGAGGTTCTATCCAATGGCAGCGCGGCGTCGTTAAGTGTCAGTTTGGGCCTTCGCAACTGGGATAGTGATGGGCTATCGGCCCAGTATTTGGTTGCATGGAGAAATCCAAGTACGCAAAATTCCTTTGAAAATTTCAAGGTTAAGTCTTCTCTTTTCCTATATATTTTTTTCCCCCCTTGTGCGTGCATGTGTTTTTTAGGGGGTAATTTGGATCACAATTATTCTCTAAAATTTAACTGGTAACAATTCATTTCAAAAATAACTATTACAAAAAAAAAAATGAGAATGAGAGAAAGAAAATGAAAGCTACTTCTGTTACTGAGAAGTTAAGTGATTCCACTGAAACTCAAATTTGATTTAATTAAAATCTTTCAACGATTGAATAATACAATAAGTTGACAATACAATCGGTTGACTGGTGAATAGATTGTCTTGTGTGATTAAATGTCTTAATTTCATGTATATTAGCACAAATCCGATTGTGGAGGTTAATTTTTGAGGGAATTTATCTACACTCAATTTGTAAACTGAAAAATAAAGCAATGCAAACACTAGAGAATTTATGTGAAAAACCCGCAGAGGGGGAAAATCACGAGGCAAAGAGAGAGAGATTCTACTAAATCAGAGAGATTACAAGAAATTATCAGCACTCTATTACAGATTCAATTCTTTAGGGTTCGAGCCCTGCAAAGTAAGAAGAGATCGGCTTTTATAGTTGAAGGGTAGCGAGCTGAGTCGTGGCCCTCCGAGATTTTCGTCTCTGGATCTGCCCACCATCGTAACTGCACGTAATACCCCAAGTGTAATGAATATGAATGGCGCGTGATTGTCGGGGTTGTGATGGCTGGCAAGAATTGTGGTCCAGATCTGCATCCGTAGCTCCCACGTACCTAATAGTTGTAACCGTCTTGGAAGGCAGGTGGTCGGGTGAGATCTGTTGGATGAGACTCTCATGATACGCGAGATTTGCCACGTATCACAATCTCATAGAGTTATAATTTTGACTACTACAGATGTCCCTCCATCTCTTCTTCTCCAAATCTCTGGTCGGAAATGAGAGTATGGACCAAATTTTCTAAGCATCTCTTCTTGTTGCTGTAGATTAAGAAGGAGAGAGAGGACCCAACTTTCCGAGTGGTCTTCTCTATTGCTGCTACAGGACGAAGAAAAAGAGACAGAGAGTTTGTTTCCCGAACTGACCTTTCAGTTGCCGTTACAGGATGAAGAAAGGAAGTTGAGGAGTCGCAAGAGGATCTTTCTGTATCTTTATGCATTTAATGCTCTGAGATGTCTGCTAGGCTATCACGCAGCACATCCTATTGGCGTGCGCGATGTGCTTGCTACCGCCGTTTGAGGTTGTTAAGATTTGTGCAACGGTCTGAATTTTCCATCAGAGGCAAAAAGTAACCCCCTTTGAGAATCGTTATTGTGATGACGTCAGCACATGATTCAAAAAGAGGGAAAAGGGAGAGTTTCTCCACAAATTCCTAAATTCTCAAATCTTCTTGATCGTCTTCTTTCTTCTGCTTTCAATCTTCGCCCCTGAATTCTCTATCGAGCCCACCATTTTTTTTTCTGAAATGGCTGGAGTTGAAGGAAAAGGGAAGAGGGTTCAGCCTCATGCCAGAACTGCCATGGATTTCAATCCCACGTCGAAGATTCTCCGCAATTAGAAGGAAGTGGATGAGTATCTAGTGCGGTATGTCGTTTGACTGTCATCAAACATCAAGGTAAAGTGGTGTCCTCCAGATGCCGATTATACAAAGGCCTCTAAGATTAGTGATGCATGCCTCCACCCTCAGATACTGACCTTTGGGCTGAAGTTTTCCTTGATGGATTCCGTCCGCGATCTTCTGGGTCACTACTGAATTGCCCATTCCCAGTTGGTAGCAGGGGGCTGATGTGTCGTCTTGGGCTTCCAAGCCCTCTGCAACAGGTTCGTCCCTGATGCCTGCAGGGTCAAGGACTTCTTCGCCCTCTATAGGTGAGAAAGACCAAGGAGGACAGTCATTTCTTCGTGGTGCGTAGTAGTCTTGAGAAGTTAATCGCCAACTTGGCGAATAGTGATCATGGGTGTGCGATACCGTCATCTGGTTCTTTGAAATTTGGGAGACAGTTGTGCAGAAAGACCGTGGCACCATTCCAACCACATAGAACAAAGGGACGCTCCAGCTCAGTGGCCTTACAGTCGCAGCAAGGGTCAAGGAGAGGGCCAGGCACCTGCTCCAGATTGACGTTGACCACTACAACTGGAGTTGGTTACTGGATCCAAATCGGCCTTTTGTTCCCCCAACTGTTTCGGGGGCTCGGGAAGATGTAGGTTATGTTCCCATGACCCAGGCGGTCATGGAGAATATAATTCTTTACTGATTTAGTTAAATTTTTTGTTTGTTTGTTTTGTTTTTTCTATTCTATTTATTATTTTTATTATTTTCTTTCACATGTTCAAGATTTTTTATTTTCCTTTCTCTATTTTTTCTTTTTTCGTCTTTCCAATATTTTCTTAACATTTTTTGTTTTGTTTTTTTTTCTATTTTTGACAATTTGTTCGAGGGGGATTTCGCTACAGCCCCTATGTTAATTCGTAATTAGGAAAAACTCAGCTTCATGATTTTATTCGCTTTACCTACCTTTTTTTTTTTTAAATCAAGCAGGTGTGCTTACGTGTCAAGTGCTTCTTAGAGATGAAAGACGTAAATGCTTCGTAGTAATCGCTTTGAATAAAGTGGATCGCTTCGAAAATGCAGATTGCTGGTATACAGAGGATTGCGACCATAACACAGTCTTGACAAAAAGAAAAAACTTATTTCTAAGGACTGCGACCATAATCGTAGTTTTCATAAAAATACCTTATTTCTAAGGACTACGACCATAATCGCAGTCATCACAAAAAAGCTCTATTTCTCATGATCGCAGTCCTCACAAAAATGCCATGTTTCTGAGTCTTTATAGGACTGCGATCATAATCGCAGTCCTCACAAATATACCTTAATTTTTAGTCTTTATAGAATTGCAATCATGATCCCAGTCCTCATTATTAGGATATATTTCTGAGTCTTTATAAGACTGCGACTATGATTGTAATACTCACAAAAATGTTTTATTTTTTTAGTCTTTATTAGTACTGTGACTATGATCGCAGTTCTCAAAAAAAATTATTTTTCAGTCTATATTGGGACTGCGATAATGGTCACATCCTTACAAAATGTCTTAATTTTTAATTAATAAAAGGATTGTGACTATAGTCGCAGTCTTCTAATAAAGGACTATGACCATAGTCACAATCCTCATATAGGACTGCAACCATGAGTCGTGGTCCTCATATTAGAGGCGGCAGACCCCCGTTCATCAGCGTCGAATGATCCCCAATTTTTTTCAGATCTAAATACCACATCGACCACAAAAACAAATAAAACTCTTCACGAGCAAACGAAATCTGCAAAAGGTCGATCACAAAATAAATTTGGTCCCGGGGCTCCGCCCTTTGAGACCCCTCAGGAGGGGGCTCCCCGCCCCCTTCCAGCCCCCCCGGTAACCTGACCGCGTAAGTCGACTCGCGAATTACTCTGCGTCGGGGTCATGGCTGAGGGGAGAGCAACGTTGGAGGCGATGTGAAAGGGTAAAAGAGAAAATAAAAATATATAAAGAAGTGGTGTTTTGAAGAAATCAATTTATACTGACGTAGATGAGGCTGTAGTGAATAAAATTATGAATGTGAGATTTTTTTTAATTATGAAAAAAAGCAGATGGTCGTAGCGAAATTTTCCTTTGTTTTACGTGTTTTTTATAACTTTTACTTATTTTTATTTTACTTCTTTCACCTATTCTTTTTTACTTTATACCTTTTTTTTTTTCTTTTTTCTAGAAATTTTCCTTTCAAAGCTTGTTTCATTTTTTCATCTCTCTTTATTTCTTTCTAGCTTTTCTTATTTTCTTTTTTTGTTACATTTTACTTTTATCTTTTTTTCTATATGGTTTCTTATCTTTTTTGCGTATATACCCTCCAAAGCTTAATTTTTTTTCCCTTCAGCCATCAAAACATATATTTGCATGTACACCCTTCTAGCATTAAATAGTTTGAGGGTAGACTCTTTATGGTCACAATTTTGTTTAATATGACAAAAGTACCCTCTGCATATGTTCTCTTTCAAAATTGTTTTTTCCCCCAATACTCCATAATTTTATTTTTTCTGATTTTTTCCTACTTTTTTTATCCTTCTGTTACCCTTTTTTTCCCTTTATTCTGATTCACCTTTTGTTTCTTTTCTTTTATTTTCATTGAATATCTATTCTAATATTTAGTTATCTATTCTTGATTTTATAGAAAATAGCTACATTAGTTTGTATTTAATAGACAAATATTAAGTTACTCCAAATAAATGAAATTATAATATAGAACTCCATATCAAATTAGAAATAATTCTAATTTAAAAAAAAACTTACATGCGTACAAATCATGCCTACAACTAGTATATACATAAGATCGTACGAAAAGATTGTGGCATTGGTAGGTATTTCCTTTTCGAATACACAGATGGATCAATCTCTATTTTGTTAGTTTTAAGGAAAAATATTCACATACATAATTTATTGGGTTAATTGCATATACACCCCTCGTACTAATAATCAAATTGCATGAAGCTGTTGAAACACAAACCCTTTAAGCTTCTCACAGAGCCTCAAGTGTTCATCAGCACATCACATCACCAATTGACATCTCAACATGCAAAGAAGGACTGATAGCAAATTCACGTTCTGAAGAGCCACGTCCACTCATGTACCTTTCCGCTCTCTGCAGTCCTTTTCCGAAGGGCTTGTCCATATATTTCTCTTGTTCTGGATCAAGAACTCGATGTGGAAGCTGAGGCCTGGCATGAGAGCTAGGAGCCACTCAGGCTAGCCAAGGAGACTGCCTATGGAGCCACCGCGAAGATCTTGAGCCCGAGCTCGAGCTCTGAGTTCGCGGCTACAACCATTCAGGATCTCGCGGGGGAGATATAGGCAAGTCATCCTTGGCTACCCGAGAGTCGGGCTCTTATCCTCATGCAAGGCCCCTCTTCCTTCATCCTCCCCCTCTCTCTCTCGTTTATCGGAGTATTTTGTCGATGCACACTTGAAAGCTTAGGAAATGTCTTCTATTTATAGTGTGAAAACAGCTCGGGAGAGGGGGGAAGAGATTGGATTCGGCTCGCCACATAAATTAGCCAATTTGCTACGTCCATGTCTTTCCCATCTTTTTCTTCTTCCTTTTTGCCTTGTTCTTTTCTTCCCTCGTAAAGTCTAACACCGACCACTTTGAATTCTCTCCACATAAATTATATGCCAGAAATCTATTCGGATTGGTGCAACCATGTAGGGACATTTATCATAACGCTCGTGATGTTGCCACAACGAAAGATATGTTGGCTTGAGGAATCAGAATTTGATAGGCGAAAAATAAGAGGAGGGCGGAAACATCTCATTGAGATATAGATTGCTAGTCTTTTCAATTATTTTACCTCTGTCCGAATAAAATTATTGTTGCTACAAAGGTAATAATTTTTTCAGTGAGGATTGTGTAAATACTAAACAGTCAAGCTACGTATCATTGCGTAAAAGCCTAATACGATTAGTTTTAGTCAATGAATTAAGGCTGCTTATTTGGGCATACATGCATGCATGGGCGGACCCAGTTTTTTTCATAAATATTGGCTTAAACTTATTTTTATTTTTGTTCTTTTTCATATATTGTCTTAGACCCCCTTCTATTTTGGTTTTTTTTAACAAATTTATTCCTAATTCCGCTCCTGATTTAGTGGAGAGTATTGTTTTATTCTTTTAATAAATTCATATAATTCATAAGTATATACTATAAAAGATTGTAGCCCGTCCTAAAATTTATTCCTGCTTCCACCCCTACATGCTTGTTATATAGACTTTTGAAAGGTATATATGCGATTAGCGTTAACTTTGAGATAATTGAAGGCAGACAAATACACTTGGGAGCACAAATGTAAATGGCTAAAATATCTGTTCTCCATGGTTTTGTGTTCTTGACCCTCCTGTTTTGGTAGCAAGGAAACAAGGTAACAATGCCTAGATAAAAAGAAGAAGCTGAAAATCTTATAGAATTGTATGATATCATTTTCACCTCCTTTTCTCATGCTTTATGCAACCCATTATATTCCAAAAACCCCACAAAAAAAAAGGTCAAATACCATCCACCACTGATGAAAGCCTCTTGTTCTCCTCCAAATTCGATTTTGACCTATGTTTTAGGTTTAGCAAAAAAGTTTGAGGCTATCAGTCAGTGACACAAACTAACAAAAAAGGGATTGGAGATCGCCATTAGGGTTTTCGTAACCTCGAGCCCACTGGAGAGGAGATATATAATTCGATTAAGCATTTTGTTAGACTAATTAAAACATTATTTATTATTGGTTTCTCTAATCATGTTCTGTCTTTGTAAGATTAGCATGGCCCCTGCGCACCGATGACAAGAACAAATCAAGAAATGGTCCACGGAAATACTTTTTTTTCTTTCCCATAAAGTTGTTTGGTGATAAGAATCAGTAGGTGCACCGGGACATCCCAGCTATGTTGGCGCCTCCTTAGCACTCTCATCATCTAACCCATCTCCAACATATTATTAAAATCCGGTAAAAAGTAATATGTTAGAGTTCAATTCAAATGAAAATCAACAAAACTTAAACTAGGTTTATTACAAACATCATCAAAAACAAAAAAAAGAACAAATAATTGGAGCAATCCAGCACCAACGTAAGAGCGACAACACTAGAAGCCTTGGACGCTAAATCAACATGATTATCCTCCTGATATATATGAGTAACAACGGAGTCCATCTGAGTAAGATAATCCAAACGCCTCTCGCAAACAGAGTGAAATCACCTAGAGGAGGTGAATAGATGATGACTATAAATAATGACATACAATACAGTATTAAAACTAATCTAACAAGCAATACAAGTATATGATTTAACAAAAAGTATATCAACCAAGTAATGATAAGAACAATAATTGCATGTAAGATATAAAAAAGTGAGTTGAGTTGAGAGATAGAGAGAAGGCAATCACAGACACAATGATATGTTTCGAGATTTGAGCTAATTGCTCTACGTCCTCACCTTCACCATAATGAAGGATTTTCACTATGAGCTTTCCCACGAGATCACCAATTCTTACAAGTTTCTACAAGAAGTCAATAGACCCACAAGTCCCTCACTCAGTGTCGCAACACCTACAATCCGAGATCGCAACCTCACTCGAGGCCGCAACCCCTGCAACTTCTCAAATACGAGAAAGGTGATCTCTCTTATATCACAAAGGCTCATAAATAATTCATATTACTAAGTTTAAGAAAGTGGAGCTCTAAGATTGTGAGTATGAGAAAAGCTTGAGGATATTAGATTGAAAGTTCAAAGCTTGAAACAAAGGACTTGGAATCTGGCTCAAATTTGAATTCTATTGAAAATCTTTTGTAAATCACTTCAAACTATTGATTTAAAATTTAATAGTCTTAAGATTTTTTTACAGTGCCCCTATTTATAGAAGATCAAAATAGCTGTTAGAGACTCAAAATAGCCGATAAGTTAATCCAGAAAAGACAGATTTAAAATATACTCGTTTGAGAAAAATCTCAGGCTGATTATGTTAATCTCACATTAAATATTAAATGGCCCACTAACCTAATTAATTGGATTCCCTAATTATGGTTAACTGATATTAAGTATGCCCATATTAAAGTTACATTTATATAAGTTTATAACTTCATGAGATATAAAGTGCCCATGATGGATGGTTTTATCTCAAGGGGTTATTTGCAAATGTGAGACCCACTTCTCTCCTCTTGAAAAGAAAACAACCTCTCCCTCTTTTAGGGTGCCATCAATTTCTGAATCTGAGGTTTAGTGCAAAGAGAAAGAGATAGAGAGAAGAAGGTTTTGCAGATTAAGGTTTTGCAAGGATCAAGGAAGAGATTGAGATCTTCATCCATTCTTCACATGGCTTCAGGTATGGAATTTATGTGTATTGTTCAATTATATGTTCATTTCTTGAGATGCACTTGATTCTAGATCCATGACAATTTAATCCGCATGAAGTTTAATTCTTACATTATGGTATCAGAGCTGTGTTTTAGAATCAATACATCTTGGATTATGAATTATGGGAAATTAGGGTTTTTGATTAATAGTTCAAAATCAAATTTTTGATCTTTTAATTGTAGAATTTTAAGAGGATTTAATAACCCTAATATTCTGTTCATATTCCTCTAATTGTACAATTAATTGGGATCAAAATTTAGGAATTAGAAACCCTAATTTTCCCTAATTTATGACTTCAGTCGATTAAACAGGAACTGCTTCAGATAACTGTTTCGTCGACTGTTAGTCGACTAACCCGAAACACTAGTCGACTAAGTCCCTTTTCAGAAAGTTAAGAACTCTCTGTTTTAGTACAGGAGTTGACTTGATATTTTGAGTAGTCGACTAATAAGGGTATAGTCGACTAATCCTTTTGTCCAAGTCGACTAACAGAGTGACCCGAAAGTTGAGTGGTTCTATGTTTCTCTGTTAGTCGACTAACCTTTATTTCATAGTCGACTTACTTTGCCCTAGTCGACTAGACCTAAAATTTATAGTCGACTTGACTTGACCCTAGTCGACTGGGACTTCCACTATAGTCGACTTATCTTGTTCCAAGTCGACTAATAGTTCATTGTCCAGTCGACTAATGTATGTTTAATTCAATCATAATGTATGTTACACATTTAATGTTGTTGTGTTAATATTGATTGATATAAGTCAAGTAATAAAATTGGAGTATTATAGCATTACTCAAATAAAAGGTTAGAGAATATTATTGGTTAGTTTTGTATTCATACGGTTTATTGATTTAGTAGTTGCCAAAGTGACCTATATTAGTAAGCCTTGTGAATATACAACTATATAAAAGACTTGTCAATGAGGGTGACAGTATAGACAGTAATATTCTCGATGGCGGTTCTAGTTAGGAGATTGGGACTGGCCCAAAGGAAAGTCTCTTTCAAATAATTATGAACCGGGTAGGGTAGTGTAATTTATGCAACTTAGTGGTGTAGAATTGGATACCCAAAGGTAACATGACTTACTGTCTAAGTGGCATAAATTATATTAGACCTACATCGGTGATAAAAGAAGTCTCACATGTAGAGTGAACACTGGATATGCTTAGGTTTCGCCCAAAGGAGAAATCAAAGTGATATCAATAGTTCATCTTCATAAATTTAAAGTTTTTGTATTGATTTGAGGCCTTAATGTGAGCTTATCCTATTTTGTTTCAGTGAACGTTCCCACTTCCCTTCACACTCATGCAACTAGCATTCCAGTCCTAGATGGTACAAACTTCTCTGAGTGGTTTGAACATGTCCAATTCACACTGGGTGTACTGGACCTTGACATGGCTCTTTTAGTAGAGAAACCTGATGAAGTGACTGCTGAAAGCACAGCAGACCAGGTTAGCCATGCCAAAGCCTGGAAAGGTTGAACAGACTCAGTCTCATGTTCATTAAGATGACCATTGCCAACAATATCAAGACTTCACTCCCTCAAACTACTAATGCATCTGAACTTTTAACTGTTGTAAGAGACCGATTTAAATCTGCTGATAAGTCATTAGCTGGCACCCTTATGGCTGAACTAACTACTATGAAATATGATGGTAGTAGAGGAGTTCAACAACACATTCTTAATATGACTGATAAAGCTGCCAAGTTAGGAACACTGGGTATGAAAGTGGATGAATCCTTCTTGGTACAGTTCATCCTCAACTCACTTCCTCCTCAGTTCGGACCATTCAAGATTCATTATAATACTCATAAGGATAAGTGGAATCTGAATGAGCTGACTGGTATGTGTGTTCAAGAGGAAGTGAGACTGAGGCAAGAAGGACATCACTCAGTGTTGGCAGTATCTCAAGGAGCTATCCATAAGAAGGGTAAATATGGAAGAGGTAAGAGGTTTCCACCAAAGAAATGGAATGAACTTGGGAAAAGTAGCCAGGGTCATGGAAAGACTTTCACTGTCAAATGCTACTTTTGTGGCAGAAAAGGACATGTGAAGAAGGACTGCAATAAGAGGAAGGCTTGGTTCGAAAAGAAAGGTACAAATCTTTCTTTTGTATGTTATGAATCAAATCTTACTGAAGTTCCTTCTAATACTTGGTGGATTGACTCTAGAGCCACAACTCACATAACTAATTCAATGCAGGGATTCCTTACAACCCGAAAACCGAAGGAAAGTGAGAGATTTGTCTTTATGGGGAACCGTCTCAAAGTGGAGGTCGAGAATGTTGGAACTTATCGACTACTCTTAGAGACGGGTCATCAGATGGATCTTGAAGACACTTTTTATGTACCTTCGATTTCTAGGAACTTAATGTCTTTATCCAAATTAGATGTTGTTGGATATTCAGTGTTATTCAGTTGTGGAAAACTCAATTTAATGTATAATTCAATTTCGGTTGGACATGGAATTTTATGTGATGGTTTATATAAAATTTCCTTGAATTATGAGTTTGCACAATCACTTTTAACCCTGCATTCGAATGTTGGTTCTAAACGTGGCTTAATTGATGAAAAATCCTCTATCTTGTGGCATAGACGACTGGGGCATATCTCCAGGGATAGAATTGAAAGATTAGTGAAGAATGAGATTTTGGATAACCTAGACTTCACTGATTTTGGTGTGTGTGTGGATTGCATAAAAGGAAAGCAAACCAAACACACCAAGAAAGGTGCCACAAGAAGTAAAGAGCTTCTTGAGATAATTCATACAGATATTTGCGGACCACTCTCTATTCCATATTTTACGGGAGAGAGATACTTCATTACCTTTATAGATGATCTGTCTCGTTATGGTTATGTATATCTAATTCATGAAAAGTCTCAGGCTATTGACATCCTTGAGGTGTTCATTACAGAGGTCGAGAGACAATTAGATAGAAAAGTTAAAATCATAAGATCAAATCGAGGTGGTGAGTTTTATGGAAGATATGATGAGTCAGGACAAAATCCTGGCCCATTTGCCAAATTTCTAGAAAAGCATAGTATTTGTGCTCAATACACAATGCCAGGTACGCCTCAGCAGAACGGTGTTGCTGAAAGGCGAAACCGAACACTTATGGATATGGTTAGAAGCATGATGAGCTTCTCTAATGTACCTAATTCATTGTGGAATGAAGCCTTAAAGACTGCTATGTATATCCTGAACAGGGTTCCTAGTAAGGCAGTCCCAACAACTCCTTTCGAGTTGTGGACTGGTAGGAAACCTAATTTAAGACATTTACATGTTTGGGGTTGTCCAGCAGAGGCTAGAATATATAATCCACAAGAAAAGAAATTAGACTCAAGAACAATATCTGGGTATTTCATTGGTTATCCAGATAAGTCTAAGGGGTACAAATTTTATTGTCCTAACCATAGTACAAGAATTGTTGAAACTGGTACTGCCAGATTCCTTGAGAATGGCGAAATTAGTGGGAGTGATGAACCAAGAAAGGTGGATCTTGAGGTGGTAAAGGTAAATATCCCAATACCCTTTCCTTCAAGAGAAATTGTTGTCCCTCAGCTTGATCATCAAGCTGAGATACCAGAACAAAATAATGATATTAGTTCACCACTTCATGAGGATATCGCCATTGAAAATATTGTAGAACCACCACAACCGGCAGCTTTGAGGAGATCTCAAAGGGAAAGAAGATCTGCCATTTCAGATGATTATGTGATGTATCTACAGGAATCTGATTATGATATTGGGATTAATAAAGATCCAGTTTCATTTTCACAAGCCATAGAAAGCAATGATTCTAATAAATGGATTGATGCTATGAATGAAGAGTTGAAATCCATGGACCAAAACAAAGTCTGGGATCTCGTCGAATTGCCTGATAACTGTAAGAAAGTCGGGTGTAAATGGGTCTTTAAGACCAAGCGCGACTCCGAAGGCAATATCGAACGATATAAGGCCAGACTTGTGGCTAAAGGTTTCACTCAGAAAGAAGGCATTGATTATAGAGAAACCTTCTCTCCAGTATCAAAGAAGGACTCTTTTAGAATCATTATGGCCCTTGTAGCTCATTATGATTTGGAGTTACATCAAATGGATGTGAAAACAGCTTTTCTGAATGGAAATTTGGATGAGGAAATTTACATAGAGCAACCTGAAGGGTTCGCAAAGAAAGGAAAAGAACACTTGGCTTGCAAATTAAAGAAATCCATATATGAACTTAAACAAGCTTCCAGGCAATGGTATATAAAGTTTAATGATACCATTACCTCTTTCGGATTTACAAAAAATACTGTTGATCAGTGTATATATCTGAAGATCAGTGGGAGCAAGTTTATCTTTCTGGTTCTGTATGTGGATGATATTTTGTTGGCCAGTAGTGATATTGGTTTACTGTATGAAACTAAAAGCTATCTTACCAAGAACTTTCAGATGGTTGATATGAGTGAGGCAGCTTGTCATTGGCATAGAGATCTTCAGGGATAGATCTCGAGGATTGCTAGGACTGTCTCAGAAAGGTTATATCAATCGAGTCTTGGAAAGATTTCATATGGAATTATGTTCAGCCAGTTGTGCACCCATTATGAAGGGTGACAAATTAAGTGGGAGCCAGTGTCCTAGAAATGACTTAGAAAAGGGTCAAATGCAGAAAGTTCCATATGCGTCAGCAGTTGGGAGCTTGATGTATGCACACACTTGTACCAGGCCAGATATCAGTTTTGCTGTTGGGATGTTAGGAAGATACCAGAGCAATCCAGGAATGGAGCACTGGAAATTGGCAAAGAAGGTAATGCGGTATCTTCAGGGGACGAAGGATCATATGCTCACATATAGGAGATCAGATCAGTTGGAAGTGATCGGCTATTCGGACTCAGATTTTGCTGGTTGCCCAGATAGCAGGAAGTCTACCTCAGGCTTTATTTTCATGCTGGTAGGTGGGGCAATCTCGTGGAAGAGTGTAAAGCAGTCTATCACTGCTTCATCCACGATGGAGGCTGAGTTCATAACTTGTTTTGAGGCCACGAATCATGCATTATGGTTACGTAATTTTATCTCAGCACTTGGTGTAGTTGATTCTATTGCCAGGCCGCTGAAGATATTTTGTGATAATACAGCAGCCGTTTTCTTCTCTAAGAATGGAAAGTACTCTAGTGGTTCCAGACACATGGAACTTAAGTACTTGGTGGTTAGAGAAAGAGTTCAGAAACAGAAGGTGTCAATTGAAAATATAAGTACCACTTTAATGGTTGCTGATCCATTGACCAAGGGATTGCCTCCAAAGACATTCAAAGAACATAAAGACATTCAAAGAACATGTTATTAGAATGGGTCTTTTGAGCAATCTGTAATGTATGTTTTGGTGCTTATGTAATTGACACTATTGCGCAATAAAATTTGTTTTTTGTGTTTCCTGTTATCCAATTATGTGTGCACATATTATGTATGGATGTTTGTTAAAAAGGAAATGTCTTAACAAGACAATTACAGGGGTCATTTTGGTTATGGACTCAATTAGTAAGGGTTATCAATGTTGTGGTACATAAAAGGGAGTATGACATAGATGTTATATAACCGCTATGACTCACATTGATGGTCCAAGCTAATTGCAGTATTACAGTATCTATTATTTGGGCTTATCAGTTATTGTTTTTAAATTCGTGATCACGTGTCAAAGTTTTTCAGTATGGAATCCAATAGAGTCAAAATGTTTTTAAATGAGTCTTTTCTTTTATTTGTTTTCTAAAGTTTTAACATAATCGGCTAGTGGTCCAAGTGGGAGAATGTTAATCTCACATTAAATATTAAATGGCCCACTAACCTAATTAATTGGATTCCCTAATTATGGTTAACTGATATTAAGTATGCTCATATTAAAGTTACATTTATATAAGTTTATAACTTCATGAGATATAAAGTGCCCATGATGGATGGTTTTATCTCAAGGGGTTATTTGCAAATGTGAGACCCACTTCTCTCCTCTTGAAAAGAAAACAACCTCTCCCTCTTTTAGGGTGCCATCAATTTCTGAATCTGAGGTTTAGTGCAAAGAGAAAGAGATAGAGAGAAGAAGGTTTTGCAGATTAAGGTTTTGCAAGGATCAAAGAAGAGATTGAGATCTTCATCCATTCTTCACATGGCTTCATGTATGAAATTTATGTGTATTGTTCAATTATATGTTCATTTCTTGAGATGCACTTGATTCTAGATCCATGGCAATTTAATCCGCATGAAGTTTAATTCTTACAGATTAAGCCTATTGGTCGACTGAGCGGTCGACCACAACGGTCATATTTTTACCGTTGGAGAATACTGGTCGACCGGGTAGTCTCTACTTCAGCTTCTACTCCGCCTCCATTGACATTGTTGCTAGGGGTGAGCATCGATCAGTTCTATTCGATTTTAGCTAATTTTTGTAAAACCGAACCGAACCGATTAGACTTAGGAACCGAACCGAACCTACTCGATTTGATTCGGTTCAGTTTTTCAGTTTTTCCGGTTAGGCCTATATATTTTCATCATTTCTTGTATTTTTTAATCATCATTATATTATCATCCTCTAATATCCTAATTTTAAGTATCCAATACTCAAATTAGAAACAAAAAAGACCCTAACCTCAATGTGCTTTGAGAATTTCATGTTCTAAAACTTTTACACTGTATTTGGGCTCAAATTATTGAATTTCACATAATTATTACTAACTTCTAATGACATAAATGCAAAAGAAAAAACTATATTAATATAAATATTATTCTCAATTGTAATAGTATACTTAACATAGCTTTCACATGTTCAACATAAAAAAGATGGTATTGTTAGAAATAATGAGATAATGTTCCACCAGTTTTTATTATGAACTTCTTGATTCAGTAAACTGAATTTGGGTAGGGTGATATATAGGGTGAGAGATTTGATTCGATTCGATCGGGTTCGAGTTTTGGAACCCAAAATCGAAACCCGATTGAACTAGAGCGGTCGGTGCGGTTCGGGTTCGGGTTTCGAGTTTAAAGCGATTATTTTAATTATAACTGAACTCTGCTCACCCCTAACTGTTGCCGCTCAAGGTCACCTTCCCCCAACATGAACCAGGAATCAATATTCCCTCCGTTGCCTGCTTCTCATCAGAAGGCCTCAATTTGTTGCAATTAATGAACAAATGTGTACCTAGCAGATTATATCTTTTAAATTTCTCTGATTTTAGGTTTGTGCGTGCGTGGATGGTATCAATAGCTGATGTTTTGATTTTTTTTCTGTGTCTTTTTTTTGTTTTGTTTTTGTTTTTGTTTTTTGTTTGTTTCTTGTTTTCTTTGGAATATTGGAAGTGTGTAGTATAAGATGAAACACGAGCAGAGCTGTGAGTGAGCGGAGCTCTTACGAACCTAAACCCTGAGTCAAATACCACTTGAAAAACCACAGATGGCTATTTGCCAATGAGCTGTGGCTTAGGACCCAGCGAAACCTACTGTGGGTCTAGGCCCAACCCAAAGCTTGGCATAAAAATTAAGAACAAGTGAGGCTCTAGATTCGTTGACTTGATATTTTAGGCCAACAAGCAATGTTGACTTAATCCAAAACACGACACATGATGATTTGGAGCAAGTCAACGGTCAGACAAAAACTGGGCGGCAATTTCTCTGATTGACTGGTCTTAAATGAGTTTTCTGCACTCAAACTCTAATATTAAATCATGTTATAAACTCTAATATTAAAATTGTGAGTGAGAGAGAGTAATTAATTAATTAATTAGGCAAATTGAGTAGAAAAGTAATCTAGCTAGCTACCGTTCACTGTGTTGATTTTGTCACCTTTTTAATTGATTTATTAAGGAAAGGAAAATGTCAGCAATCGTGAGCTCGACTTCCACACAAACTGACAGCCAACTGCTAGCTGTGAATATTTTGCATCCTCAGCTGCAAATTCTATACAATTACATGCAATCTGTCCCAATTTTTTTTTTTTTTTTTATATGTATACATATGCTCCTTTCTTTTACTTATTTTTTTCCCAAAAAAATGCTTCGGGAATGCCTGATAAAGAAAATAGGTGTAACGTTCGGATTATTTTTTTTATCATGAATTAATATTCTAAATTTAAATTTTTTAAATTCATGATATTATAATTAATGCGATAATTTTTGTGATTATAATCTTAATATAATTATTAATAATCTCTAACTTAATTATATTCTAAAGAGGATAAGTAGATTTAGGGCTTGTTTGGTTGTCGTAACTGGCCGTAATTCGTAAGTCGTAATTAGTAAAGTCTTTTACAGTTGTAAATGAGTTACATGCATGTAAGCTTTATGGTGTTTGGTTGGTAATATAAAGTTGTAAGTGGAAAAGTGTATTGTGTTTTATGATGTTTGGTTGTCGTAATGTGTAAGTCGTAAGTGAAAAAGTTGACCACAAAATTAACTATTTGGTGATTTAAAAAGTTTTAATATTGCAAATAAATATTAAAAATGCTAAATATTAAAAAAAATTAATATTAACATAAAAAAATAATACAAATTTGCATGACCACAAAATTAACTGTAACTAGGCTGTAAGTGAGTGGTAATTGGGTTGCAAGTGAGTGATAATTGAATTGTGTAAGTTTTTACGAATTACGGTCCAAACAAACACCGTAGCTGTAACTGGATTGTAAGTCATTTATGATTTACGGACTTTTACACGAAACTAACGGCCCCTTAGTGGATGAGTTTGTGCGTTTATGATGTGTGTCCGTACATATATGTTTATATATGATTGTATATAATAAATTAATAATCACTAACCTTTTATTATTATTATTATTATTTATTATTATTATTATTATTATTCGGACTTTTGTTTTTGTCATCAAGCTCAGGACTTGGAAATTAGACCGTTTACTCTTGCTTCCTTCTGCAATTTCCATCAATCAGAATTATAATTTGCAGCATCATGCTCAATAATTGATGAGCATTCTTAGATGACTTTTCCCATATATTTTTTTTTTATGGTCATGGAAACTTCTGTACGCACGCCACTTACATTGCAGACCAATTTTATCTGTGGACTTGCCATTTTCTCTTGACCCTAATAAATTTGAGATTGATGGATAAATAACTCCCCCTCATAATGGCAACCAGCCAGATTCAGGTTCAAATCCAACGAGATTCACTTGCAAGTTAGATTATACTCACTAAAAAAATATTCAACACGCAGATCAATCACGAAAAATTACTTGTGTGGTGAATAAAAATCGGCTTACCGTATATTGAACACAGCACAAGCAATTTAAGCGCTCTCCGATTAGAGGACAGAGAAGAAAATACACCTTTCAAGTTAGAAACACCAGTGTGGTACCCGTTTAAAACCTCAGGCATGAGAATCAGTAGGTGGAATAGGAAGAAAAGACAATGTAGATGGAAGTTGTCTCTGTGGTCGAAGGAATGGTTGTGCAGAGGATAACTGTCGGTCAAGTCAGTGCAAGGAAGGGTCGTGCAAAGGATAACCACCGGTGTGGTGTGGGGAAGGACCATGCAGAGGATAACTGCTGGTGTGTGCTCCCAGGATTAGGGAAGCGACCTTCTCTTCGGAGAAGAAATATCATATATGCCTGGCATAGATGCTGACCTTGAGGCAGAATTAGTGAATAGCTGTAACTGCATCGTCTGCACGTGCCAGATCCTTTGTAACGGTCGCGATCCCCTTTACGGTTGATCGGGATCGCATGCAGGAATATCTATTGCCATGTATAACCGCCCGCTTTAATGTCGGGGCATTACACATCTTCAATGTGGAGAGGATGAATCTGCGTAACGGCAGACGGAGATCTCAGTGGGCTGCCATTGGGAGCTTCTTATTCGGAGTCGGAAACTTCAAATTGTGAAAGGTTCTGGAGTAGTAAAGACTTCAGAGTAATGAATGTGGTTCCGGATCGAGAATATCTGGGCGGAAGATAGCTCCGGGAAGGCCAGAAGTGACGGAGGCTTCGGAATGGACTCTGAGAATTGTAGATTTCTCAAACTCTTGGTAGCTTGACACATGTCGTCATCCTAATGTGGGTCAAATTTTGATCACTACAAATTTTCCCTGCTTTCTCACTTTTCGGAGTCTGCAGAAGGAAAATTGGGAAAGCGAAGTTGATTGGAGGGGCCCTGAACATCTTAAGTTCATTTCGACGCTTGCAACAAAGGAGTGTACGGTGAATCTCTTCAAATCATTGCGGATCTTCTGGAGTTAATTGAAGATTATATAGCTGGCTGTCAACTGACGCAGCGGTCGACTGGATCTCTCAAAGGTCTCATCCTATGTCTCTTCGAATCTTCGTACCATTATGACTGGAATTATAGGGCTTTGTATTTTGGTGGCGACGGTCGATCTCCTATCTCTTCTATTAACCGAAAATCTCGAGATGTGGGCCAAACTTTTCAAGAATTGACAATTTGAATTAAGGCGATTTGGCTTCTCATCTATCTATAAATAGAGAGGAACCCTTGGGAGGAAATCACTTTTGCTGTCTTTTTCAAAAACTTTTGCTTCGAAATTCTTTTCTTCTTCTTTCCTTGCTAGGTCGCCACGTTCTCTTCTTTTCTCTTCGTCAGATGGAGGAAGGAAAAGGAGAGGGAGAAAGAGGATGAGGAAGGGTGATCATGCTTTCTTTTTCAGGGAGTCTGGCTTGTGCATCGAATTTATAGTCATGAAGGACTCATTGCGGCACATTAGAAGCTGTGATAGACGCTGCCGCTAGAAGGAATGTGCAACACGGACATATGTGCTTTCAATTCACCTAACACAAGGGACATTGGCTTTTCCCATTAGGGCTTGGAGTCTCTCCATTGATGATCTGGAGTCTCTCCGTTCGGTAGTAGTAGTTCTCCTGAGCGGTACTAGAATGCAGACGTGATTCCATCACGGTCTTTCCTGTCTTGTCAGAGTCCATCTCGTCGGACACCACTGCTTCCCTCTTGGAGGGCTTTCTCAGAATCATTCTTGTCCTTCCCGCGACGCGAGGGGGACGGTGGCGTTGATTTGGCTGCCTTGGAGTCATCGTGCCTTCTGAGGGCTTCTTGAGAGTTCTCATTTTGTTGCCTAGGAGGGACACAAAAGCAGGGGGGCATAAGATTACTCGTTTATGAGTCGTGGCGCAGATGAAGATGGACGACTGCTTCTGGAAAACATCCTCCGATGAACAAATCTCTGTTGTTCAATATCGGGGGTCTGTTAATGGTGGCTGGACCGGAGTGTCTGGATCTGAGTCTGCTGTATTTCTTTTCAAAAATGTAAAAATAAAGATGTAAAAGGATTTGTATTACTCTTATTAGATGTAATCAAATAAATTTAATAGAATGGTTCTCATAATGGAAATATCTTTTGGAATGGAAACATCTTTTGAAATGGAAATGAATTTTTGAATTGAAATGGTCAAATGTTTAGATCTTGCTTGGCTTGTTTTTACATTGGTTTCTGGAATTGATATGATCATGCCTCTTCGGAGTGTTAATCTCTATCTCTAGTATGGTCGGTTGGATATGGAGTGGTCTGGTGAGTTTGCGATGTGTTTTCGAGTAGGGGAGATCCCATCAGTGGTACCTGCAAACTTTTGGCTTCCGGTAGAGAAAATTCCAGCAGTAGAGTTAGATTTGCAGTCACCTTTGAGTGGGAGAAATTCCATTAGTGGAGGTGCAAACTTTGGTTGGACTCTGAGTGGGAGAAATTTCATAAGTGGAGAAGGGACTTTGAGTGGGGGATCCCATAGCAGAGAGTTTCGGCTACTCATAAGCTAATCGAGAGGGAGCCCATAGGCTGGCGTCTGCGTTGTCGTCTCCGAGTGGGAAAATCCCTTCAGCGAGACGTGTAAACTTTGTTTGGATTGTGAGGGAAATCCCAGCAGTGGAGGAAGGACTCCGAGCGGAGAAAATCTTAAAGCGGAGGGTTTCGATTGCACGTAGGCTAATCGAGAGGGAACCCATAGGGCGGTGCCTGTGTTGCCATCTCCGAGTGAGGAAAATCCATCGGCGGCATGTGCAATCTTTGGATGGACTGTGGGAAAAATCCCAGCATTGGAGGAGGGACTCCGAGTGGGGAAAATCTCAGCAGCGGAGTTCGGTTCGCAGTCGTCTCCGAGTGGGGGGAAAATCCCATTAATAGAGCGGCGAACTTGGTAGGACTGCAATGGTTAGGGGCAAAAATATAATTTTATTCGATAACTGAGATAAAATACATGAAATATAATTGAAATACAGAGGGTGTTATAGATAAAGGTATTGCCATGTCTTTATTGGAGGTGCAAAATCACTCAATCACTTTGAACTGGGTGATCATGTCTTGTGGTTGGAAACGACAGAGTGTTCGATTGTCCTGATCCGGAGGCTATTTCAGGAGTAAGGATGTATTCTTTAAGAAAGCATTGTCGAACAAGTTCTTCCAAGTACCACCAGAGACTTTTGTAGTGGACGGTCTTGTGCCCTTTACTATCATAATATGACCAATACTCTTCTGCTCTGAGAAGTGTAGGATAGTACCATATTGGTCTCGAACGCCTGACCCACGGTTAGTCCTTGATAACATTGAAAACCTCGTTGATGGGGAGTCTGAGCGAAGTGAAGTGCTCTGTCGGCTTGAAGGCTTGGAGCGGACTCAGTGAAAGACCCAAGAGCACTTGTCTCTTGTACGCAGGTTGCCCCGATTCAGGTTCTTGGCTCCGTGGTAACTTCATACCGCGGCTTCAATTTTTCTCCATCATCGCCGTGTTTGGCAGAGTGATTGCGGAGCTCTTCATTACTTTCTCCAACTGGATGTATGATTGAGCTCGGGATAGAACCTCACTAATCTGAGTGACATCGTGCTTCAGTAGATACTTGTACAAAGGAATGAGAAACTTGTAACCCATTGAGGAATGCGAGTGTAGAGACATCCTCACCGCAGTTGATAATTTTGGACAACTAGCTTTGGAAGTAGCCAATGCAGGATTTGAGGTTGTTGCCCTGCCTCATTTTGACGGTGAGAATATGGTAGTTGTTCCTCTAGGCCTCCCGACGAAAAGCGTACTGAGTAAGGAATGTTTTAGTTATCTCCTTGAAGTTATAGAGAAAGTGTGACGGCAGGGAGTAGAACCAATCTAAAGCCACGCCTTCAGACTGGATGGAAAAGTTAGGCACATGAGCGGATCATTACGGGAGTAGATCACTGTTTTATCTTGAGAGTACCTGATGTGTTGAACCGGGTCACTCATTTTGAAGTAGTAGTCGAAGGTCGGAGTTGCGAACTTCCTCGAAAAGTCACACTCCAGGATCTCTTGGGAGAGGGGGAGTCAGAGACTCTGGCAGTGGCTTGTTTCAATCCGCTTCGGAGTTGCAATTTAGCCTCCTCGATCTGTCTTTGGATCAACTCGTCGAGGGCTCGGTCGGGAGATTCTTCGATTCTTCTCCGAGTTTGGTCGTGATAAGCTTATGTTCGAAAATGAGGCGAATCAGCCTCATTGTGAAGTAGTCTTTATGCAGGGGGGACGTCAGTCTGGGCCACCTCAGATTTGTGATGGGCCCATCGGTCCGAGTCTTTCCAATTCCAGGCTCGCTCGCCGGCTGTGTCTTATTTTCGGCTCTTTAGAGGGTGGCGATCTGCACCTAGAGTTGGTCGTTATGACGCTTCAAAGCCTCCTGCTCGCGCGTGATATTCTCGCAATCGAGATTGCTCTCAGTCGCAATCTGATCAGATTTGTTGTTCCTTCATCTGCTCTTTCATGTCGGTGGGTGTCTGAAAGCTTTGGCCTTCATATAGTATCGTCAGTCGGATGCTGGCAGCTACCTCCTACAATGAGAAGGAGCCAGTATCTTCTGTGGTATGTTGTCATTCGACAACAGGTGAGGGGATGTGCCCAGGGCGATGCTATTGGTCCTGCTTTTTGACGTGGCATTGTTGAGGGCTATGGTATGCTTTCTAGGGCCATCGATGCTGGGGAAGAGGCTTTATGAGAAAGGTTTTGAGTTGGATAGAAGGGAGATCTTGAGTGAAGACTCAGATCTCAATGAAAGCACCACTTTGTTGTGGATGAAAATCGGCTTACCATGAATTGAACCCACCACAAGCAATTTGAGTGCTCTCCAATTGGACATTTTAGAGCACATAGAGGAAAAGACACCTTTCAGATTATGAGCATTGGAATGATGTCGGCCTAAGACTTTCTGGTGTGAGAATCAGTAAGTGAAATGGAAAAAAAAGACAATGTGAAGGGAAATTGCCTGTGTCGTGGAAGGTAGGGCCGTGCAGAGGATAACTATTGGTCAGGTGGAAGGAAAAATCATGCAGAGGATAACTATCAATGTGATGGAGGAAAGGACCATGCAGAGGATAACTGCTGGTGTGATGTGGGAAAGGACCGTGCAGAGGATAATTATTAGTGTGGTGTCAGTGTGTGCGCTCTCAGGAGCAGGGAAGTGATCCCCTTCTCCTAGGAGAAGAAAAACATACATACAGTGTCAGTGTGTGCGCTCTCAGGAGTAGGGAAGTGATCCCCTTCTCCTAGGAGAAGAAAGAACATATATACCTAGCATGGATGCTACCCTGGAGGCAGAATTGGTGGACGGTTGTAACCGCACGATCTGCACATGTCGGAGCCTTTGTAACGGCCACGATTACCTCCGTGATTGGCTGGGATCACGTGCAGAAATATCTGTCGCTATGTATAACCGTCCGCTTTAATGTAGGAGCGTTACACATCTTTAACGTGGGGAGAATGGAGCTGCGTATCGGCAGGCAGAGATCTCGACAAGCTACCGTTGGGAGCTTCCGGTTTGGAGTCAGGAACTTCAGACTGTGGAAGGTTTCAAAGTAGCAAAGACTTCGGGATAGTGAATGTGGTCTCAGATCGGGAATGTCTTCAGGGCGAAAAGTAGCTCCGGAAAGGTCAGGAGTGATGGAGGCTCTGGGATGGACTCTGAAAATTGTGGATTTCATGAGGGAAGCCCTTGGTAGCTTGGACAGGTGTCGTCATCCTGACGCGGGTCAAATTTTGACTACTACAATTTGATACATCCGAGCATACGAGAATATAACCATCTAGGTTAAAAACTATAGTACTTACCTAATATAACATGAAAATCATGGGCATAAACATCAAAGGGAATAGTTGAACTCATTTTCCCTTTTAGACTTCAGTCGTCAAGAATTCTGTTTAATCAAATATATAAAACTACCTTAATGATCAGATGATACCTGTATTTAAATTTATACCCACAAGATGAAAACAAAACAAATACAAATACAAATATAATAAGACATATCCGCTTGCTTTACGCCCCTGCATATTATTTTTTTTTGAGACAAAGTGTGTTTCAGGCTTGACCTGTTCAACCTATAACATCTATAAGAGATTGAAGATCAGACAAACAGACACACAAACAGAACACACTGAGGGAGGGGGGGGAGAGAGAGGCTTATCTAATGGGAACTCAAGGTGTGGCTCTTCTCCTTCTTGGGCTTGCAATCCCAACAATAGTGAATTGCAACACAGAAGGTACGTCAAAGTTTCAACTTCTCTTCCCCTAAATTAATTAACTGGAAAAAAGAAATTAGAGGAAAACAAAAGACAATTTCAATGACTCCAAAAACTTTCAGCTCAATTGTGCTTCTCAAAAAAAAAAATCTCTGCTTGAAATCCTACAGGAGACATCCTACATGCACAAAGAACAGCTTGGACTGACCCCAACAATGTTCTTCAGAGCTGGGATCCAACTTTAGTGAACCCATGCACTTGGTTTCATGTTACTTGCAACAATGATAACTCTGTCATCAGAGTGTAAGTTTTTTGCATATTTTGCATTTTGAGGCCACTTCCATATATTGAGAGAGAAAATTTATTATATGTTGGCATGCAATTATTTGATCTCTTAAATTGCAATCATTTATTTTTGCAGGGATTTGGGCAATGCAAACATCTCTGGATTTCTTATTCCACAGTTGGCAGGATTAGAAAACCTTCAATACTTGTAAGAAACACCCAACTTCCTTTGGTTCCATTTTATACTGTTGTGTGGTATCCTTGATATTAGATCATTGATTCTGTTGAATTATATCAATTTTTTTTCATTTTCTTTCCATAACTTCTTTTCTCTGTTCTTTTAACCTTTTAACATTTTATAGGGAGCTATTTGGAAATGACATAAGTGGAACTATACCTGCTGCACTTGGCAACCTAACTAACCTGGTGAGCTTGGACCTCTACAACAATTCTTTAACTGGTTCAATTCCTTCTTCTCTTGGCAACCTCAAGTCATTGAAAAACTTGTAAGTCTTTATTCTTCTTTTCTTTCTTTTTTATTTAATTTTTATTTTTCATACTTAAAGTGCTTGCTCTTAATTTTTTTTAAAATGTGAATTTTCTCAAATTGTTTTGTGTTATTTAATTTGAAATAAAAATACCTATTGTAGGCGATTGAATGGAAACAAGTTATCAGGCATTTTACCAAGAACAATCCTTGACCTTATTGTCAATGGTAGTTTGGAAATACTGTAAGTTATATATCTAAGTTTTTAATACCCCCCCCCCCCCCCTCTCTCTCTCTAAATATTTTTTTTTATTAACAACTTAACTTTCAGAAGAACCATTGGAATTTTAAGTTTCTTACAGTAGAAGAAATTCTTTTTATATTATGTCAGGGATGTCTCGAGAAATTTCCTAGCAGGGACAGTGAGGTCATCGAAGCCAAGAGGTTGGTGAAGAAAAATATCAAAATAAAGAAACCAAAATTCTTTGGAAAAGATTAACCATGTTGTCATTTTTCTTTTGTATTATTAACTGACCTTGCTTTTTTGCTGCTTTTCTTTCTTTCTTTCCCCCCTCCTTCTCGCATGAATTTGTGCAGTTACTACAATCATTCAAGACAAAAGCTCCAGATCTCTCAATCAGAGGAAACCTAAATTCTAGCATTGAAAAATAAATTGTCGCATTGCAGTTTCAAATCAGATGATACTACTGTATTCAAACATATAAAGAATAACTCAACTTTTGATAAAGAGAGTTGTTGTTGTTTCAATATCTTGTTTTGTGTATGATTTGCTAAGAGTAAGCATAATCATAATACTTTGGCTTAAAAAAAAATGAGATTTGATCCAGATATTTTGGGATATGATTTGTTGAAGTATGAAATATGCAGAATATATTAAAACAAACGACGATTTGCATAATTCTATCCCTTACACATATGCAAGACTTTTCACAAGAATTTGACCTCATATTGAACACACCTGGATTACTGGAGGAAAATCAAACTTTTTTTGCCACCTTGAGTAACCCAGTCTTTTTCTCTCATTCTTTTTTGGATGAACTTCTTGAGCACTGAAGCACTGCAACCTTGATGACTGCTGCAATAATGAAAGATATGGGAATGTCAGTGTAAATTATTTGATATTGTCATTCCTTTTAAAGCTATCTAAGATGTAGCTGCCAATTGAAAAAAAAAAAAAATGTGTGTGGGTAGAAAAATTCTGGAGTTGGGAACATAATGAATGCCAATTCACTAAATTATGTAAGATTAATTCAGGAACTGTAACTATGAACCAACCAGAAGACAAACTCTTAGACCTAACAGTGATACAAGTCATGAGATTTTCATCAGAAGTACACAATTTATAATGTTCACGAAAAATAATTAGCATAGTCTATTATTAGCAGAAAATTTTAATTTTTTATACTTTTTCCTTTTCTTTCCCTCTAGCTAAAGGACTTGAACCTAGGACTTCACACACAATCCAACCCCACTCTTTTAACACTGAGCCAAGCCCCAGTGCTATGATTGTCTCTGAGAAACTTTGTTCCCAATAAATAGAAAAAATAACTGTTTATAGAACAAAAAAAATGTATGATTTCTTTTTTCCTTGTTTCCCTTCAAACGAAGGGGACCTCCTATAGTAGTGCCTGCAAGTTATAACACCAAAATATACTAATCTTTTACTCGAGATTTTGAACAATTCTGCAGAAGTATGATATAAATTACAAACCCAGTTTAACTTAAAAGTAATATTGCACTTCCTTATAATCTCACGAGGAGCACATGAGACATTAAGGTAGTAGCTAGACCTTTGTTCCATGATGTAAATAGTTCCCCTGTCTATTAAAATGGTCTGGCAGCTTCTTCCATCTTCTTCTTTACTCTTGTCAATCTCTCAATCTCTTTCAGAGCCTGGAAAATGTTTGTTGAGCTATAAAACAAGAAATTCATGGATAAAGGGTGTGGTTTCAAAACTATTACCCTTACCTCTAACGTCAAGTCTTGTGGGGTGACGGCGCTAAAATCTTCATGGGCCAACTCTGCACACATTTTCAAGAGTTGTTTCAGTTAGTATACTTTCCTGAAAAAAGATGAGATGGTTAAATAATATGCACAGCTATTGTTTCCATAATCATTTTTACTTTGGAACAAGAAAGTTGCATCTGCTGTGATGTATCCTTGTCTCATTTTGTAAACAGTGTTGCAAGCTCTTCAAAAACCTGTATTACAGACCTGAACCATGAGTGAAACAGAACAGATGTGATATAAATGCACTTTACGAGAGCATAAGATATAAATTAGTTCCCATATGTAACATGAGAACTAGTTCCCATATGTAAAATACAAGCTAAGAAATGCTAGTATGCCCATTGGCCCATCCTTATGGAAAACTATCATACCAATAGTTTCCAATCCAAATAAAGAATTTTCTTAGAGACGAGCATAAATTTCTACATCCATTCATAAATAACATACACCAAGTACGAACTTTACAAGAGTATATGCATGTAACACGAATCACACATCATTAGCTAATTTATACAAGCCAAATAGAGAAACTAAGCTTAATATTTGCTTTTTATACACCAGACTCCATTGCCCTCATCTTCCCTTATCTTGCAGCTCATATCACTCCCGCACTCCAAACTACCACTCGGCTCCACCTTCTTTTCGTGGCCGCGGACGTGACCGAGGCAGGGAACGCGGCCATGGTCATGGATGTTCCTTCACACCACCACATCAGTCCGCCGGTGGCCAATCTCAATACCAAATCTGGAATCATTTTGGCCATTATGTTAATCAGTGGTACGATCGTTATGACGATCCTTCTCCTTCGGCTAGCCCAACTGCTCTTCTCCACTCCTCTGAGAATAGTCTAGCTGACACATACTGTTAAGTTGACTCTGAAGCCACTTATCACCTAACGGCTCAAATCTGATGGTTCACTCAGAATATTAAGAGCCCGACAGAGTTCACATAGGTAACGGGATAGGTTTTCCTATATGTTTTACTAGTGCTTCTTTATTGTGTTCTCATACTCTTTTTTATCTTAAAAAACTTTTTATATGTTCCTGACATCACCAAAAAAATTGTCTATTAGTCAATTTAGTGTTGATAATAAAGTCCTTAAATTATATTCTACTCTTGTTTTGTCGAGGATTTCTTCTCTCAGAAACTCTGTGGTGAGGACATTTTAAGGATGGCATATATGTCTTCTCCCTAGGGAACCACAGCTTCATCGCCTCTCCTAGGCTCTCCTCGATGAGTATGCATCTTCCTCCGTCTGGCACGAGCGCCTAGGTTATTCCTCCACCAGAGTCGTCTCTAATGTTTTATCTCAGCATCGGCTTTCTTTCTTCGTTGACCGTGATGGTACTCATCTATGCATCGCTTGTTAGCAAGGGAAAACCATCGTCTCCCCTTTTTCCCATCTTCATCGGTTGCTACTGCTCTTTTAGAGCTTATTCACTCTAATCTATGGGATCTATCTCCTGTGTCCGCTGTAAGTGATTATAGATATTATATTAGCTTTATAGATCACTATAACAAGTATGTTTGGCTTTATCTTTTAATTTATAAAAGTGATACTTTCTCTATTTTTCTTGAATTCAAAGTACATGCGGAAACAAATTGGGTGTTCCATTAAAACACTCCAAACTGATGGTAGTGACGAGTTCATCAATTTAAACCTTACATGTCCTCTCAGGGTATTTCTCATCGCCTATCATATCCACACACCAGTGCTTAAAACGGCACAACAGAGAAAAAGCACCGCCACTTTGTAGAGACCGGCCTCGCTCTTATAGCCCAATCAAATGTTCCATTCCGCTACTGATCTTAAATTTTCCAAACCGCCTCATTTCTCATCAATAGAATACCCACCCCGCCCTCCACAATCTTTCTTCTTACTAGAAACTATTTCATAAAGCACCTGACTACCTTTCCTTACGTATTTTTGATTGTGCTTGCTATCCTCATCTGCGTCAATTCCAAACTCACAAGTTTGATTTTCGGTCCAGTCAATGTGCCTTCTTAAGTTATTCGGCTTTGCACAAAAATTATCAATGTCTGCATATCCCCTCTGGTCGTATCTACATCTCCCAAGATGTTGTGTTCGACGAGTCCTCCTTTCCTTTCCGGTCTCTGTTGTCCTCTCTCTCCACCTGCTCCCAGGCCCTTACCACCAGTCTCCATCTTCACGCCTCTGTTCCCTTCCACTGTTCCGATCATGTCTTCTCCTACGGGTCCCACCATTGACTCATCTTCTCCGCCACCACCCCCCATACTTCTTCTCTACCACCTTCGTCAGCGCCTGCCGATGAGTCCTCCTTGTCCTCATCCTCAATCTCTCTCTCAGTCCTCCTCTTACCAAGGCATATCATATGGTCATCAGAACACAGGATAATATAAGAACACCAAAGGTGTGGCTAGCCACCCGGTATCCTATGCCTACTTGTCTCATAGACAACTTGGCTACCTCTCCTGTCGAGTCACATATTTCACGCAAACTTCAAAAAATTCAAAGTGACGCTAAGTAATGGATACTAAGATGGATGCCTTGCTCAAGAGCAAACTGGTC
This sequence comes from Agave tequilana, assembly GCA_038442645.1. Classification (NCBI taxonomy): domain Eukaryota; kingdom Viridiplantae; phylum Streptophyta; class Magnoliopsida; order Asparagales; family Asparagaceae; genus Agave; species Agave tequilana. The sequence goes on along the minus strand of JAVJIF010002534.1, from coordinate 69,322 downwards.
TCTTGATCGGTATCATCCTACCATGAATCTGATTGGCTGTAAATGATTTTCAAATTAAAATATAAACCTAATAATTCTGTTGACAGGTACAAGGCCCGCGTGGTGGCCAAGAGTTTTCATAAAAAATCAGGCTTAGAATATGGCGAGATATTCAGTTTGGTCATCAAATCGACCACTGTCAGTATCGTGTGCAGTCTAGTCGTCTCCAAGGGTTGGCCTATTCGGCAGTTGGATATGAATAATGCATTTTTTGTAGGGTTTTCTTACTGAGACGGTCTATATGGAACACACTTTAGGGTTCATCGATCCCGCTCGTCCCACTAATGTGTGCAAGCTTCACCGCAGTATGTATGGCCTCAAATGCGCCCTGCGGGCCTGATTTTCTCTCCTCAACAGCTATTTAGTCACAATGGACTTTGTGGGCTCCAAATCCGACACATCTCTCTTCCTTCAACGGGTCAGAACAGATCGTCTTCTGGTTCTTATCTATGTTGACGACATCATCATCATAGGCAATGACTCACATGCCGTCACTCATCTTATTCGTGATCTAGGCTGGGAGTTCTTACTAAAAAACATCGGCCCACTGCATTATTTCTTGGGCATGGAGTGTCACCAGACACCCTTAGGCCTCTTCCTTTCTCAACAGAAGTACATCTGTAACTTGCTTCTCCGGCTCAAGATGGATGGCGTTAACTCGCCTATGGCTACTTCTTGTAAGCTCTTGAAGGTTGGCAGCACACCCCTATCTGACTCCTTTGTTGTAACAACCAAATTTTGATTTACCAAATTTTCTCCTCATCTTAATTATTAAGGATTTTTTTTTGCTAAAGGCATTATCTAAAGTAATTACCCTCCATATTTCAATAGCAACAATTTTACATTTAATTAGTTGACGCACTTCCCTTTCAAAAGCTTTTACTAACTATTGGTTGTGATGACTATGAAAATAAGGCATGAAGGCTTATGTACACATGTTATGGAGCCAACTAGTGACTTAACAAGGGTGAGATAGGGCATAAACCTCAATCTAACCTTTCATTTCCCCCTTAATCCAACCTAGTTTACCCTAAGTAGTTAATTAAGGGTTGGTATGCATGTTTAAGGGGAGATCTAGGGCTAGGATCTCATTGGGGCTTGTGAGTCCAAGTGGCATCATGAGAGGAGCTTGGCCAAGTGGCAACATGAGAAGGACTCTCCCCACCTAGTAACTTGCACACAAGTTAGTTAACTCCCAAATTACCCTCATCTTCATCCTCTCCCAATTCTGCAAACTTCTCCTCTCCCAAGTGAAGAACTTGAAACCCTAGCCACCCTTTCACCTCCTCTCAAAAATTTTGAGTAAAGAGATTAGGACACCTCTCTAGCCCCAAATCCCAACTTCTCCCAACTCTGAGTCAAGACTTCACGAGAGGGAAGGAAGAGACACACGCGCGCAGCAAGCAGAGCCGCAGCAGCACGCGAGCTGCTGCTACTTTGCCGCAAACTGCGACAAAGAAGGGGAAATTGCGGCAATACAGGGAAGGGAAGGCCGGATCTTTAAGGGGAGATTCTTGGTGAGCTGGGGGAGAGATCTAGCACTGCCAAGCAGAAATTCCTGAAGCCTAACTCTCTGTTTCAGATCTATAAACAATTGTGAGTAAACCTAACTATTAGGGTTACATCTTCTATCAAGTTTTGAAAATTGAAATTTTGAGTTTGTATTTGATGAACCACAAAGGTATTAATTACTGTTTTTGTGATATCCTCAAATTAGATGAAAATTATAGACATTACCTAGTTATTGTGCCTCTATACTATGTTGTGATGAGATGCATATGTGATACACATGTTCTAGCTTACTAATTATACTTCAATGAGATGATCTAGCATATTTAATTCGCTGTTTTCATGATTATTGTTGGGCTAAATGAAATCCAATGAATATTGCATAGTTGTTGGTCTCTACATTACATGGATATGAAATGCATGTGTAGAATACATGTCCTAGCATACTAATTACGCCTAAGTGAACCAATTTAGCACTTTAATTCGCTGTTTTTCTTGACCAACATCATGATAACCAAGTTGATATGCGTATAGTATAATTTTGGCTCTTCATAAATAGAAATGGTATAATGCATTATGTGAGGTCTAGGATTTGTACTAATAGCACTCCATAAATGCCGATCGATTAACTTGAATCATACTTCATGTTCACCATAGTGCACGGGGGAAGACCCCTCCTTACAATATAGCATTGTGTTAAGTATTAGCAAGTTTATGGGGGCAGTGCATATATTCATGCGGGTTGAATGTGGCGTGATTATGATGTTACTATGATATTGGGTAAACCCCAAGTACATGTCTTCTTTCTTATTGTTGCACATCATTTCGGGCATGACGTGTAAGTTAGTTTTATATTGCTTGTTATGGATATTATAACTTAAACTTGCATGATGCATTTATATAAAAGGAGGAGGGGCCGGGCGGGAGCCGTAGGAGGGGGAAGACGGGGATTTGACATATATATATATATATATATATATATATATATATATATATATATATATATATATATATATATATATATAACGGAGGAAGGGGCCGAGCGGGAGCCGGTAGGAGGGGGGAAGACGGGGAAATTTATAGGTTTTATATATACTTATTATAAAAGGAGGAAGGGGCCGAGCGGGAGCCGATAGGAGGTGGAAGACGGGGGAATTACATTTAGATTGATTGGCATATAAAAGTGAACTGTCAAGTTTCGTTCTATATTGATAATGCTTGTGTTAAACTAGAATGTCACTTTATGTTTATAACGAGCCGAGTTGATGTGAGAGGACTAATCCACAAAAATTACACACATACTCATACAATTATCTCATTTGTATCATGATATGGCGGAATGCAACTCTTGATAGTGAAGTCATGTAGACCACATATGTATGGAGCCTAGAACAAGTAAGTTAGGTTGAAAAAGTTTGTTGTTTATGGAACTCATTGTAAAGTACCTCTTCTAAACTGTTTATCTTATGAAATTATTATATCAACACCCTATGGCATGGTTTACTCATTGAGCTGTCGAGCTCATTTTATTTTCTTTCCATCTTTTCAGGTTTGGATAAGGGTAAGGGACCTCTCTAACTGGAAGAGTTAAATTATGGAATGTATGGCATGTAGTTGTATCACTTTGACTTACTCTTGTTATATTTAATATGTATGTAAGGACTCTACTTTAGTCCTCTTTCTTTTGTGGAACATGTAGGGATGTACTCGGTGTATATTTGTCTTTATAGTATTTGAAACTAGGGACTTTTATGTGATGTAATGTGTTGGATTGTGAACTCCTCGGATATGTTATGTCTTGAACTTCGAAAAATGGCCATGTGTGGGAATGCAAATTGTTGGGAAGTTAACTATTGTGATGTTTTGATGAAAAGATATATGCTTACGATGAAGGATGCAAGTTATGACATATGTATCTAGTTAAGGTTTGGGTATTGTGACATGATAAGTAGGCCGTGTGGGCTGAAATCTTTGATGGAATTAAGTAGGCCTTTGAGCCGAAATTGTTGGTTATTGTAAGTGGGAAATAAATGAAATATTAAGGATGATGCTGCCAAAATTTTTATAAGAGTAATGGAGATAATTGGTGTTTTAGGCCTAATCTTGTTTATTAGAGCTAGGGACCGTTACATTTGTCTATCGAAGTACGGCTGAGGCTCACAATACCTCAGCTTTACCAGATCCGATATTACCTTCTCAGTAAACAAGAACGCTCAATTCATGCAAGCTCCAACTGATGAGCATTGGAGCGTTATCAAATGGATCCTCCATTACCTCAAACCTACCATTCAGCATGGCTTTTTTCTCTCTCATCACTCTTCTGTACAGTTTACTGCTTACACCGATGCAGACTGGGCAGGGTCGATTGATGATCGGGAAATCCACCAGTGGCTACTGTATTTTTCTTGGTAGAAATCTCATTTCTTGGAGCTCGAAGAAGCAGTGCACGGTGACACGATTCAGCACTGAGGCTGAGTATAGGGGCGTGGCCAACGCTGCAGAAGAGATCGTTTGGTTGCAATAATTACTTCGTGAGCTTGGCCTTTCGCAATCTCACATATAGTTCTCTGTGACAGCCTCGGTACAACATATATCTCGGTCAATCCTATCCGTCACTCACGCTCCAAATATGTTAAGATTGACATTCATTTTGTTCGGGACTATGTCACAAATGGAGTCCTGGATGTTTGATTTGTGAGTACTAAAGATCAACTAGCAGACATTCTTACTAAACCCTTGAGCTCATCACGATTTTCTACGATGAAATCAAGCTCTTGGTTCTTCCAAACCCACTTCGGTTGTCACGGGTGTTAGCGATATCAATGCATTGGGCTCATGCATTACGTGAACCATGTGAAACAAACATCCCCAATGCATTAGGCTCATGCAAAATGTGAGTCATGAGAAAGAAATCAATCAGATCTTATTATTTCTCCATGAAGATAGAACACATGAGACTCATGCACCATGTGTTTCTCCTTCTCTAAATCAGTTTTTCCTATTATTTCTCTCAATCTCTCTCAGTCAAAGTGGAAATTAATACTCAATGTGTGTGTATAAAAACCGAGAACCATTAAGTTTGGTATCTTGTCATTACGCAAATAATTGTTCTCCTTCTTCTTTTTCTTTTACTTCCAAGTGATTCCAGTTTCTGTGCAGCATTTCAACAAGCACCTTATCTTCCAATACCAAATTAAAGCTCACGTTGGAAATACAGGCGGCAATAATATATGGAAAGGAAAGAGCTATGGCATTGAAACCAAAATGAACATTTAGAATTAGTAATTCAAAAATTGGACAGCTATTACTGTAACTGCATTTGTCCCAGTTTAAATGAACTTGAGAGCTCCATGGAAAAACTAAAATCTGAACACATAAAGGAGCATAAGCTCATGAAATCAGTAGTTAGTGGGTTCCATCAAAACAAAGAAAAACATGGGTAGTTCCCAAATCTAAACTTTCTGGCTAACAAGTTAAAATAACAGGTTGCTGTACAAGCATAAAGAAAATTCTAGAGAGAGAGAGAGAGCACCAGAGGAGCCATGTGCGCGGTATCTTCGAACTGCCCTTCGAACGGTAGAGGAAGTTTAAGGGTTTCGGAGAAGAAAAAGAGAGGGTTTGGGGAGAATTCAAAGGGGAGATGGAGCAGAGAAGAGATGGCGAGGACAGCTGACAGTTAACGACCTTATCTCCATTAGCTCTCTCTTTCTTGTTCGCGTAGCCAAACTCAATCAGGGCATAAATAAAATATCTAGCCGTTTTTAGAGCAGGTTGTTGATTAATTGCATATATATTCACTGTTATTAAATTCATATAGACACATAATTTTTTACTGGCTCTACATCTCTATGCCAATTAAACTTATAATTGTCCTGCATTTCTTTATAAATCATTATGACCAACCTTCAGAAAATTTGTTTTTCTTCTTTCATGTGCGAGGAGTTTCTTTCTCCACATGGGATCCTGGCCTAAGACTTGCTCGTGGGTGCAGTATGAGAGGAGGCCCACATTCGAATTTTCAGAAATAGAAAGGCCAGTTCGGCCCATCTTGGAAACAAGGCCCGCGTAATGAAAATCAGTTTTTTTTTCTATCACAAAAATGGAAAAAAAAGATGGACGTACCCCCACTCTTTTTCCTCAACAGACTTCTATGTGAGAACAGAAGCATATGTGTAATTATGATTCTTTAGGTAAGATCATATATAATTTTGGGCAACACAATGTATATGTAAAGTTTAGGTTTATTCATTTCTATTACCTGAGATATGAGCTAAAAGATACATATTTTTTATTATACCCCAATTGAGAAAAAATTATGTATCTGTGACTATACCAATGAATATCTCGCTTTTTGTTCATTAGTCTTCATTCTCTGTAAGCTTGCGGCTGTGTGTGGAACCTGATTTCCATCAGATCAGATGACCTACATAAAGTATCAGCTCCCTGTATATAGAAAAAAGAAACCGTTGGATTCATTAATTTGTTTTCAGGACACCTACCTTAACATCAAGATAATGAAAAGGGCTTCTTGTTATGCATAAGTGATAGAAATGAGCTATATTTTTTGTTTAATTATTTGGGTCCTAAATTTTGTAGGAATTCGATTCTTTGAGATTTTTGATGGGATCGATCACTATCCCCTTGAAGAGAAGACGGAGATTAGGCTAAGGTTTTTCAATTTTTATATGAAATTTGCTGGCGGCTCTTGTCCCAACCCCAATTAATTAAACAAGTCATTATCTATGATTGTCTTCTTAATTATGTAATTAGTCAAACCTAATGAAACTCTTTGGAGATAATACTATTGTTATTATCATTATTATTATTATTGAATTAAATCAAGCAACCAAAACTGTTTTACGTCGCATATCAGGCAACATCGTCAATGAAGGAAAATAGAAATTTTAAAAAATAAAATAAAATAAAATAAAAACGGTTGAGAATTTATTGTAATTTTTTTGTTGGGTGAGTCAATGAACACGTCATTTTCTAGTGACATTTATTATGATTTATGACCACACCCGACGTCTCTCACTGAAAATGGTCCATGGCTCATTAATGAGCTCCTACTTTGAGTTCACATTCTAACTTTTTGCAACCAACGGGCTATATATATTTTTTTTACATACCAATGAGGAAAAGGGAGAATGTATTCTTACCCCCCTCTGCTTTCCAAATTTTACTTTTCTGTCACTTTCTCAATTTTCCAAAATTTTTTAACTATAAATTAGAGAGAAATCGGGTCATATGTTATTTGCAAATTGTATTAAACTTCCGGGTGCTGCTTGCAAACTTGTCAAAGCATGCAATATTTCCATGAGGGTGGGCCCACATAATGGACGGATGTTTTGCAAATCTTCGGCTTAGATGAACGGTTGAGATTCGGCAGAAGGTAATGTTTGCTGTTTGGAATAAACAGCAGATTTGTGCGGTGGGGTCGGTAAAGGATATTAATGAGATGCCAGGGTATTTATGGCAGGCCGATTACGTGTCCAAGACAGTCAGAGCGGTGGTGGTCGTTTTAATTCCATCGTTTGAAGAGCGTGCGTTGACTTCTAATTTGCACCCAGTCGGACGTAGTTTTGAATAAGCATGTGCTAATCAACCCTACACATCAAGTGAATTACGAAGTTGCCACTATCCGCAGGCTAATATAACTCGAAAGATATCTTTTGGAACTTGGGACTTTGAATAGATTTTGAATTTCTGTATCGACTTCAATTACAACTTTAATCATGTTTTTTTTTTAAGAAGAAACTCGTCACGAACCACAAGCTATACACATACACATCTTATTAATATGCTCACTCGCAGGGATTCAATCAGTGACTAATGAGTAGCAAACCTAATGGCCTGGCCGGGAGACTTCAACTTTAATTCTGAGGGAGTGTATATCTACACTAGTTCTTCTCTTGATATAATGAATAATGTCTAAATTCTCATTATAGACTGTAAGATTCGTGAAACAGTATATATCGTCGTATCCTATAAATTTTTCATATTATTTGAATATTGGTCAATCACTGATCAAGTGGTCTCATTTCTTTTATTCTCCATGATCTCCATGAATTACTCATTCTACAAGCACTATATACATGACTTTTTTTATAGGGTATTAGTTGGCTTTCTAATAGCTAACTATCCGAGACTAATCACACTATACACAGTTATAACTAGCTTCAAACAAAATAACAACTCTGAATAACATATTAATTCTTACCTAGAGACATTAGTGAGACCAACTGGGATCTTATATTGAAATTAATAATTAATTAATTAATTAATTAATAATTTTTAATTTAACAGTCAAACTCTATTCGACCAACTGTTCATAAAAGCTCTTCGGTAATATGATATTTCCCTTTCGATATCTAACTACTTTTTGAAACACCTAGAGGGGGTGAATAGGTGATATGACTAATCTAGAAACTAAATGCGGAAGCTAAAAACTAATTTGCACACACTTAATATAACCAACAAGTGTAACCGAATTCCCCGTGAAGGGCTCTGGACTAACGCCTCTTGATTCCCCTAAATAAGGGTTGAGGTGCTATATGAAGCTCTTGTGGTTAAGTATAAGTGAGGCAAACACACAAGCAATCCAAGCATATAAGGATAAGCAATATGAATCAAATGCAAGGACAATACAAGCATACAAGATATGAATGAATGATTCTATACACAACACAAATAAAGAGAGAGAGTTAGAGAGACAATGGATCAAACGCAAACACAAAGATATGTTTCGAGGTTCGAGCCCCTAGCTCTACGTCCCCCCCCGCTCACCGAGAAGGATTTCTAATCCACTATCTTGTCCACCGAGGACTCCCACCGAGGAAACCTCCACCGAGGAGGATTTTTACAACAAGGGAGTACCGAACTCCTCTCTCAAACACCACCTCACACCGAGGGTAGGCCCGTAGCCAAACAACAACCAATCACCTCTACCGAAGAGGGATACAAACCAACTCCACCTCTCACTAGAGGGAGCAAACACCACTCCGATCAACCTCTACCAAAGAGGGATACAACAAGTCAATGAGGGTTTACAACTTGGAGGTTCAATCAACCTCAAACAATCTCTTTTCCACAAAACAAAAATCCTAATAGATTAGGATAGAAGATATAGCTCAAGTGTGGAAAACTAAGTGTTTTGATCAAAGAAATACTCTTGGAAAACACCAAAAATGATATAGAAATTTTAGCTCAAAAACAATTCCCAAAACCTAATTTCTTTGAAATAAACAAAACACTTAAACAAAATAAATGAAGCTTTTTGGCACAAAAACTATTTTGAAAACTTGTTTAAACACTAGAGAAACTCTGAAAATTTTCTTATCAAAAGTCTTATCAAAACACCCCAAGAGATGGGGTATTTATAGCCCCAACAGAAAACTAGCCGTTAGGCTGATCTGTCAGCCTGACAGGCTTGCGGTCGACCGGCCGGTCGACCGCCAACGTCATATTTATGACCGTTGGGCAACCCGGTCGACCGCTCGTTTGACCGCCCAGATACAGAGAGCAAAGCCCTCTGGTCCGGTCGACCGCCCGGTCGACCGTCCCACGTGTCTGCCTGACGTGCACAAGGCTGTGCACGTCGGTCGACCGGCCCTTAGTGCGGTCGACCGACCTGGCCTATCAGCCACTGTTCTGGGTCAGAAACAGGGGTTAAAAATATTTTTAAAAAAATCTTTTATCTCTTCTAAAAATCTCCAAAAATAGTTTTCTCATTTTGCATTGATATATAAATATGTGATAAGATTTCAACTCAAATATCAAGCATATGAAACCATTTTGTGTTTTATCATTTTTATCAAAAACTAAAACTTGTATTTTATCAAACTTGTATTTTTCAATACATGAATAGGATAGTCAAAATAAGTATGTCTAAGAAGTTTAAGCATGTATGTATAGAAAAAATACATCTACTATACATATAAACCATTAAACTTGTTTTGATCTAAACTATTCATGAAAACCAAATCCAAACATAAAACGTGTGTTGTGCACTTGAGCATATCAACTATTTTTATCTTTACAAATGGATCTAAAACATACTAAACACTAGGATACCTAAGTCTTCTTGATGATCTTCCATCTTCAAGTCGACCCGATCCAAAACATGATCCACGAGCGAGACTCCAACGAGTGCAAGATATGATCTTGATGCTCGGGCTCTGGAATCACCATGTGAAGGCTTCAAACTCATCTTGTTGAAGCAATCACCAACTAATATCTTACTAAATGATCTGAAACTAAATCACAAGATTATTAGTAAACATAACTACATGAGTTAATCATCATCAAAACTAGAGTGGAAGGCCTCTGGCCAACAATCTCCCCCTTTTTGATGATGACAAAACTCATGGAGTTATATATGCATGGATTAAGTTAAGCTTCAAAGAAGCTCCCCCTTAACTCATGCATAAACAAATAAACATAAATATGCAATGAATATGAAACATGAAACATGCATAGATATACATAAACAATAAAAAGGCTCTAGATACCAATAAAATTTTCAAACAAAAAACAAAACAAGTGCTCTAGATACCAATTAAACTTAATATATGCAAAACCATAAATATGCATATATAAAACTTCTCAAATAATTCTCCCCCTTTTTGTCAATCATCAATAAAGGAGTAAAAATCAAAACATAAATTTTTCTCCCCATTTTGTTCGAAACAAAGAATCAACAAAAGGTAAAAAAACCAAAATAATAAAAATAATGTTTTGACCCTTTTTGTCTAAAACAAACAAAGTCGATAAGGGGTAACTTTAAACATGATACCAATTAAAAATATGTCAATGAAGTGCCTCTTGATACCAATTTAAAAAAATGAAAGCAACATCTTGATACCATTGAAATAATTGTTCATTTTAAACATATGATATCATTGAATTATGATTTTCTATCATAAAGTAAGGGAGTGGAAATCAAATACCAATTGAAATATGAAATACAAATTTTCTCCCCCTTTATGAAATACCAAAAGAAACATTGCATAAGCTTGTATATGAATACCAATTGAAACTAATCAATTGAAACAAATTGAAACTCAAGCTTAGCATAAACACAAACATATATATGTATGAAAATAGATACCAATTGAAATTGATATTCTTTGAAATGCAAGCATACATATACGAAAATATATGAGTATACAATAAAAGTCAAAATTGATACCAATTGAAAGAATCCAATGATACCAATTGAAACAACAATAATATCAAATGTATATCTCATATTCCTAACCTCCCAACACATGCTTATGTTAAAAAGATTTTCAATGTAAAGCATACACAAGGCATGGTCTCCCAACCACCGCCTGTTGAAGGTAGGGGTTTTCAAAAATAGGTTTAAAATTGAAGTATGTTTGAAAAACTTCTACCATAACGAAGAATACCGTAACTAGTTATATGAAAATTTGTAAACTAGTACGAAATCCTTCAAGTAAGAAATAAACAAAAATATTTTTCATAAAACATGAAATTCACAAGATAGTCAACACTCTAAGGCAATGAAGCATAAATATGACTCATGAAAATAAAACATGAGTAAACAATGAATGTGAGTGTACAATACAATGTGAAGAACATGATCATGAAAGTATTCATTAAGCTCAATATTCCTTTAAAACATGAAAACATGAAAATCGTCAAAACTATTTAAACTTCAAGGTATATGTATGTCCTATACAAACTAAAGTATACATACATATCCAAACACAATGAGTCCACAAAGATATATGCATGAAGGCACGTGGCTCAAAGGATGTATATGTATAAACAATAGTTTGGATAAAATAGACATATACATGAAGTTAAACATAAACATAAAACAAATCCAAAATAGGAATACAAGTTTAAAATGTATGGATCATTAAAACTAGACTATACTGGCACATCTAATGGGTTCAAATAAGCATTCAAGCTCAACCATATATATAGATTTATTTGTGGCCCACTATATGCACAAATATATACCTAGTCTTAATGAAAACTAACATCTAAACATGTAATCAACGCATGAAGCATAAAAACAAGATATGAATAAACATGAAGAAACATAAACATGATTATTATGTAAATTCACATGTTATTAGAGCTATGATAAAAATGATAGCTAAACAAGGTGAGAACACTAAAGTAATGGTCCATATTAAACATGAGTGTCTCAAAAGGCTATACATGTATGTTAAGGATCTAATAAACATAGCATTGACATAATAATCTATAAACAACAAAACATACTATAAACAATAAACATGAAAAGCATGCAAATAATGGGAATTAGGGATCGCTACCAAAACCTAGAAGGTAACTTTCCTTGTCTCCAAAACATGGTGGTCTTCCCACCAAACCTTCCTTGAAAGTGATGCATCCAATTGATTTCCATGAAGCTCGGAACGCATCCACTCTAAGGTACCGTCACTCTCACGTCATGCGAGAGCCCACACCTACATCAAACATAAGAGGGGTGGTCTTTGGTACCCATACTCTTTTGGGTCCATGGGGGTTAGTACCTTCTCTAACCCAAACAAATTTATTTGCTAAATTTTCAACATGTATTCTATCAAAGCAAATTTAGCAAGGTGGCCCTTACGTCCACAATGTGTACAAGTGTACACATGAGCATACATAGTGTGATGGTGTCCGTGAGGATCATGTGTATGCCGTGGAGGGTGTGCATGCATAGGTGGAACTTGTTTCTTTCGAAACAAAGTTTCCAAACGTGTATGACTCTTGGCACATTGGCTCAAAGTGGAGCCCAAACAAATCATATTCTTCTTTAACATGGATATATCATTGTTAATTAAAGAAGAAGTGGCACATGCAATATGTGAAGTGTGTGATACTACCCTAGCATGGCAAACATGTGAAGAAATATCATTTTTCAAAGATTTATTTTTATTTAAACAAATATCTAATTCTTTTGTAATGAAAACAATTTCATTTTTCAAAGACTCATTCTCTTTTACAACAAAATCAATTTTTGAAGTTAGAACATTATTTTTCTTCAAAACATCATTGCAATCATTTTTAGATTTCAACAATTCATTTTCTTTTAAAACAAGATTAAGTTGAGATCTAAGTGAGTCACATTCACTAGAAACCTCTTCCTTCTCTTGCAAAACCAACTCAAGTCTTGAAAACAAATCCTCTTTTTCTTTATTTATTTTACAAGTTTTCTTTTTCAAAACTTTATATTTTTCAAGGAGTTTTTCACAAACAATAGATAACTCTTCATTTAAAGCATTAGCATCCATATCATCATGTGAATCAAATGAAGAGCTAGCACTATCTAGTTGAGTATCCGAGTATACCTCAAGGGAGTCATTCCCTTGGACCGTATAGCATTGTTGTGGCTCGGATTCATCTCCACTAGATTCATCCTCCGGTTGGATTTGCAATTGAAGTTTGGAGGTGGTGGTTGTCAAAATGTTCCACGCTGCAAAGGCGGAATCAATGTTAGAAACATGCATAAGATAATCTTTAGGAAGTGTGCTTCTAATAGCCTCAAGGGCTTGTGCATTGGCCCCTATATGGTTGCTATTATCAAGATAGCATTTCTTGGTAGCAGCAAGAAAAACATGCAATCCTAGGGTCTTCAAATAACAACTCATCATGACCTTCCAAACATCAAGTCTAGAGATATCAAACATAGGAGGGCTATCCATGATGTGTGAAAACTATATGTGTGCAAACAAACAAATGTGCAAATGCAAATGATAGATTAGCTAAATAAGGATCTCACTCCTAAGTTGTTAAACCAAAAGTATCAGGGGCGTAGGCTCTGATACCAATTGAAAACACCTAGAGGGGGTGAATAGGTGATATGGTTAATCTAGAAACTAAATGCGGAAGCTAAAAAATAATTTGCAACACTCTTAATACAACCAACAAGTGTAGTCGAATTTCCCGTGAAGGGCTCTGGACTAACTCCTGTTGATTCCCCTAGATAAGGGTTGAGGTGCTATATGAAGCTCTTGTGGTTAAGTATAAGTGAGGCACACACACAAGCAATCCAAGCATTTAAGGATAAGCACTATGAATCAAATGCAAGGACAACACAAGTATACAAGATATGAATGAATGATGCTATGCACAGCACAAATAAAGAGAGAGAGTTAGAGTGACAATGGATCAAACGCAAACACAAAGATATGTTTCGAAGTTCGAGCCCCTAGCTCTACGTCTCCGCTTTCACCGAGAAGGATTTCTAATCCACTATCTTGTCCACCGAGGACTCCCACCGAGGGAACCTCCACCGAGGAGGATTTTTACAATAAGGGAGTAGCAAACTCCTCTCTCAAACACCACCTCACAACCGAGGGGTAGGCCCGTAGCCAAACAACAACCAATCACCTCTACTGAAGAGGGATACAAACCAAACTCCACCTCTCACTAGAGGGAGCAACACCACTCCGATCAACCTCTACCAAAGAGGGATACAACAAGTCAAGGAGGGTTTACAACTTGGAGGCTCAATCAACCTCAAACAATCTCTTTTCCACAAAACAAAAATCCTAATAGATTAGGATAGAAGATATAGCTCAAGTGTGAAAACTAAGTGTTTTGATTAAAGAAATACTCTTGGGAAAACACCAAAAATGATATAGAAATTTTAGCTCAAAAACAATTCCCAAAACCTAATTTCTTTGAAATAAACAAAACACTTAAAACAAATAAATGAAGCTTTTTGGCACAAAAACTATTTTGAAAACTTGTTTAAATACTAGAGAAACTCTTAAAATTTTCTTGTCAAAAGTCTTATCAAAACACCCCAAGAGATGTGGTATTTATAGCCCCAACAGAAAACTAGCCGTTAGGCTGATCTGTCAGCCTGACAGGCTTGCGGTCGACCGGCCGGTCGACCGCCAACGGTCATATTTATGACCGTTGGGCAACCCGGTCGATCGCTCGGTCGACCGCCCAGATACAGAGAGCAAAGCTCTCTGGTCCGGTCGACCGCCCGGTCGACCGTCCCATGTGTCTGCCTGACGTGCACAAGGCTGTGCACGTCGGTCGACCGCTCGGTCGACCGGCCCTTGGTGCGGTCGACCGTGCGGTCGACCGACCTGGCCTGTCAGCCACTGTTCTGGGTCAGAAACAGGGGTTAAAAATATTTTTAAAAAATCTTTTATCTCTTCTAAAAATCTCCAAAAATAGTTTTCTCATTTTGCATTGATATATAAACATGTGATAAAGATTTCAACTCAAATATCAAGCATATGAAACCATTTTTGTGTTTTATCATTTTTATCAAAACCAAAACTTGTATTTTATCAAACTTGTATTTTTCAATACATGAATACGATAGTCAAAATAAGTTTGTCTAAGAAGTTTAAGCATGCATGTATAGAAAGAATACATCTACTATACATATAAACCATTTAAACTTGTTTTGATCTAAACTATTCATGAAAACCAACATAAAACGTGTGTCTTGTGCACTTGAGCATATCAACTATTCTTATCTTTACAAATGGATCTAAAACATACTAAACACTAGGATACCTAAGTCTTCTTGATGATCTTCCATCTTCAAGTCGACCCGATCCAAAACGTGATCCACGTGCGAGACTCCAACGAGTGCAAGGTATGATCTTGATGCTCGGGCTCTGGAATCACCATGTGAAGGCTTCAAAACTCATCTTGTTAAAGTAATCACCAACTAATATCTTACTAAATGATCTGAAACTAAAATCACAAGATTATTAGTAAACATAATTACATGAGTTAATCATCATCAAAACTAGAGTGGAAGGCCTCTGGGCCAACACTTTTTCTTTAAGTTTTAACTGAGTAAGATTGAATCACATATTTACTCAAGTCTAAAGTCTCTTAAGCCCATGAACACAGAAACAATTTTGAAATAATTTTACTTATAAAATAATTTCATAATAAAATAAGATTTGAAAACATTTTCAAACTACTCGTCAATAGGGTTAAGCAATGGCTTGGACATACCTCAAAATCGAACCGAGCCGCATGAAGCGGTTTGGATTAACCGCGAAATCGAATTGAACAGCACCAAACCGATCGGTTTGGTGCGATTTGAGGAGGAGTTTGGCTCAGTTCGGTTTCTCAAAATTTGGAATTTGGTACATCAAACCGAACTGAACTTTCTTCAAATCAAAAAAATTACCCAAAAGCGAGAACATTGCTTAATGGTTTGGAATTCGGCACACCCTTCTTCCCTATGTGCAGTCTCTCCTTCACTCAAAAAATTACCCGCTCTCTCCTTCACCCAAAAAATTACACACCCTGAAGCCCGCCGCTACTCTCTCTTCCTCTCTCAGAACTGAGCTACAAACCGTAGCCGAACTGAAAAATTTTGGTTCGGTTTGAAAATTTATATGGTGTGACTGTCCGAATTTTTTTAATGAAAAGCAAACGAACCGACCGATTCACACCCCTACTCGTCAACGAGATTTTAAATAGCTTCATAGGCTAAAGACAATAAATAATACTCATCGATATGAACTTGTCAGATTCCATCTAGGCCTTCATTGTTTCCCTAAATGCACTCAAATAACCCATTTCATGTTTCCTTATCTTGTTAAGTAAATTAATAAGATTTACCATCACATCAAATTATACTTAAATTAAAGATCGAAAACAACAAAACAATCAGATCCAAAGATCCATAGGGGATATGTAACAGTATGAATTCTCTATCTCTTAGGTGGCTTATCTTAAAGAACTCAAATATATTCTTATATTACACATATCTTTATATGTACTTAAGACGTGCATCTGAGGATCACCATCCTCATTACTGAGAACCCGTCAGCACATTTCACATGTCAATGTCACACATGATATTCTACTGCAACATAATATCTTTAGCTATTTACATGTTAAGTACTTTTTTTAATAAATTACTACATTAGATTATGTCTTCTGCATGTGATCTAATCAAGTGCATGATCTGACGATTAAGATCTTTATGAATTATTATGACATTTATAATCAATATAATATTCAAACTAATATTACTAAAGATGTATTGGATGTGTAAAGGCACTCAATGCAAATCTAACAATTTTAATTTAGGCCTTCAAAATGTAACCCTAAATGTATAACAGAATAGTCCAACATGTGTATCTTCTCCCATATAGTATAGAAAAATATAATATTTATGGTAACTTAATTCCATTTACAAATTTTTATAGTGATAATTTGGAGAAGAAGAAGTTTCAGTATATTTATTTATAAAGCAATTACATCAATATATATATAGATACAAAAGAGAGTAGATATATAAGAAAACGAGTAGAAAGATAAGGTAAGAAAAAGGTATCTAAATATAAAGGTATCTAACACTCCCCTCAAACTCATGGTGGATCAAACATCGAGAGTTTGAAAAAAATCTCACGAAAATTTTGACGCCCCGATCCTTCGGGTACGAAAACGTCATTGTGACGTATATACGCAGGTCAGAAATACCCTCACGTATATACGCTAAGCATCAGTACAGGAAAGAATCAGAGTACGGAAGCACAGTGGTAATATACATTCCAACAGAAAAGTACAAGTACATGGTTATCACAGAGAGTGGTACAATATTACAGGAATATTACATCTGTTGGCCCAAAGGCCTATCACCCTAGTTTTGATGATGATCAACTCATGAAGTTATGTTTACTAATGATCTTGTGTTTAATTAGTGACAGATTCATTATCAAGATCTTAGTAGGTGCATAGCTCAATAAAGGATAAAATGTCAAGATTTGGAGTTAGCACGGTGTGATCCAAGGAGCTTTTGGATCAAGCTTGGACCAAGTCAAGAAGATGAGAAGCCTTCAAGTGAAGACTTCAAGAAGATGAAGACTTGTGTCTAGGTATAAGATTTTGTTTTTGTTTTAGAGTAAAATGTAAAGGATAGATAGTTGGTGGATTGCTCAAGTATATACACACATACACTCTTGATTTAATTGTCTTTTCATAAAAGATTTTTCAGTTTAGAAAAGACTTTCATTTTGGAAAAATACTATTTCGGTTTTTGGTATTTCTCATATACATATCTTTTAACCAAACCATATTTAGAGCTTAATGCCAAAATATAGATATTTCATCTTAATTGTGTAGTGGATCATATCCATACACACTATGCCTTAAATAAATTATAATATCTTATTTTTGTATTTAAAGATGTTTTGGAAAAACATGTTTTGGAAAATACAGTTTTTATTATGAGCCAAATATTTCCAAGTTACAAAATAGTCCAATCTTTTATAACATGCCTTGATTTTGTGCAAGCATGTTTGTATATCAAAGTATATTGGTAAACTATTTTTGTAGATTTTTATGTATTTTATGGGATTTTATTTGAGCCAAAAGACTAACTTTTTAATCCCAGAAAACTGTTTCAGGCTTCAGATAAGTCGACTTGCTCCCTATATAGTCGACTAATCCTGAAGTCGGCCGACCGGACCAGTCGACCGACGTGCACAGATGTACACGCCTTTGTGCACTGGAGAACGGCCGACCGTGCCGGTCGACCGCTCCAGAGAGCAGAGCTCTCTGGAAAGTTCGGCCGACCGTACGGGTCGACCGACAGAGAGTTCGACTCTCAGCTCCAGTGGGTCGGTCGACCCGGCGGTCGACCGTGGCTCCAACGGTCGGATTTCTGACCGTTGGCGGTCGACCGCACGGGTCGACCGGCAGCTCTGACAGACCCCAACGGCTATATTTTTCTGGCCTATAAATTTGAGGGTTTGGTCATTGTTTTAAGCCAAGATTTTAGGAGAGCTTTGAGCCAGTTTTCCCATTCTTTTAAAAGGGTTTTTCTCCATATTTGAGTGTAAATATTTCCTATCTAAAGGGAAGATTTTACCAAGAGTGTTTTAAGTGATTTCTTGAGTTTTTCCTCCACCACTTCTATCCTAGTTTTCTCACACAACACTTGAGCTTTCCATTGCTATATCTACCTATAGGGATTTGTTGTGAGAGAATTTTAGGTGATCAAGAGTTGTGATCACCAAAGTTCATCTTTGTTCTTTGAAGACGGACGTGTGTGTTCGCGATTGTTTCGGGTCCTAGTGAGGACTCGGTGTTTTTGGGTTCGGGTGCGAACTCTTGTTGTTTGAGGTGCGGCCTCGGCGAGCTAGTGAGCTTGCGGTGTGTACGGGACTAGGGAGTCCGAGGGCTTGTAGGTGTTGCGGCACCGAGGAGAGATCCATTGGGATCTTGCATAGTGGAAATCCTTCGTGTGTCAAAGGCGGGATGTAGAGCAAGTGTGCTCGAACCTCGAAACATACCCTTGTGTTTGCGATTGCTCACTCTCTCTCTCTCTCTCTCTCTCTCTTTGTCTTTATATCTTGCTTACTTTTATTGTCTATCTTTATATGCTTGATATATTCATTTGTGCTCATTGATATACTTGCTTGGGTTTGTTTGCTAACACTTGTATTCAACCAAGAGAGCCAACGCGGCACCTCAACCCATTCAAGGGGAATCTAGAGGAGTTTGTCCAGAGCCCTTCACGGAGAATTCGCAACACTCTTGTGTTATACATAGTGTTTAGTGTAAAAGTTTTAATTAGGTCATAATTAGTTTTAGCTTCCGCATTATTTGCATCATTCATCCTTAAGTGACCTTTAGATTAGCCATCATCTATTCACCCCCCCTCTAGGTGAACCTTCAATTGGTATCAGAGCTTGGTACTCTGATTTGGTCTAACAACCTAGAGTAAAAGATCCTCATTTTTAGGCTAATCACTATATTTTTGTACACACACCATGGACTTCATGTCACCACCCATGTTTGACATTGTTAACATCCATATATGGAAGGTGAAGATGTCCTTGTACCTCAAAGCCCTAGGTTATCATGTTTATCTTGCCACTACTAATAATGCATATTGTTTAGATGGTAAGAATATTGAGGCTAATACAAAAGCCCTACATGCTTTAAGATCTACCCTAAATAATGTTTATTTATCTAGGGTTGCTTATCTTGATTTGGCTTTTGTAGTTTGGAATACCTTGATCTCCCTTGGCGAGAATGAACAATACTATGCGGGGAGCGATTCGGATGTTGGAAGCAACACCTCCAACATGTGCTACATGGTCCAAGGGGATGACCCCCTTGAGGTAACTACCGAATCCGAGAATGAGGATGTAGACATGTCATATGATGAGCTATCTACTTTTTGTCATCTATTGCTTGAAAAGTATGACATGATTAAGAAAGAAAAAAAATTTGAAAAAGAACATTGATTGCATGCATGTAGAACATGATACATTTAGAAGTAACATTGCATGTTTAGAAAAAGAAAATGAAACTTTGAAAAATGAGAATATTTCCTTGATGTCTAAATTGAATGATTTATATGAAGAAAATATGATTTTGAAAGATAAAATTGCTTTGGTGGAAAAATAAAAAGAAATTGTTTTTCAAGAAAATTCTTGTTTGAAAGGAAAAATTTTTGAAAAAGAAAAAGAACAAGAAAAAGTTTCTAAAAAGAAAAAGACTTTTGATCATGCTTTACATGCCATCACTTCTATTGATCAAAATGAAGTAAATGTTTTGAAAAATAGGATTAATTGTTTGAGCTCAACTTTGAACAATTGTGCATTTAATCATAAGAAATGGAGTCCTTATTTGCAAAGAAACAAACTCCTCATGTTCATGCACATCACTCTCATCATGCATATGCTTATGTTACACGTCACGATCATACACATTCACATAAGCATCCTAAGGTGTACACATGTACACATTGTGGCCGCAAAGGCCATTTAGCAAAATATTGTTATGATAGATTAGATCATTTTATTTTGCTAATAAAAGATTTTGGGTTCCTTACAAGACTAACCCCAAAGGACCCAAGAAAATATGGGTACCAAAACCCCACCATTTGCTTTTGATGTAGGTGAGGGCTCTCACAAACGTGAGAGAATTGGTGCCTTGGTAGTGGATGCAATGAACTTTATGGGCACATCTTAGACGCATCACTATCAAGGAGCTTTGGTGGGACAACCACCATATTTGGAGCTTTGAAGTTGGTAACAATTTCTAAACTCCTATTTTGTATGTACATGCTTTTAATTTCATATATCATGTAGCATGTTCATATTTTTGTGTGCTTCATGTGGTATTTACATGCTTAGATGTAGAATGTGTCAAACTTGCATTTATACATATATGAATAGTGAACTACAATTGACTCATATATATTTGAACTTCATGCTGATTTGTATCCACTATTTGCATATGTATAGACTAGTTTTGATGATTCTCATTTATACATGCGTTGTCAATTTTTATGCTTTACTTCATGTATATGTATTATTAATTCAAATCTAATAAATATACATGTATATCCATTTTGAGTCTCTTGCCTTCATGCAAATACTATTAATAGACTCGTTTTATGTTTGAGATATGTATGTGTATTGTTAGGATTGGATAAATCATACATATGCCTAGAAGTTTGTTTGTTTTATTGAAAAATGATTTTCATGTTTTTGTAAAAATTTGATACATGATCACTTTTGAGCTTCAATGTCTATTTTCATGAAAATGCTATTTACATGACTCTTGAACACTCATCTTTTATTTTTTCAAGATAATTTTGAGCTTTATGGACTATGAGTGCTTGAATATTTATGTACTTAGTATGATTCATGAAATACACATGTTTTGATTTCATGTTTTTGAAGGATCTTTAACTAGTTTTTCAAAATTATTTTAACTAGTTAATTGTTCTTCATTTGATAGTGATTTTCAATGCTATACTATTTTCAAATTTATTTTTTGAAAACCCCTACCTTCAATGGGAGGATGGATGGGCGATTATGCCTTGTATGCTTCATTGAAAATCTTTTACCTTGTGCATATGAAGGGTGGTAGGTTATGAGTTATACACTTGATTTTATTGTTATGTCAATTGGTATCATTGAAATTCTTTCAATTGGTATCTAAATTGATAATTTTTGTATATACTCATATTTTGTTTTCTTATATATGTATGTATCAATTTCAATTGGTATACTCATTTCATACATATATATGATTTTCATGTGCTTAACTTTCAATTGGTTCACACTTTTAAAAAGCACAAAGTTTATGATGAAAAATAAAATTTTTTTTGATCATTATGTTTACCATTGATATCAAAATGCTTCAACTTCATATTTGTTAAATTTCAATTGGTATCAATATGTTTTATAATAATGATTATTTTCAATTTGGTATCTTAAAATTTTGATTGTTTTACAAGAGCTCTGATACCTTTTAAAAAAAAATTTTGAAAAAAAAGGTAGAAAAATTAAAAATGTTTTGATATGTATTTCCTATATGCAAGGAGAGCTTTACATCTCTTCTACATATAGATTCATGTTGAGTATATTATAATTGAGGAGCTTGACAACTCTTCTTTATATGATATACGTGTGTAGGGGGAGCTTCACATCTCCTCTTATGCATTACATAATATGTGTTATGTGAATTGGGGCTCGTCATCCCTTCTTCATGTAATGCATATGTGTAGGGAAGCTAACTTAGCGTCTTCCTCTTCATGAATGTATATCGCATATAAATCTTTATTGATTGATTTGTATTACCCCTTCTTGATCTCTTTGTTTTTGACAAAAAGGGGGAGAAAAATTTGTTTGATTTGATTTTACTTTGACCCCTTTGTTGATGAGTGACAAAAAGGGGAGAAAGATTTTGAGTTTATATGTATGGTTGAGTAAGATTTATGTTTATGCATATATATTTTTGTATTGCAAATAGGAGAAAAAGATTTTGATTTATGCTTATTGCATGTTTTATCTCCATACTTGCATACATATTCATGTGCCTCATTGCCAATCTATTATTCATTTGGTATGCATGAGTTAAGGGGGAGCTTCTTTGAAGCTTTACTTTAATCCATGCATATATAACTTCATGTGTTTTGTCATCATCAAAAAGGGGGAGATTGTTGGCCCAAAGGCCTATCACCCTAGTTTTGATGATGATCAACTCATGAAGTTATGTTTACTAATGATCTTGTGTTTAATTAGTGACAGATTCATTATCAAGATCTTAGTAGGTGCATAGCTCAACAAAGGATAAAATGTCAAGATTTGGAGCTAGCACGGTGTGATCCAAGGAGCTTTTGGATCAAGCTTGGACCAAGTCAAGAAGATGTGAAGCCTTTAAGTGAAAACTTTAAGAAGATGAAGACTTGTGTCTAGGTATAAGATTTTGTTTTTGTTTTAGAGTAAAATGTAAAGGATAGATAGTTGGTGGATTGCTCAAGTATATACACACACTCTCTCTTGATTTAATTGTCTTTTCATAAAAGATTTTTCAGTTTAGAAAAGACTTTCATTTTGGAAAAATACTATTTCGGTTTTGGTATTTCTCATATACATATCTTTTAACCAAAACCATATTTAGAGCTTAATGCCAAAAACATAGATATTTCATCTTAATTGTGTAGTGGATCATATCCATACACACTATGCCTTAAAATGAATTATAATATCTTGTTTTTGTATTTAAAGATGTTTTGAAAAAACATGTTTTGGAAAATACAGTTTTTATTATGAGCCAAATATTTCCAAGTTACAAAAATAGTCCAATCTTTTATAACATGCCTTGATTTTGTGCAAGCATATTTGTATATCAAAGTATATTGGTAAAATTATTTTTTTAGATTTTTATGTATTTTATGGGATTTTATTTGAGCCAAAAAGACTAACTTTTTAATCCCAGAAAACTGTTTCAGGCTTCAGATAAGTCGACCTGCTCCCTATATAGTCGACTAATCCTGGAGTCGGCCGACCGGACCAGTCGACCGACGTGCACAGATGTGCACGCCTTTGTGCACTGGAGAACGGCCGACCGTGCCGGTCGACCGCTCCAGAGAGCAGAGCTCTCTGGAAAGTTCGGCCGACCGTACGGGTCGACCGACAGAGAGTTCGACTCTCAGCTCCAGTGGGTCGGTCGACCCGGCGGTCGACCGTGGCTCCAACGGTCGGATTTCTGACCGTTGGCGGTCGACCGCACGGGTCGACCGGCAGCTCTGACAGACCCCAACGGCTATATTTTTCTGGCCTATAAATTTGAGGGTTTGGTCATTGTTTTAAGCCAAGATTTTAGGAGAGCTTTGAGCCAGTTTTTCCCATTCTTTTAAAAGGGTTTTCTCCACATATTTGAGTGCAAATATTTCCTATCTAAAGGGAAGATTTTACCAAGAGTGTTTTAAGTGATTTCTTGAGTTTTTCCTCCACCACTTCTATCCTAGTTTTCTCACACAACACTTGAGCTTTCCATTAGTATATCTACCTATAGGGATTTGTTGTGAGAGAATTTTAGGTGATCAAGAGTTGTGATCACCAAAGTTCATCTTTGTTCTTTGAAGAGGCGGACGTGTGTGTTCGCGATTGTTTCGGGTCCTAGTGAGGACTCGGTGTTTCGGGTTCGGGTGCGAACTCTTGTTGTTTGAGGTGCGGCCTCGGCGAGCTAGTGAGCTTGCGGTGTGTACGGGACTAGGGAGTCCGAGGGCTTGTAGGTGTTGCGGCACCGAGGAGAGATCCATTGGGATCTTGCATAGTGGAAATCCTTCGTGTGTCGAAGGCGGGGATGTAGAGCAAGTGTGCTCGAACCTCGAAACATACCCTTGTGTTTGCGATTGCTCACTCTCTCTCTTTGTCTTTATATCTTTCTTACTTTTATTGTCTATCTTTATATGCTTGATATATTCATTTGTGCTCATTGATATACTTGCTTGGGTTTGTTTGCTAACACTTGTATTCAACCAAGAGAGCCAACGCGGCACCTCAACCCATTCAAGGGGAATCTAGAGGAGTTTGTCCAGAGCCCTTCACGGGGAATTCAGCAACACTCTTGTGTTATACATAATGTTTAGTGTAAAAGTTTTAATTAGGTCATAATTAGTTTTAGCTTCCGCATTATTTGCATCATTCATCCTTAAGTGACCTTTAGATTAGCCATCACCTATTCACCCCCCCTCTAGGTGAACCTTCAACATCACCAAAAAATACAAAAGAATACAATATATGAAGAGATATACAAAAGCTGAGAGGTGCTTACGAGCAGCGAGAGAGGTCTCGAGAACCAAATAGGGGAGGAACTGGGAGGAAAAATTGCGGCGATGATACAAACTTCTGTTGCACTCCGATCGTCTCGGAAGGATCCGTTGCGCACTCTGATCAGCTACAGCAATGTCACCATGGTCCAGGCTCTAGGATCTGGACATAAGGATTCAGGATTATTAGCAACCCAGGGAGTACATGTAATAAAGCCAAATGGCCTGCATAGCAGGCACACATGTACATGATCAGGTGATGTGGTACAGGCATGCAGGTACAAGCAATAATAAGTAACATAAGGGAAATTAAAGGAACGACAGTAAATCATGTATATCGATGAATCTGAAACTGAAAACATGCATAGAAGGCAGTATGAAGAGTATAGATACATATAAACATGTGGTAAATAAGTTAAATATGCGATAAATACAAGTATGGACAAAACTAGTTGTATAAGCTCAGATTATGGATTTACGGGACTGATACGTCAAGGGGATAATCCAAACAAGGAAACCCTCATCTATATATCACATATCTCATGTCGCCATCGTCTGAATTTATACAACTTGAGTTGCCCTAAAAGTAACGAACTATAATGTGTATGGAGTAATCATCATATGTCATAAAGTAAGGTGTCAACTCAGGGCATAACATTATAACCAGAATATAAAGGTGTGTTGCATTTTAAGTTACCCAATAATAATAATCAGTATCGTTTGATATTTCAATCGCCTCCCTACCAGCGTCTCACATCACCGATGGTCCATAATAGAGTTCGCACTCTGTAGAACTTACCCGGGTCTGATATGTGAGTACCAGGACACGAACAAAGGAGAGACCAAATATCACGCGTTCCTAATATTATTAATGTTTGGTTGTTTTATATTATTCATCCGATTCATATGCTTTTGTATGTACTACCGGCACACATATATCCACTTATGAATAAAACGAGTTATTATTTGAAAACTGATAAATCTGATGGCTTATATTTATAGTGGGTCTCGTCTCTGCCTGGGACTAGCTCAGGAGTACAGGCTACTGCTTCCAGGGACTTATCATTACGCGCTCCACACAACACTTCAGATTCAGGCTACTGCTTCCGGGGACTTATCATTACGCGCCCCACACGACACTTCAGAAATATCACCATTATAAATATAACATCATACCGATTTCCATCAGTATCCCCTACCCCAGTGTAAGTTGATGTAACGGTCCCAGGTTTAATTACCTCAAAATTCATAATCATCAACCTTATTGCTCGTTAATCAGAATATACTAAAGAAATTTCGGCAGCATCTCCTCTGAAATATAGACTCCATCTCAATACAATAATTAGATTTCGGCTAACATCAGCCTACTTATAGATCTCATTTTCATCATATAGCTCATCCCAAGGTCCATCAAATAAACATATATAGAAGAGTGCTTCCGTGATATACTATTCTAACTCATAGTGACTAATAACATTCGAGTTTACAAAAGAATTTACATTCTACAATAAGTACATACGTTATCTCAGGAGAACATCCTTGCAGCTTTAAGTCGAACCTTCGCCTTGCCATGACCTGAAAATATCAATCTGTGGTGGGGTGAGCTCAACAGCTCAGTGAGTGAAGTCATTCAAAATAGAGTTTGTATTATACTACCATTGTACTTGAAGTATTATGCAGTTGAGTAATGTCAAAAATCAGTTTCAATACTTTCTACTTGTGGTTGGTACTGCAGCTTATGAATCATAGACTCTTTTTATTATCTGTTACTTCCTATATGTATTCTTCTGGGTACACGTGATCAATATTTCATTAACATACAATCTCAATGATTTTGCAATACTTGACCTACTCGTTAGTCTCTTATAATCACCTCTCCGGTTTTCAGTTTGTAACATGTTCGTCTTTCATATATATAGTCATGGTCACAGCACAACTCTTAGAGAGTCTAATCTTACTCACTAGAGCAGTTACGGTTCAATATTGCACCTACCCCAATATACATATGATATCACATACTACTCATGATAGTATCCAATTATAATTGTGTTCATACATGAAGAAATAAGAGATACTCACATCTATATACTAGATGTCATAACAATCTATTTACCCGATGTCATAGACTACTATATGCATACACTAGGTGCCATACATATAACATCCTTAATTCGGATATCATAAATAATCATATCCATATACCGGATATCATAAACAATCATATCTATATACCGGATATCATAAACAATCATATGCATATACTAGGTGTCATACCTATTAACATCCATAATTCAGATATCATAAATAATCATATCCATATTCCGGATATCATAAACAATCATATCCATATAATAGGTGTCATACCTATTAACATCCATAATTCGGATATCATAAACAATCATATCCATATTCCGGATATCATAACAATCATATCCATATACCGGATAGCATCAACATAAAATATAATCTGCCCTTCGATCACCTCCGGTCCAACCCGGTCCCTTCCTCCAATACGTTTACCACGTATTATCCTCCCTTTCGTCACCTCCGGTTCAACCCGGTCCCTTCCTCCAATACGTTTACCACGTATTATCCTCCCCTTCGTCACCTCCGGTTCAACCCGATCCCTTCCTCCGATACGTTTACCACGTATCATAACATGTATAAGTAACCACTTATTAAACTAACAACATGCAAGCCTTTTCAAGATAACCAACATGTTATATCATTCCAATATATGTGTAGTCAAACACGTGCATGAAGTCAAGTATGATGCTCATTCATAAAACTTTTTCTTTTTAAGAGGCATGTGTTAAACTACTATGCATACACATAACGTATCGATCATGCACCCATGTAAGCATTCAACTTAATGATCCCCAATATCTTACCGGTCAAGTTCTGACTCGTAGTACCAGTATTCGCTTTTCCTAATCATAATACTTATTCACCTTTTATCATTTAATTAACATTCGGGATTTGTCATCATTTGCCTCTTTTATCCTCAGGCAAACTGCCTGTTGGCTACAACTTAATCAAATTCAGAATCTTCTCATTACTTCTAATACAAGTGATAGTTACACGACAATTCTGATATTAATGAATTATTACACTTTTGATATCATAATTATCCTTCATTTCAAGTAAGGACTGGTTTTAGTACTTTTATTTGGTACAGCCCAAATTTATCTCAGGTTCCACCAATACTGGTGTTAACGCTACTGACTTCTATACGACATGTTTTGTTGTTGCTTATTTCTATCTACTAGTTCCAAACCACACAGTCATTTACTAGCCAAATGATCATCTGCGTTCGCATATGAATCAAACCACACACATATGTACATGCGTACACAGATACATATCACCTACCCATACTGGATTACTAATCTCATTGACACGTCGTTCAATCTTTCGTCTGTATTACTAACTTTCAATTATTAAAGTAATTATCTAACTCTTACCGGTTAGATATAATCGGTGTCAGTATAAAGATGTGACTTCCAAGCTTAATAGGGGATTCCGATGTTCTGCTAAATTAATTACAAGGATACTTAAGAGCCTCCGGTGTATCGAGTGGGCATACCAAAATACTAGTTCAATATTATCGGTATTTGTTTTGTTGATATCGAATTATGCATCATAATCGATATACTTAATATTAAGTTGTCAGATTTACTCAATACTGACTCTAACAGGTTTTCACCAGTTTAATTACTCATTTGATACTTATACACCATCATCGGTCACCCATTATCTATCAATCATCAGACTTGATCTTATTCAGTAGTTTTTCATTAATAATCATTAATCGCTAAAAGTACAATATCCACTTTATGTGTTCTGGTTCAAAGGTTTTATCCTTCCACCTCTCATTGGGTTCGATAAATCTTAGTTATTTATCTATCAAATTGCTTTCAGTAGCTACCGAATAACAACTTAATCGTTATATAATCATGTAGGTCACCAGATGACCCTTACTGCCTCAAGTGTGCTAGTTGATACACAAAATCACGTTATGAGCGTATATATCATGAAACACAACAAATATGAAAACAATATTTGCAAGATCGATACTCAACATACTACATAATATTTGAGTATCCCGTATACTTAGCTTAACAATAAGCTTTTGATATTCAATTTACTTATCAAACATGTCCGGTAGAGTTAGAAATTCAGTTGCTCTAATTCAGTTCATTATCAATTACTTGATCAGTTCCATCATCATCGATTCACGTTCACAGTTGCTAATTTACCAAAATATCCCGATCCCATCCGAGTTATCAATTTTACAAAACCTTCAATACTTTAATCAGTACGCTATTTCTATCATACTGCATCAATTACATGTATCCCATTTAGCAGAGTTTTCTATATCACGGTCACATCGAGTTACTCGAAGATAATTTCCATTTTCATTTGTTTAGTTCAATTCTAGTATCAGCTTCGGATTCTGCTATTACCAGTATCAACATAACTAATTGAAAAGTCACCTAGAGGGGGGGTGAATAGGTGACAATGCTAATCAAAGGGCAAATAAAAAATTAAAGTTACAACAATTACAATCAAGAATCACAAGATGAATGCAAGCAAGTAAGTATGACAATGAATATGATGAGCAAGTAATAAGTGCAAGCAAAGTAGAGTAAGAATTGCAAGAATATAAACCAATCGCAAACACAAGGATATGTTATCGAGGTTCGAGCACCCAGCTCTACTCCCCGCCTTCCCCAGAAGGATTCCGACCACTTTCACTATCACAAAGATCTCAAATACAATGGAGTACCCAACTCCTACAATCTTAAGAACAAGTAATTTCCTTGATAGTCAAAAGACCACAAACTCTCTCTTTCAAATATCTCTTCCCTTACAAAGGTCCTTAGAGAATATTGAGTAGGAATGAAGCTCTTGTTGTAAGTGAAGAAAGAAAATTAAATCAGAGAGTATTTGAAAACCCTTCAGAAAATCAGTGAGAAATTCAGCACAAAAACCAAGAAACAAGTCTCTTTTGAAAGCCTTAAACTTTTGAATTTTCTAGCAAAAATTGTTGTAACAAATCTCTCCCCAAACACCCCTATTTATAGGAGAGGGCTAGGGTTTAGGGATAAAACATAATTACTGATGTTTAGGAGGTAATTAGATCAAAATATATCCTTAAACGAATTTTTAAACACAAAAGACAAAAATAAACAGCTCACTAAAAATCTGCCCGTTACTGTTCAACGGACACATCGGTCGACTGGGCCGGTCGACCGGTAGATCAAAAATTTGACCGTTATAGGCCAGCGGTCGACCGACCCGGTCGACTGAGAAAACCTGTGAGAAAAAACAATATCTCGGTCGACCGCCCCGGTCGACTGGCAGACATGCACACTGATACGTGCCTCTGCCAGAACTGCGGTCGACTGGTCCGGTCGACCGGACCAGACTGACACAGACTCGGTCGACTGTCCCGGTCGACCGGATCAGGTCAAAAATCATTTTTGGAAAAGAAAATAAAGAGGATTTTGATTTTAACAAAAATACTTTTGAACAGGGAATAGAATTAAACATAAAGATGTATTTGTAGGCAAAAACTTGTATGCAAAATATTTTTGTATAATTTATAAGAAATTATTTTGGAATGAGCATGTGCGCAAAAATGTGTGTGATAGAGCTTCAAACCTATCCACTATTCTTTAACATACTATAAACTGAAAAACAAATTACATGAAGACTTCTTTAGCTATCTTCAAGTCTTTGAGCCATCCAATGCCTTGCTAGTGCCTTCTCTTCTATGATCCTTCCTTGATGTGCAATTTGCCTTCCTTACTTTGTGGAACTTAGAAGTTCTTGCAATAGCTAAGCAAATGGTCTCTAAACATGGTACAACCCTGAAACTTATCTTAACAAACTTATTAGTACAAAATAGCTCTAATTTGGTTTGTCATCATCAAAACACAAAACAATTGGAGAGTGTAACCTCTTGGGCCAACAATCTCCCCATTTTTGATGATGACAAAACAAATAGGCTATTAACAAAAATATAGGGAGGAGAAAACTCCCCCTCAAATTATGCTATACATAAAACACAAGAATATGCTCTAGATACCAATAATTGAAATGATGCACCAATTATTGAAACACAAAAATTGCTCTTGATATCAAAAATACCAAAACAACTAAAACACAAGAATTCAAAAACTCATACATACATAAACATAAAACTCATAAAACAAATCTTTAAAATTAAAGCATATAAATTCATATGGAACCAAGACCAAATGAACTTATTTTTGTCATGTAAACTTATTCTCCCCCTTTTTGTCATACATCAAAAAGGGTTATGAAAAACATGTCTATTCAATAATACAAACATTAAGTTCTCCACAAATAAACGAAAATCTAGCAAAATCAAGAGGTTTAGTGAAAATATCGGCTAGTTGTAAATCCGTGGAAACATAATCAATATCTATATCACCTTTCTCAAAATGATCTCTAAGAAAGTGATATCTAATCTCAATGTGCTTGGTCTTACTATGTTGATTTGCATTTTTGGTCATGTGTATAGTACTAGTATTATCACAAAATATTTTTATATGATCAAAGTGCAAATTAAAATCAAGGAGAGTATGTTTCATCCAAAGGACTTGTGCACAACAAGCCCCCGCGGCAACATACTCCGCCTCGGCGGTTGAGAGAGCTACGGAATTTTGTTTCCTAGAGGACCATGAAACAAGACAATTACCAAGAAATTGACATGTCCCACTAGTACTCTTTCTATCTACTCTACAACCCGCATAGTCGGCATCCGAATAGCTAGTCATTGAAAAATCTCTAGTTTTCGGATACCAAAGACCCATTCCAATAGTGCCCTTAATATAACGAATAATGCGTTTTACCGCAATAAGATGAGACTCTTTAGGACACGATTGAAATCTAGCACAAAGACACACACTAAACATGATATCCGGCCTACTTGCCGTCAAATATAAAAGACTTCCTATCATGCTTCTATATAATTTAATATCAACATTTTTACCTTATTCGTCCTTATCAAGCTTGGTTGTAGTTGCCATTGGAGTGTTGCAAGCCTTTGATCCTTCAAGCCCAAACTTCTTTACTAGCTCCTTTGCGTACTTGGCTTGGTTAATGAAGATTCCGTCTTGCAATTGCTTGATTTGGAGTTCAAGGAAGAAATTGAGCTCACCCATTGAAGACATTTCAAATTCAAGTTGCATGACTTTCTCAAAATCCTTGCATAAAAGCTCATTAGTAGATCAAAAAATTATATCATCAACATAAATTTGCACAATTAAAATATCATTATCAACATGCTTAGTAAAAAGAGTTGTGTCTACTTTGCCTTTAACAAAATCATTTGAAATGAGAAAACTAGAAAGCCTTTCATACCAAGCTCTTGGAGCTTGTTTCAATTCATACAAAGCTTTATCAAGTTTAAAAATAAAATCGGGATGAACATGATCAACAAAACCGGGAGGTTGAGAAACATAAACTTCTTCATTAATAAAACCATTTAAAAATACACTTTTTACATCCATTTGAAAAAGTTTAAAATTTTTAAAACATGCAAAAGCTAGTGTCATCCGTATGGCTTCAAGCCGTGCTACGGGTGCAAAGGTCTCCTCAAAGTCAATTCCCTCAACTTGAGTGTAACCTTGGGCCACTAACCTAGCTTTATTCCTAATGACATTTCCGGACTCATCCATCTTGTTTCTAAAGATCCACTTAGTACCAATTATTGGTCTATCGTGGGGCTTAGGAACAAGGTGCCAAACTTGGTTGCGCTCAAATTGATTGAGTTCCTCTTGCATGGCAAGCAACCAATATGGGTCCGTCTCGGCATCGAGAATGTCTTTGGGTTCAAAATGAGAAATGAAAGCAAAGTTACCACATAGGTCATGGAGTTTGGAGCGCGTTATGACTCCTTTAGATGTATCACCCAAGATGAGCTCCTTAGGATGATTTGTAGCGTATCTCCAAGCTTTGGGAAGCGGTTGAGTGCTTTCCTCCTTATCCTCTTAAACTTCACCAATAGGATCTAGCTTTTCTTCTTGAGCGGGTGAGTCCTTCAAGGATAGTCTCTCCATGTCTTCACCTAATGGTTCAAACTCTACAACATTCTCAACAAACACATTAGATTCTTCAAACTTAACATGCATGGATTCTTCAATGGTTTGAGAAGATCTAATGAAAACTCTATATGCTTTGCTAGTAGAGGAATATCCAACAAAGATAGCCTCATAAGCCTTAGCATCAAATTTACCCAAATTATCCTTAGTATTCAAAACAAAACACTTGCATCCAAAAACTTTAAAATATGCAACATTTGGTTTTCTAGAATGATACATTTCAAAAGAAGTTTTTGAAGAATTTTTGCATAAATAAATACGATTCGATATATAGCATGCGGTGTTTACGGCCTCGGCCCATAAATATTGAGGGAGGTCATATTCACTTATCATTGTTCTAGCCATCTCTTGAAGTGTTCTATTTTTCCTTTCTACAACTCCATTTTGTTGTGGAGTTCTAGGACAAGACGTTTCATACTTAATTCCCTTTTCATCACAATAAGTCATGAAGAGTTGGTTAATAAACTCACCACCTCTATCACTCCTTATTCTCAAAATCGGAAAACCCTTTTCTTTTTCAACTCTTTTTCGAAAAATTTTAAAATGAGAAAAAGTTTGATCTTTATTTTGTAAAAAGAAAACCCAAGTAAAACGGGAGAAATCATCAACCAAAACAAATGCAAATCTACTTCCATTTAAACTCTTAGTTTTAGTTGGTCCAAAAAGATCCATATGAATTAATTCTAAAGGCCTAGTTGACATGATATCCTTGATTGGTTTAAAGGAAGACTTGGTTTGTTTCCCAAGTTGGCACGCACTACAAATGCGGTCTTTCTCAAAATTCAAGCAAGGTATACCCTTCACCAATTCCTTTGAATTAATCCTAGAGATATGGTCAAAAGATGCATGTCCTAATCTTCTATGCCAAAGCCAAGAATTTTCATCAAAAGCATTTAAGCATTTAGTAGAACAATCTAAATTAAGCATGTCAATAATATAAACATTATTATCATGAAAACCGGTGAGAATACAAACATCGGATTTAACATCAAAAATCTTACAAGATGTATCATTAAAAACAACTTTAAGTCCATGATCACAAAGTTGACTAATGCTAAGCAAATTATGTTTTAAACCATCTACTAAAACAACATTCTCAATAATAGGAGATGCACCAATTTGAATGTTATCTATACCGATGATAGTTCCTTTGGAGTCATCCCCGAAGGTGACGGTGCCACCTTCCATGTACCTTGATAGGGTTGTGAAGTTGTTGATGTCCCATGTCATGTGTCTTGAACAACCACTATCAAGGTACCACCGCTCCCTACGTCTTAGAGCTTTGGTGTGTACCTACATCAAACAATTTAAGACTTGATTTTGGTACCCACATTTTCTTGGGTCCTCTAGGGTTAGTGTCATGAACCCAAACAAGATTATTTGTTCTATTTAGTTGATCATAGCAAAACTTAGCTAAATGTCCATTTTTACCACAATATGTGC
The DNA here is from genome assembly GCA_038442645.1 of Agave tequilana. Classification (NCBI taxonomy): domain Eukaryota; kingdom Viridiplantae; phylum Streptophyta; class Magnoliopsida; order Asparagales; family Asparagaceae; genus Agave; species Agave tequilana. The sequence goes on along the minus strand of JAVJIF010002534.1, from coordinate 35,137 downwards.
ATCTATATACTCTACCATATTTAAAAGCATAATGGGTGTGTGATTTGTGAGCATGAGCATTGTGAGCATGAGCATGAGAGGTGCTAGCATGAGAATTTTTATCTTGTGAAATTTTAGCATGTGAAGTGTGCTTTTTAGAAAACATGTTCTCAAGTTTCTTAGTATTGAAAGCACAATCATTTAAAACTTTTTCAAAATCATTCATTTTGGATTTAAAAGAGGAAATTTCTTTTTCATCAATAATAGAAGATTTTGCCTTACAAGTACTCTTGTAGGCACAAAATTCTTTTTGCATGGAAATGAAATTAGAAGAAATATCATCTTTTTCTTTAGAAACAATGGCAAGTTGATTCTTAAGAAAAGCAACTTCTTTTTGTAATTTTATGCATTCAAGTTTCTTGTTATCATAAGTTTCAGAAAGTTCTACAAAAGCATGCACTAGAACTTCCTTACTTACATCATCATCTTCATCATCAAGGGATTGAGGGGTTACCTTGGGTGTGTTTGCCATGAAACACATATTAGCTTGATCCACCTCCTCTTCGGACTCGCTTTCCGAATCCCACGTGGCTTTGTAAGCTTTCTTTTCCTCCGGTTTCTTTGGCTTGAAGGAGGAAGTCATTTTCTTCTTGAACTCCGGACAATCCGCCATGATATGTCCGGGTTTGCGACAATTGTAGCATATGATCTTCCGCTCCTCTTTGCCTTCGAATTTTCTCCGGAAGTTGAACTTGTTCTTTCGGTACAACCTCTTGACATCCCGCACAAGTAGAGTTAGCTCCTCATCTTCTTCTTCGTCATCTTCATCGTCATCATTGGTGGATGAAGTCTTGAAGGCTATGGATTTCTTCTTTGAAGTAGTGGCCTCTTCTCTTGCCTTCTTCTCCATCTCATGGGTCTTTAGGTTCCCAATGAGACTAATGAGGTCCATCTTGTCCTTGTCGTTCAACTCCTTCAAGGTGGTGGCCTTGATCTCCCATGATGAAGGAAGAGCCCGAATTACTTTCCGCACCTTTTGATCGTTGGAGATGTCATCACCTAAGGAATAAAGACCATTAGTGATTTTAGTAAACCTTGTAGCCATACTATCAATAGACTCATCATCAAGCATTTTAAATGACTCATATTGGGACCTCAAGAGATCTATCTTAGCTCTCTTGACTTGTGAAGTCCCCTCGTGTGTGACCAATAAGTGTTGCCAAATCTCATAGGCGGATTGGCAATGAATTACCCGTGTAAGGTCATCCTCATTCAAGGCGGTCAATAGGGAGTTTTGGGCCTTGGAGTTAGCCTCATATAATTTAAAGTCAAGGTCGGTCCAAGTGCTCTCATCACCATCGGGTGCTTCATAGGGTTTGGTCAAGGACTTGGCTACTAAGCTACCCAAAGATTGCAAAAATATAGTCATCCTAACCTTCCAAATTGAGAAATTGAGGCCATCAAATTTAGGTGGGGATTTAATGTTGTCGGCCATGTTTACTAGTGATGAATGAAATGAAAATGTTGATTAGCAAGTTTTAAGGATCTCTCTATGGATGTTAAGCCAAACCTAGAGTCCAAACTCTGATACCAATTGAAAAGTCACCTAGAGGGGGGGTGAATAGGTGACAATGCTAATCAAAGGGCAAATAAAAAATTAAAGCTACAACAATTACAATCAAGAATCACAAGATGAATGCAAGCAAGTAAGTATGACAATGAATATGATGAGCAAGTAATAAGTGCAAGCAAAGTAGAGTAAGAATTGCAAGAATGTAAACCAATCGCAAACACAAGGATATGTTATCGAGGTTCGAGCACCCAGCTCTACTCCCCGCCTTCCCCAGAAGGATTCCGACCACTTCCACTATCACAAAGATCTCAAATACAATGGAGTACCCAACTCCTACAATCTTAAGAACAAGTAATTTCCTTGATAGTCAAAAGACCACAAACTCTCTCTTTCAAATATCTCTTCCCTTACAAAGGTCCTTAGAGAATATTGAGTAGGAATGAAGCTCTTGTTGTAAGTGAAGAAAGAAAATTAAATCAGAGAGTATTTGAAAACCCTTCAGAAAATCAGTGAGAAATTCAGCACAAAAACCAAGAAACAAGTCTCTTTTGAAAGCCTTAAACTTTTGAATTTTCTAGCAAAAATTGTTGTAACAAATCTCCCCAAACACCCCTATTTATAGGAGAGGGCTAGGGTTTAGGGATAAAACATAATTACTGATGTTTAGGAGGTAATTAGATCAAAATATATCTTAAACGAATTTTTAAACACAAAAGACAAAAATAAACAGCTCACTAAAAATCTGCCCGTTACTGTTCAACGGACACATCGGTCGACTGGGCCGGTCGACCGGTAGATCAAAAATTTGACCGTTATAGGCCAGCGGTCGACCGACCCGGTCGACTGAGAAAACCTGTGAGAAAAAACAATATCTCGGTCGACCGCCCCGGTCGACTGGCAGACATGCATACTGATACGTGCCTCTGTCAGAACTGCGGTCGACTGGTCCGGTCGACCGGACCAGACTGACACAGACTCGGTCGACTGTCCCGGTCGACCGGATCAGGTCAAAAATCATTTTTGAAAAAGAAAATAAAGAGGATTTTGATTTTAACAAAAATACTTTTGAACAGGGAATAGAATTAAACATAAAGATGTATTTGTAGGCAAAAACTTGTATGCAAAATATTTTTGTATAATTTATAAGAAATTATTTTGGAATGAGCATGTGCGCAAAAACGTGTGTGATAGAGCTTCAAACCTATCCACTATTCTTTAACATACTATAAACTGAAAAACAAATTACATGAAGACTTCTTTAGCTATCTTCAAGTCTTTGAGCCATCCAATGCCTTGCTAGTGCCTTCTCTTCTATGATCCTTCCTTGATGTGCAATTTGCCTTCCTTGCTTTGTGGAACTTAGAAGTTCTTGCAATAGCTAAGCAAATGGTCTCTAAACATGGTACAACCCTGAAACTTATCTTAACAAACTTATTAGTACAAAATAGCTCTAATTTGGTTTGTCATCATCAAAACACAAAACAATTGGAGAGTGTAACCTCTTGGGCCAACACTAATTCTATAATTATCCGATCATAGTTGATGGGTCTCAAGTGATCTTTTATCTTAACTGATTTCTAATTATCTCTTATAAAAAAATAAACATTCATGATCTGTAATCGATTCCCGGTTGTCACTGTTTTGTCTACTCACTGGGTACTGGTGTTAACCAACCACCATCTGATTATTATTATCCATAACTATTACTTTCATAACGGATTGGACATCACTTGCATTATATTAATAGTCAATACACATGCAATCACAGTGTGATGGAATCGGAGGTAACCTTTACCCACTTAATGACTTTCAGGTTGAGTGACATCGATGTTCATCACAGACGGGTAGATGGTATTAACCAAAATTTATACTTTACTATTTCTATCAGAACCCAGCACTTAATTGTTCGATTCTCAATCCTAGTAAATACTCGCAACATATACATGATGCTCAGAATTTCACAAACACATAACTTATGTGGCATACGCCTATGCGTAACCATTTAATACACTTACAGACTCTTAATGGTCATGTTATACGAACTTTAAATAACAATTCTCAATTTGGTATCATACTCGTATTAGGTTCTCACACACATTTACATAACATATCCGTGATTCATTATTCGGATACTCTACTTGGATTTCGGTTCCATAACACCAATTCACTTTTACAATAACTGTCACAATCATCTTTTTAATGACACAATCTCTTAGTTTCAATGAATACATATTATCAATAATTTCCCAACAACAATTATTTCTAAATTGGGGAAAAATAAGATTTAAGTTAGGACTTCCACTCACTGGGTATACCGATAATCTTTGAACACCCAATACCGTATACTGATATACCAGATATGTAGCTCTCGTTTTCACGATCACAACGGCTCAAGAATCGTCCGAATCCGACTTCGGATGGCCAAGATATCGTTCGAAAACCAAAACCAATATAAAAGGTTAGATACGTAATAACTGAAATTATTCAGGGGGCTGTTTGTAATTTTTCAGGATCCCCAAAGTAATTTATAATTTCACAGGGGCTAAAATGAAATTTACCTTATTTAATGAATTGGTTGGGTATATAACGGGTCGGGTTTGGGTTAAACCCGAAACCCGAACCCGTTATGGGTTTCACCCATACACAGCAGACGCAGCAGCAGCCGCTGCTGCTGCTGCTGTTCCTCGCGGCGCTGATTGAGATTAAAATAGAGTTCAGATTGTCTTAGTCTCAATGCGAATCCGCTGTAGCAAGGGCTCGAGCGGGTCGTGATCCTCAGGGAAGGATGCGATGCAAGCTTTTCGGCCGATTCCCTTGTAAGCTTCAAGTAAGAGGAAAAAGATTAGATTTGTGATGAAAATATGAAATTAAAAACGTGGTTTTGCTGATCTTCTACCACAACCCTATTGCAAATTAAAGAGCTTGATCTTCATCTTAAGATTAATATAATTCACCCTAGGTTATTACCACTTTATCAAGAAAGAAAATTAATACACAATTCTAACTAAGTCACATAGATCAAAAACCTAACTATGGTTCCTCCTAACATCTAGGTACAGCCTAATAGAAGACGAATCTCAACTTATGCTGTCCTAGTTCTTAAGTTGAAGTCATGAAAAGGTCCTTTTATCATATAACCTAGATTAAGAATTTTAAGTATTTTTTTAATCTTCTAAAATTAGTTGCCTTTAAACCTAGGGTTTCTAGTGATGTTCATTAATCGGATCAAGATTTAATTGCTTCTAGGGTTGCTTCAAGAATCTCAGCAAACCACTAGGAAGATTAGTTCTTCATCATCATTTTTTTTGCTTTTTTAATTATTTAATTTTTTTGGTTTTTATCTAATGAGAAAGACTGCAAAAATAAAAGAAAAAACGAAAACAAGAAGAGATCGAAGATTAAAACACGAGAGATTGCAAAAGAAATAAAATAATTGCAGAAATTTAACAGAGAACAAAAAAAATGACCTTTATTGATGGATCTCCGGTTACACAATTGTCTCCTTCTTCTCCACAAAGAACTTGAAATAAAAATTACAACTTGAATAAAAATAGCTAAAGCAAACCCTAATCGTCTCTGCATGCCCCTCCCTGTTGCGAATGCTCTGATATTTATAGTGCAGAATGTAGAGGAGTCCCGGATAGAAGTGTCAACAAAATTTGGTAGCCATCCTTATCAAGACTGCCGCGGATGCGCGGCTTTTGCCGCGCCTCCGCGGCAGTTTCTTGGCTTCTGGCCACGCGCTTTGGCGCGTGGCCTCTCCTGGTCCGTCCATCTGGGCGCCTCCTTCTAGAATTGTGATCCTGGCCTTTTAATCTGGATTTTCGAGATAACTTGGTAATCAAGTTACTCTTAATCCAGATTTCTTCAAATCCTCTCTCCACGAAATTCCTCTTTATCTTGGCTTTTTATCCTTATCCCGCAGGTGTTTAGGGTTTGATAGAAGTCTATCCAACCCTAATTTCTGATATTTGCAACTGTTAGCCCTTGTATTTGCATTTTGAATCTTTGTATTTGCGCTTCTTCACCTGGGCTTCAAACATGGGCTTGGATCTGGGCTTTTGGGCTCTTTTAGCTTTATTCTTTATTAAATTGATAATTTGAGGCCTGCACATATTAAATAAAGAAATATTAATAATTGTGCATTATAATATGACTAAATGTGCAAATGCGATGGTATATATGATGACAATTATGCATTTTTCACTACCTATCACACCCCCACACTTATCTTTTTGCTCGTCCTCGAGTAAAAATCAAAAAGAAAGAGAAAAATCTAATCTAGCTAACTCACTTTCGTAGGAATCACGGTTGCACTTAGCATGTGCAACAAGCCGTTAAACCCCTAGGTTACCCTAGAGGACGAGTGTTGTCTCGTGAGGGTTTTCAGCGGATTACACCCACAAAATCCATAAAAAGGAGGTATTTGAATTATATTTGAAGAGACTAAGTAGTCTATAAGTTTTTAGGATCCTCATTTTTATTCATTCCTCAAACCTAGTCTTCATAAAGTCAATTGTTGTCCATTTTAGGTAAGAATTAAATTGAATTTCTAATATAGTCTTTTTCGTTACCAAAAATCATATGCATCCTTTTGTTTTTACTAGGAACTCCTTAACTTGGACTCTCATGCCTCTTTATTATGTTTATAACATCATCTAATTTTCTTTCGTGTAAGTATCAAGGCTTCTTGAGGCCCTCATACCTAACTAATTGACTTATTAGATGTGTTAATATATATATATTTTTTTGGCATGTATAACTCATCTAATTTCCTTTCGTATAAGTATCAAGGCTTCTTGAGGCCCTAATACCTAACTAATTGATTATTAGATGTGTTAGTACATGTAAGTAATTTTTCCTTAGTTCCCTCGGACTTTCTAATCCACCCATGTAGCGAACTTAAAGTCGGTGACTCCCAAACCGGTCGGTCTTAGGGCACCAGGTGAGAAAACACCCCGCGGACTCAAATTCAAGTGAACTAGGCCACAAAACTAAGGTATTATTTTTTTTTTTTTTTGCATTCACCTTTAGGCGTGAATACTTATGCTTCTTGAGGCACATGTATCCAGCTTTATTAGTGATTTTTTTCTTTTTTTTTTTTTATATATGAGGCACAAGGGTCTTTGTCTTAGAATCCTAGATATGCATTAGGTATGCAATATTCATTAAGGTAAAAATCAAGACTAATTATTTATTCAATTTCTCCTCCTATACCTAAAATTTAAACAATTTATTTATTTTGACCAAGTTTTTAGAAATCCTAATCATGATTTTCCTAATCCTTAAAACTAACTTAGATTTCTTTCAAAAAAATAAGTCAAAATACTGTCCTTTTTATAAAATTTTTTTTTTTTATATATTTTTTTGTTTTTTTTTTTATATTTTTTTTTTATTTTATATACCCTTCCCCCACACTTATTTCATGCATTGTCCCTAATGTATGAATGAAATGTATGGAATGCATGAATTGGCAGAAAGATATAATCACCGATACAGTGGGTCAAAAAGACCCATCGCCGCATTAGCTTCCGGCACAGACTCCAAAAAGATTTTAAGACGTTGACCATTTACCTTGAATGAATTGCCATTTTTGGGATCGTAGATCTCTATGGCTCCGTGTGGAAACACCGTCTTAACAATGAATGGTCCTGTCCATCTTGACTTCAATTTGCCGGGAAAGAGATGAAGTCTAGAGTTGTAAAGTAAAACTTTTTGTCCTTGGACAAAAGTTTTTCTCGTGATGAATTTATCGTGAAAAACCTTAACTCTATCCTTCACAATCTTCGCATTCTCGTATGCATCATTCCTCAACTCCTCTAGTTCAGAAATTTGTAATCTCCGAAACTCACCGGCTCTATCTAAATCGAAATTTAGCTGCTTAATTGCCCATAGGGCCCGGTGCTCTAGCTCGACAGGAAGGTGGCAAGCCTTTCCAAAGACTAGTCTATAGGGAGACATTCCTAGAATCGTCTTGTAGGCAGTCCTATATGCCCATAGGGCATCCACCAGTTTGATGGACCAGTCCTTCCTATTCTGATTCACAGTCTTCTCCAAGATGAGCTTGACCTGTCTATTGGAAACTTCTACCTGTCCGCTAGTTTGAGGATGGTAGGGCGTAGACAACTTATGTGTTATGGCATATTTTCGCATAAGAGCTTCAAAAGTTCTATTGCAAAAATGTGTGCCATTGTCGCTAATGATGGCTCGAGGGATTCCAAAGCGTGAGATGATATTATCTTTCAAGAATTTGACAACAACTTTGTTGTCATTTGTCTTGCAAGGGACAGCTTCTACCCACTTCGACACATAGTCTACGGCCAACAAGATGTATTGGTGCCCAAACGAATTAGGGAAGGGTCCCATAAAATCAATGCCCCATACGTCGAAAAGTTCTACTTCTAGAATGGGATTTAGGGGCATCATATTTCGTTTGGAAATTCTTCCTATCATTTGACATCTTGTGCAAGTCTTGCAATACTCAAATGCATCTCTAAACACAGTTGGCCAATAAAAGCCACTTTGCAGAATTTTCTCGGCAGTTTTGCGGGGACCAAAATGTCCACCGCAAGCGAACTCATGACAAAAAGCTAGCACGCTTCTAGTCTCCTCGTCGGGGACACATCTCCTAATGATTTGGTCGCTACAATATTTGAAAAGATAAGGATCTTCCCACATGTAATACCGAACTTGAGACAAGAATCTGTATCTATCCTGTTTGGACCAACTAGGTGGTGTTTGGTTTGTGACTAAGTAATTTACTATGTCAGCAAACCATGGCTCCTTAGAGATGGCTAGAAGTTGCTCATCGGGAAAATTGTCATTGATGGGCAGCTCGACAGAAGGTGCGTTGGGCACACGAGAGAGATGGTCAGCTACGACATTTTCGACACCTTTTTTATCTCGAATTTCGAGATCAAATTCTTGAAGTAGAAGGATCCAACGAATGAGTCGGGCCTTCGCATCTTTCTTAAGCATAAGGTATCGCAGGGCAGAATGGTCAGTGAAGATCGTGGTCTTAGTCCCAAGTAGGTAAGGACGGAATTTCTCCAAAGCGAACACTACTGCCAAGAATTCCTTCTCGGTGGTAGTATAGTTCATTTGGGCCTCATTAAGCGTCCTACTCGAATAGTAGATCACGTGCTGTTTATTGTCCTTACGCTGTCCTAAGACAGCACCTATCGCAAAATCAGAAGCGTCACACATGATCTCAAAAGGCTTGGACCAGTTCGGAGGTGAGATGATAGGGGCAGATATAAGTTCCACTTTCAATTTCTCCCAAGCACTATGGCACCTATCATCAAAAATGAAGGACACGTCCTTAGCAAGAAGGTTTGTAAGGGGTCTAGCAATTTTGCTAAAGTCCTTAATGAACCTACGATAAAATCCGGCGTGTCCTAAAAAGGAACGAATGTCCTTCACGCATCGAGGAAGTGGAAGTTTCGCAATGATTTCCACTTGGCCTTGTCTACCTTAATCCCTTCCCTAGATATCTCATGACCTAGGACAATCCCTTGTTGCACCATGAAGTGACACTTTTCCCAATTGAGGGTCAAGTTCTTCTCGGTGCACCTACTCAGCACTAGCTCCAAATGATGGAGACACTGGTCAAATGAATTTCCATAGACTGAGAAGTCGTCCATGAAAATCTCTAGGAAACGCTCGACCATATCAGAAAACAAGCTTAACATACAACGTTGGAATGTGGCGGGGGCATTGCATAGGCCGAAAGGCATTCGACGGTAAGCAAATGTCCCAAATGGACACGTGAACGTTGTTTTCTCTTGATCCTCCGGGGCTATAGGGATTTGGTTATACCCTGAATACCCATCCAAAAAGCAGTAATACTCATGACCTGCTAATCTTTCCAACATTTGATCGATGAAAGGGAGGGGAAAATGATCTTTCCTAGTGGCTGCATTCAACTTACGGTAGTCTATGCATACTCTCACCTTGGTAGGCAATCGTGTTTGCACTAACTCATGTTTGTCGTTCTCTACCACAGTAAAGCTAGACTTCTTAGGGACCACGTGTATTGGGCTCACCCATTCGCTATCGGAAATGGAATAAATTATCCCATTATCTAACAGTTTTACTATCTCGGCTTGTACAGCCTCCTGCATAAGTGGGTTTAGTCTACGCTGTGGATCCCTTTTCGGTCTAGTCCCTTCCTCAAGATGAATACGATGCTGGACTATCGTAGGGCTCAGTCCCTTAATATTTGCCATAGTCCAACCAATGGCTTCCCTATGTCTCCTAAGGGTTGCCAGCAGGTCCTCCTCTTGCCTATTGGTCAAATTAGATGCAACTATGACCGGTAACGTCTCTTGTTCACCTAGGTAGGCGTACTTAAGATGTTTGGGCAAGGCTTTTAACTCCAAAGAAGGAGTTGGCTCAATGGGTGGCGGTGTGATGCTAGAATCTCCTATCTCTATAGAACTCAGATTTGATTCCCATTCGATCTCATCAAGACTGATATCATTTGTTTCTAACTCTTCCTCTTCCTCTGACTCAAATATGATCTCATCATTATGCTCACTCGTCATGTTCTCAATGGAGTTAACCTCAAAGGGTTGGTCGGTCACATCGTAGGGATGCTTACCTAGGTTGAAAACATTGACTTCCTTGGTCATATCCCCAAAAGTCAGTCTCATGGAACCGTTTCTACAATTTATAATTGCATTAGCGGTTGCTAGGAACGGTCTTCCTAAGATAACGGGAGTTTGGGACCTAGGATTAGACACAGGTTGTGTCTCTAAGACAATGAAATCTACCGGGTAAATGAATTCTCCAACCCGTATAAGAACGTCATTGATCTCTCCCTTTGGAACTTTGATAGAGCGGTCAGCCAACTGAATAGTAACTTGGGTCGGGTTGAGTTCACCTAATCCAAGTTGTTGATACACGGAGAAAGGGAGCAAATTGATGCTGGCTCCTAAATCGAGGAGTGCTCGATTGATTTCGGCTCGACCTATGGTGCAAGAAATGGTGGGGCAACCTGGGTCCTTATACTTGATAGGGATCTGGTTGGACAGTAGCTCACTAATGTTAGTGGCTAGAAAAACCTTCTTAGGCACATTAGTCTTTCTTTTCTTGGTGCACATGTCCTTAATGAATTTGGCATAACTAGGGACCTGTTGGATTGCATCAAGAAGTGGAATGTTGAGCCTAACTTGATTGAACACCTCTAATAATTTCTCCATGTGTGCATTGTTGTTGCTTCTAAGCCTATTTGGAAATGGAGCTATAGGCTGGTGCAACTGATCTGCTGACTTTTCAGCTTCAGTTTCCTTGGGGCTGGATGGAGAAGGAGTGGAGCTAGATGGAATGGAAGTGGAGCTAGATGGAATGGATGGCATGGATGGATCCGATGGCATGGATACTTGATTATCAACTTGTTTCCCCGATCTGAGTGTATGGACCATATGACACTGATTTGGGTCTTGAGCCTCATTGGCTGGCCTAGGATTCCTAGGGTTAGGCAATGGTTGACTCGGTAGGGTACCCCTCTGTCTCTCTTGCTGGTTCAATTGGAGCTCTATCCTACTTAGGGCTTGAGCCAGCGTGTCTTGGCTTTTAACTAGGGTGTCCATCTTCCTTTCCATGTTGGACATCCTTGTTTCCATTTGTGTATATTGAAAGAAGGTGGCTGATTTTGACTGGGAAAACCTTGCTGATAGGGCGGATTTTGGAAATTGTTGGAGAATTTGGGCCTAATCTGCTCATTGTTACTTGGGCCCCATGAGAAATTGGGATGGTTTCTCCAACCGGGATTGTAGGTGGGCGCATAAGGATTGTTGGCGGGCCTTGTGAAGGCCGCACTCGTATGTTCGGGCAAGCTTTGATGCGCGATGAAAACAGGACATTCCTCGAACACATGGTTCATATCTTGACAATAAGTACAGCCCGCCGAAGATGTTGGGCTGACTTGGTTCACAGAGACTGGCTCTTTAGTTTCAAGAGCCTCTAGTCTACGCATAACAGCAGCTAACTTAGCATCGGTTGCTACGTTGGCCTCAATGGAATGGATACCTCCTTTAGAAGAAGTAGGGTCATTAGTCCTAGATTTTTCAGGAGTAGGGTCCCATTGGATGGATTTTTCAGCTAATTCCTCAAACAATGTCCATCCTTCATCTTCATTCTTTTGCAGAAATCCTCCTTGACACATGGATTCTAACAGTGTTTTAGTAGAATAATCTAATCCATCATAGAGAACTTGGCAAAGTCGCCATTTCTCTATCCCATGGTGAGGACATTGGGCAAGGAGATCCTTAAAACGCTCGAAGTATTTCCAAAAAGGTTCATTGGCTGTTTGCTTAAACTGGAGGATATTCTTCCTAATCAGTGCAGTCTTGTGAACGGGATAAAATTTCTTTAAGAAGGCCTTAATGAAATTATCCCAAGAAGATATAGAACCGGCCTCTAGACTGTAGAGCCATTTCTTTGCTAAATCCTTCAAAGCAAAGGGGATAAACCTAAGTTTGATAGCATCGTCTCCTAACTTAGGCATATTCATCATTTGACATACTTCTTCAAATTCCCTTATGAAGAAGTATGCATCCTCAGATTCAAGTCCGTGAAATTTGGGAAGAGTGTTGATGTATTGTGGCTTGAGTTCATATGGGTCAACACTTTCGATAGTGAGCTGGATGCAAGAAGGAAGAGAGGTTCTAATGGGATAGAACCTATCTTGGAGTGACTGTTGTTGTGCCATGTGTGAGTCGGGCTTGAGCTCGGGTGGTGAACTAGTTCTAGTTAGCGGGATGTGAGTGGGTCTCTCGACCAAGCGGTCATGCACAATCAGCAAACAAGTTCACCCAATCAATCAAAAAGAAAAGAAAAACAAACAAAAATCCTATTCTAGGGTTATCCTTGACCTAGACGACTCCTAACTTTAGACTGTCCTTAGGAGGTCTATTGTCGACGTTAACCACGAGCTAATCGGCCAGTTCAGGGCAAGACCGGTGGGAGGTTTTCCGTCAGAGACGTTCCTTAATTAAATAACCACCGTTCTTCGGGCTTTCGGCCCTCAATCCCTTCGCTGACACCGATTTGGCAAGGGTTAATTTCGAACAACTTTCCTTCTTCGGTCAATCTCCTATTGAGTCCGAGTTACCTTAGGGCCAACGTCTAGTCAAGTTTTAATTAGGGTTAGGGTTGTGAGTGTGACTGGTATGATTTGTGGGCCAAGGAAGGGTGATGAAATCCCCACCTTATCTTTGTTATGGGTTATGCCCTTAAAATGGATTAGTGTACGTGTAAAGCGGTAGAAAAGTAATCACTCAAGAAAGCGGTAAACAACCAAGAGTGCTTCCTAATCTATATGCTTATGCAAACGTACCTTGTCGCCAGCACTCTTCAACAGAATTAAAGAATTAAAAATAGACACGTGCCCTAAAATGCAAGAGTCTAAAATATTTTTTTTTTTTTCAACAAATAGGTTAATGTTAATTATTAGCAGTTGCAGAGTGATCACAGAGAAGTAATAATACAGCAGAAAATAGAATTTTGCACTGCAGAGCAACCTGCAGAAAAATCTATCAGTAGTCAACTACAACTGCCGCGGACCGCGGCTTTGGCCGTGGAAACGCGGCAAAGTTGTAGGTCCAGATGCTCTGCCTTCGAGGGCAGAGGCACTGGATTGCAATATGTGTCTTCTGCTGTTCTGTTTCTGCTTCCTGTTCTCTGTACCTGCAACAGAAAAGAAAGAATGATCAGAACAAAGAAATCGTGCCGTTCCTTCCCCGGCAACGGCGCCAAAATTTGATTGAGATTAAAATAGAGTTCAGATTGTCTTAGTCTCAATGCGAATCCGCTGTAGCAAGGGCTCGAGCGGGTCGTGATCCTCAGGGAAGGATGCGATGCAAGCTTTTCGGCCGATTCCCTTGTAAGCTTCAAGTAAGAGGAAAAAGATTAGATTTGTGATGAAAATATGAAATTAAAAACGTGGTTTTGCTGATCTTCTACCACAACCCTATTGCAAATTAAAGAGCTTGATCTTCATCTTAAGATTAATATAATTCACCCTAGGTTATTACCACTTTATCAAGAAAGAAAATTAATACACAATTCTAACTAAGTCACATAGATCAAAAACTAACTATGGTTCCTCCTAACATCTAGGTACAGCCTAATAGAAGACGAATCTCAACTTATGCTGTCCTAGTTCTTAAGTTGAAGTCATGAAAAGGTCCTTTTATCATATAACCTAGATTAAGAATTTTAAGTATTTTTTTAATCTTCTAAAATTAGTTGCCTTTAAACCTAGGGTTTCTAGTGATGTTCATTAATCGGATCAAGATTTAATTGCTTCTAGGGTTGCTTCAAGAATCTCAGCAAACCACTAGGAAGATTAGTTCTTCATCATCATTTTTTTTGCTTTTTTAATTATTTAATTTTTTGGTTTTTATCTAATGAGAAAGACTGCAAAAATAAAAGAAAAAACGAAAACAAGAAGAGATCGAAGATTAAAACACGAGAGATTGCAAAAGAAATAAAATAATTGCAGAAATTTAACAGAGAACAAAAAAAATGACCTTTATTGATGGATCTCCGGTTACACAATTGTCTCCTTCTTCTCCACAAAGAACTTGAAATAAAAATTACAACTTGAATAAAAATAGCTAAAGCAAACCCTAATCGTCTCTGCATGCCCCTCCCTGTTGCGAATGCTCTGATATTTATAGTGCAGAATGTAGAGGAGTCCCGGATAGAAGTGTCAACAAAATTTGGTAGCCATCCTTATCAAGACTGCCGCGGATGCGCGGCTTTTGCCGCGCCTCCGCGGCAGTTTCTTGGCTTCTGGCCACGCGCTTTGGCGCGTGGCCTCTCCTGGTCCGTCCATCTGGGCGCCTCCTTCTAGAATTGTGATCCTGGCCTTTTAATCTGGATTTTCGAGATAACTTGGTAATCAAGTTACTCTTAATCCAGATTTCTTCAAATCCTCTCTCCACGAAATTCCTCTTTATCTTGGCTTTTTATCCTTATCCCGCAGGTGTTTAGGGTTTGATAGAAGTCTATCCAACCCTAATTTCTGATATTTGCAACTGTTAGCCCTTGTATTTGCATTTTGAATCTTTGTATTTGCGCTTCTTCACCTGGGCTTCAAACATGGGCTTGGATCTGGGCTTTTGGGCTCTTTTAGCTTTATTCTTTATTAAATTGATAATTTGAGGCCTGCACATATTAAATAAAGAAATATTAATAATTGTGCATTATAATATGACTAAATGTGCAAATGCGATGGTATATATGATGACAATTATGCATTTTTCACTACCTATCAGGCGCCCACCGCCTCGCCGGCGCGGCCGCCCCGCCGGCGCCGGCGCTGCTCCGGCGCCCCTGGCCGCCGGGGACCCCACCGAGAGAGAGAGAGAGAGAGAGAGAGAGAGAATGAGATGGGGTGGGGGCTGGTGCTTCCCCACTCTGCCGGCCTTGCGCCGGCCGGCCTACGGCGCCGCCGGCACCCGGCCGCCTGGACGCCGGTCAGGCCGCGGTGAGAGAGAGAGAGGTAGAGAGGAAGATGAGAGTGAGAGAGAGAGAGAGAGAAAGAGAGTTTTTTATTTCTCTCCCCCCCACCTACTCCCACCTACTCCCATACATCCCATACCTCTTATACTCCCCTTACCTCCCATACTCCATCAATCAAATCTTTATTTAATTTTATTTTTATTCTTTTTCTTTTATTTTTCTTTCTTTCTTCATCTCTCCAAATCATTAATAATAATCATGATTAGGGATAAATACCTATATCCGGTATTTATATGAGTATTTCATGCAATATATGCATCCGTGTATTTTCATATATTTTTCATATCAATTAATCCGGTATGATTTATAAAAACTTAAATCCATTCCGGATTTCCACAATGAATTACCGAATATAATTTAATACAAAAACAATTATTTTAAAAATCATAAGAATTTACGATAAATATTATTAACCCAGATTTACCAATCCGGGTGTTACAGTTGAGTACTTTATTATATATGTTGCCCAAAGCTAATGTCCATAAGATGTATACAGTAATCCAATAACCTTGATTGTCCAATTAACCGGAGTATAATATCAGGAGTCTCCTTGTTACAGGGGTTCAGGAATACAGAAGTTCAGGAGCACAGGAGTTCAGGAGTACCAAATATCTGATAACAGTATAATAATCATGTCAAGTCCCAATAAAAGTAATAATCATGAATATGCGATATAATATGAGTGCCAGGTATAATACTAACCAGTCAGGTGTCACAATATCAGGTCAAGTGTACTAATACCAGGTGATAGCATGTTAAGTGAGTGATAGCATGTCAAGTACCGGTGTCGGACATGAAGGGTCAAGTATAACATGGCAAGTACCGGTGTCAGATATCAAGGGTCAAGTATAACATAGAAAG
This sequence comes from Agave tequilana, assembly GCA_038442645.1. NCBI lineage: Eukaryota > Viridiplantae > Streptophyta > Magnoliopsida > Asparagales > Asparagaceae > Agave > Agave tequilana. The sequence goes on along the minus strand of JAVJIF010002534.1, from coordinate 19,191 downwards.
TACCGGTGTCAGATATCAAGTGATAAGTATAGCAAGGCAAGTACCGGTGTCAGATATCAAGTGATAAGTACAGCATGACAAGTACCGGTATCAGATATCAAGTGTCAAGTATAGCATGACATCTACCGGTGTCGAATATCAAGTGATAAGCATGGCAAGTAACGGTGTCAGATATTGAGTGTTAAGCATGGCATGACAAGTATCAGGTGTATACATGTTAGGGTCAGGTAACTAATATGTCGGTGAGAGTCACAATAACAAATATCAGGTATCAACCGGTCACATAACAAGGTACAGGAGAACGGTAAAAACATTTCAAACTCTTCACAATTATTTTTATAATAATAATAAATTTATCTTTTAATTAGTTATGCGAAGTCGAGTAAAGCGAGAGCAGATCTAGGCATACCCGGTATAATACCGGTTCAACAAAGTATAATAACGGCCGGCATATATTTATAAAATATGTTAATTTTAGAAATCAGTCATATAACATATACCAACTTACATAACGAGACATCATGTATTAAAAGCAAGATAATAATGAAATAATTGTAATAAAACAAGAAATGTACTCGCCTAATATCGGAATGAAATACCGGGTTAAAATCCGAGAAATTCGCGAACTCGTGCGAGCAAGCCACTAGCCCATATTTATATATTAAAATATATAAATATAAATATATATATATATATAAATATTAGAGAGAAAATGAGAGAGGAGAGAGAAAGAGTTGTAGGAAGGAGAGAGAGTATAGGGTATTTTAAAAGAGAGAAAATAAGAATTAATGGGGAGGGGTATTATTAAAACTATGGAGAAGTAAATAAGGGGTTAAGGAGGGGGTAGAAATGGAAAGAGAGAAAAAGGAAAGAATTAAAAGAAAGAAAGAAAGAAAGAAGGTAGAAGAAAGAAAAGAAAGAGAAAGGAAAATTAAAAGGAGGGGGAGGGGGCGACCGGCGGCCTGGCGGCGGCCGCGGCGCCGCCGGGGGTGCGCGCGCGGCCTAGCCCGGGGATGAGGGAGGTGGAGTTTGTTTTGGTTGTTTGGTTGGTTGTTTGGTGGAGGAGTTGGTAATGGAAGTTGATGGTGGTGGTGGTTATGGAGGTTATGGTGGTTGTTAGAGGTGGTGGAGAGTTAGAGGAGGAAGAGGTGATGATGGGGTGGTGGGAGTGGTGGATTTGATGGAGATGGTAGTGAATTTTGGAGGAGGAAGGGAAGTGATGGTGATGAGTTTGTTTGAAATTGGAGGTGGTGGGTGGTGGGTGGGTGGTGGAGGTTGAAGGAGGTGGAGGAGTGGAGAGGGGCTGTGGGGTAGGGGTGAGCAGAATTCGGTTATAACCGAAATAACCGACCAAAAACCGAAATCCGAACCCGAACCAAACCGAACCGCTCTAGTTCGGTTCGGTTTCGGTTTTGTGTTTCAAAAACCGAACTCGACCGAAACGAACCGAATTTCTTACCCTATATATCACCCCACCCAAATTCAATTTAGTGAATCATATAGTTCATAATAAAAATTGGTGAAAACTTATCTCATTACTTCTAGCAATACCATCTTTTTTATGTTGAATATGTGAAAGTTATGTTAAGTACACCATCACAATTAAGAATAATATTTATATTAATATAGTTCTTTTTTTTCATTCTTGTCATTAATAGTTAATAATAATTATGTGAGTTTTGATATAAGAGCCCAAATATAGCGTAAAAGTTTTAGAATATGAAATTTTAATTCACATTAAGCTTAGGGTCTTTTTCTTATTTCTAATTTGGGTATTGAATATTTGAGATTAGAATATTAAAGGATGATAATATAATGGTGATTAAAAAATGTAAGAAATGATGGAAAAATATTGGCCTAACCGAAAAACCGAACCGAACTGAGTCAGTTCGGTTCGGTTGCTAAGTCTAATCGGTTCTGTTCGGTTTTGCAAAAATTAACAAAAACCGAACCGAACCGACCGATGCTCACCCCTACTGTGGGGGAAGTGGCGCCGGCGGCTAGGGAGGGGCGGCGGCGGCTCCGGTGGTGGAGGCGATGGCCATGGAGGGAGAGGGTGATGGTTGAAGTGTTAGAGTTGAAATGAAAAATGGAAAGGAAGGAGAAAGAAATGGGTTTTATGAAGAGAAGAAGAAAAGGTGATGATGAAATGAGATGGGGGAGAGATGGGCTGCTGTTGCAGCCCTACAGCCGGCTGCAGGGAAGGGAAGCACAGTGCATTGGGAAGGCAAGGAGATGAAAAGAAAAGAAAGAAAAAGAAAGAAAAAAAAGGAAAAAGAAAAGAAAATAGTAAAAAAAATATTATTAAATAATTAATTTATTAAAATATCTGGGAGTATAAAGTAGGGGAGTAGAGAAGGAAAAAGAAAGAAAAGAAATTGTCGGTAAATAATATTATTATTTAAATAGGACAAAATTTTGACTTTTCAGAAACGTTCCAAAAATTCGCAAAATAGAAAATATTATTTTAAGATTCTTGTTGAAATAGGATTTGAGAAATTAAATATAGTTTTCAAATTAAAAATCTTGGAATCTTCCAGCGATACCAGTCGACACCAAAACTAGTGAAATTTTGATAAATTTAGAAAAATCTCAAAAAATATATTTAGATAGAAAATAAAATTCTAAGAAGTAACGTGAAATCCATTTCTAAAAATTTTATTCTATTTGAAAACTAAAAATTCGGAATCGGTCAGCGATGCCGACCGCATCAATTTTGGAGATTTTGCAAAATAATTCTGCAAAAAATCTAAATTGATGGATTAGGCAGGGCAAGATCCGGATAGATCATGCATCAGATGAAAGGGCGAGATCCGAATGAATTCCGGATCACGCAGGCGAGATCCGGATGGATTAGGCTGGGCGAGATCAGGATGGATCAAGCTAAAGAAGGTTTTTGTGAGCTCCTCAAATTCGACTGGCGTCGTGCTGAAGGGCGGTCGATCATCTGAGTATGAAAAAAAGCCCAAGAGGACTAAAATAGAGCCCAAGTGGGCTAAATTGATGATAAAGCCCAAGAGGATTAAAAATAGAGCATAAGAGGGCCAAATTGATGAGAAAGCTCAAGATGGCTAAAATATGCCCCAAGAGGGCTTAGATCGAATTTTGCAACATTAGAGAAACACAGGTGATGGTGGAGCCAACATCGGTAGTGCGAAAGGACCAAAAATGACTCGTTCTTAGCTGAGGCGAAGGAGGATGCGCGAGGACGACGAGGAAAGTTATGATGTTGTATTAGGCGAAAGTGGTCCGGCGCTAGGCACACACTTTGAGCGCGGCCCAGCGCATACTCGAGAATACCGAGAGAACTTCGATCAGCAGAGAAAATTTCGAGAGGCTGTGATACCATGATAATTTGGATAAAAAGAAGTTTCAGTGTGTTGATTCATAAAGCAATTACATCGTTATATATAGATATAAGAGAGAACAGTAGATAAGAAAGTGAGTAGTAAGATAAGTAAGATAAAAATATTTAAAGATAAAGGTATATTACATATACAGACTGTTCATTATTTGATGCAAATGAAGCACAAAACATGGTTGGCAAAAGGTGAGATTTAATGGAGGGGTAAGTAACCCACATTTCCAACATCCCAGCTGATATGGTAATATGCTGCTCTGGGCCCAACTCTGACCCTGGATCTTCATCAAGCCAACCCTAGCCCAACTCAATAGCCAAGGTCATCCTAGTTTTTTTTTTTTTCTTTCCTTTTTCCCTTCTTTTTGGAGAGTTCATAAGAGACCTAAGTAGCATGTGAGTTATAGACCAGTGCATGGGATCAAACAGTAGTAAACACTCACTCTTATGTAGACAAGAAATCAATTCTCTCGTTCATGCAACATCAATGACTCTTGCCATATTACAAGCATTTTTTCTTCTCATATGAATGCACATTAATAAAATATGTATTATTCTTTTCTTTTTCACTTGTAAATCATATAATATATATACATGCCTCTACTAATGTTGAAAGAAGTTTAAGTCCTAATTCTCAAAGATTTTGCAACTGACTCACCACAAGATTAAATTTTATGAAGTCTGCGTAAAAAGAAATTACAGTGCATTCTACTGTATTCACAATATATTGGTAGTTAAAGGTTTAACCTTAGATTTTTAATAAAGAAAATCTTTATGTGGATTGAAATCAGAAGCCCAAATTATATTAGGACTTTAAATGAATTAGATATAAAATTAAGAACATAAACTGAATAATCATTAGCTAGAAAATATAAATTAGATTGTATACTCTTAATTGCGCTTAATCAGTTTAGAAAGTTTTGAATTAGGAGTCTAATTTATATTAGAAATTTACAAATTAGATCAAAATTTTATATTCTAATACAATCTTAATTAGAAAAAGAAGAAATTAGAAAGACATGTAACTTTCCACGTGCATTGCATGTGCCGAATAATCTACTAACTCATTACCAGAGTATCTCACCACTAGCAAACAATTTTCTCCTTACATCCGATCAGTCGTAAATCCTCAAAAAAGATACGATAATCAAACCGAGTGAAGCAATGTTTCTCTTGTGACACCTTTTTAGACTTTATCCGTCCATCTGTCTCTCAAAAAGAGAGAGCCAGACAGCTTCCCTCTTTCTCCTCTTTATTTTTCTTTTTTCATCTTTTCCTCCCCTCTCTCTCTCCTCTCTCTCTCTCTCCTCTCCTCGCTGCTCGGTTTCACCGCCAAGCCTAATGTAAAGAAATCCAGTAAACCCACAGTGTCATTTTTTGTAAATATTCACAAAATACATGTCCTTTCTATTGACTCGTTAACTATTTAAAAAACAATAAATAAAAAATAAATAAATAAATACACACAGAGTAAACTCCCGCAACCGCAACCGCCTCCTCTTCTCCTTTCTTGGTCGTCTGAGCCTCTCTCTCTGTCTCTCTCCCCCTCCTCTAAAAGCCACCGGCGGTGACTGCACCTCGAACTTCTCTTTGCGCAGAAATGTTGATCGGTGACCGCACCCACGTCTAGCTAGCAGACTCACAATGGGCTGCGCCTTCGGCAAGCGGCCCGCGGCCCACGATGAACCCGACGCCGGCGGTGACGCCAAGGATCCGGACACGGCAAGGGGGGATGCCACGTCAGAGGAGGCGCACAGGAGCAAGGTGTCGCTCCCCTCCGCACCGAAGGACCCCTTCGGGTGGCCCACGTGGCTGGCGGCCGCCGCCGGCAACTCCCTCAAGGGGTGGGTCCCCCGCCGTGCCGACTCCTTCCAGAAGCTCGACAAGGTAGCGTTTTGCCTTTTACGGCAAGGAATGTAATTATGCTGGCGATTAAGAAAAATTCGGTCTGTAGAATTCGTTAATTATCCGGGAATGTTTTAATACTAGAATTGTTTTGTAGAAACTAGGCAATGTTTTTTCCTCTTTTTTTCCCACTTTTTTTTTAAAAAATTTGGACATAAAAGCATTATTTTCCAATTTTAGTTTGTAGTTTTATGTTAAATTTAAGGGAAATGCTATCTGATCTTTAAATTTTTATCTGTTTATGCAGCATTATGCCTGCAAGAAAATTTATAAGAAATAAGAATTTTTTTGAACAATTTTTTTTTTTTTTTTTTTTTGGAGATTGAACATGACACTGTAATAAATAGGTAAAATGAAAAAAATAAATATACTTGCATTGTAATATAGAAATTAAAATGCAATTGTAGTTTTCAAGACTAGTTTGTTGCCCACAACTGTCCTGAACAAATCTTAATTTTAACAACAAATCTGTGCAACGAGAGGCTGGATCTTTGCTGCATTCTTGGTTATTTTCTATGCTGTAGATTGGGCAGGGGACATACAGCAATGTGTACAAGGCGAGGGACCTGGTAACGGGGAAGGTGGTGGCATTGAAGAAGGTGAGGTTCGACATCACGGAGCTTGAGAGTGTCAGGTTCATGGCGAGGGAGATCTCGGTGCTGCGTAGGCTCGACCATCCTAATATTGTCAAACTCGAGGGTCTCGTAACTTCTCGTGTCTCACACTCCATCTACTTGGTCTTTGAGTACATGGAGCACGACCTCGCAGGGCTGGCAGCTTCCCCTGGCATCCAATTTACTGAGCCTCAGGTGAGAAAAGCTATCTGGCCCCCTGTTTCTTTGTTATTAGCAATGTGGGGGAATGTGATTGTTTTTCAAAAAACGCAATAAATTCGACATATTGGGACTTAATGGAGCATGTTGCAGCTTGACTATTTGGTTTCAATTGGTTCTTCCTCACAAGTGATGAATACAATTCAGTAGTAAAAATTTCTGAACTTTATGACCGACTGTTAATCAATCGGATGTCAAGTCTTGGTGTCAAATTTCTTATTGGAAACTTTGGATCAGCGATGAGCGTGGAATCTATATTGTAGGTTATGCAGTTCTAGGTGAATGCAACCAACGGGTGAAATGTTGTTTTATGGTTAGGTGAATTGGAACCAATGTGGTAGGTTTACCTAGTTGCAAACGACTACTAGTTTCTGTTGCACATAATTTGTATTTGAAGTTATTTGCCGGCACAACTTAAGGAGGGCTGATGACTAGCTGTAGAAAACCGTAGTAGTCTGTCTTGTGAAATCTATTAGTCTTCGTGGACACCAAGTCTTTGATAGTTCTGCAGATATTTCTACTAGTTGTGAAACTTTCATCAATCCTCTTTGGCCTTCTCAGTTCCCGGTTAAACCTCATATTTGATCCATTTTTTATCACAAGAGCCCTTAGTGATGATATTTGATAATATATATAGCATAAATGTTTGATAAATTTTGAGAATTCAGATTGATAATATCACAAACATACCAAATTTATGCCTAGGACATGATGTTAGCGTTGTGTATGCAAGAGTAGTTTTGCAATAAAAGCAAAACTGAGCTTTCTTGCATAGGAAATGCTGGAAAAGAAAACAATAAGAGGTATAAAGAGGATAATTGAAAATTTTGCAACTATCTTCTAGCGGGAAAAATTTCACTGGTAGAGAAATAAAGCTTCAAAATTTCCCTTGGCATCTCGAAGGAGGAACCTAGAGCACAAGGCTCCCACCATTGCGTCCAGGGATGTCAGTTCTTGTTTTCATCAGTGCAATGTAGTCTACCCCAGAAGCCAACAGTTGGAAATTTTCACTTCCCTTGATCACGACATAGTGTACTTATTTTTCTACATTGTTTTTGGCACAACTGATGTCCCGTTGCCTGTGAACCTATAAATATTAGCATATCGTTTTCTAGAACATATTTAGTATGGAGACCCAGCTAAACATTATTGGACAGGACAATTAAATTGTATGTGATAACATGGTAACATCTCGTTCTCATATATGACGAGCAACATTGACTGCAGGTTATGACTTTTTCTTCATGTTACTTTGTAACAGGTTAAATGCTATTTGAAACAACTACTCTCTGGTCTTGAGCATTGTCATAAGCAAGGAGTCCTGCACCGCGATATCAAGGGTTCAAATTTGCTTCTTGACAACGAAGGGACTCTTAAAATCGCGGACTTTGGACTAGCTTCTACTTTTGATCCTGATCAGAAACAGCCCATGACGAGCAGAGTTGTCACGTTGTGGTATCGTCCTCCAGAGCTTCTTCTAGGAGCCACTTATTATGGTGTTGGTGTTGACCTCTGGAGTGCAGGTTGCATCTTGGCAGAGCTGCTTGCAGGGAAGCCAATACTTCCAGGACGAACTGAGGTATCAAATTTACTTGTTCCCTTGTCATCAAATTACAAATTGCCAATACACGCAGACGGTGCACATTTTTTTAGCCTTGAAACAGGGAAAAACTGTTGAGTTGATGGTTTGAACATATTTATGCTCTCATTTTTATTGATGGCTGCAAAAATTGTTCTATTTTCGAGTATCTGTATTGCTTTAAGATCTCTTATTCTGACATCTGCTTGTCAGGTAGAACAATTGCATAGGATCTTTAAGCTGTGTGGATCCCCTTCAGAGAAGTACTGGAAGAAGTCAAAGTTGCCACATGCAACTATGTTCAAGCCACAGCAGCCGTACAAGCCATGTATTGCAGAAACTTTAAGGATTTCCCCCCTTCTTCACTTCCACTGATTGAAACGCTACTCGCAATCGACCCAGATGAACGAGGCACAGCAACTGCTGCTCTTAATAGCGAGGTCAGGACTTCATTCCGTTTATGTATGTTTCGTATTTGATAGGATTACGAAATGTAGTTAATTATTTCCATCATCATTGGGGAATCTTGCAGCCTCATTTAACTCATGAATCCCTTATACTAATTGGTGTCATTTCTCTATGCAGTTCTTTACCACAGAGCCTTATGCCTGTGAACCGTCAAGCCTACCTCACTATCCTCCAAGCAAAGAAATGGACGCAAAGTTGAGGGATGAAAAGGCCCGAAGGTAGCAATTTTACTTCTTCTTTTTAATCCTTGGCAGTTGTTTGATTTTATAAGAAATTTACTTTCTTTCTCAACAGGCAAAGAAGAATTGATGCAAAAGGACATGGTAATGTCACAAAGAAATCCAGGGTCCATGACCGCCGAAGCAGAGCAATTCCTGCTCCAGAGGCAAATGCCGAGCTGCAAGTTAACTTGGATGTATGTCAAGGGACTAGCTCTATATTCATTTGTTTTCATGATAGCATTTTCATTTTCTTCGCATCAAAGTCACCCAAGAAATAGCTTTTATGCTCAGGAATAGAAGCTAATTAGAAGATATAATAAAAATAAAATCACAGAAGCATTTTATGAATTCTGTGGGCACTGAACATGATGAAACATATTAATTCTAGAACAAGCAAATCAACAAAAATATTTTTTTTTTTTACACGAGGGAATCAACAGAAATATTATGAGAAGTTACTCAAAGGATTGCATGTCAATTAGTCTCATATTGTTAGGCTCATTTGACAGTCCATCACCTTTGCTTGTTAAAGAATTTATTTTTCAGTTCATGCCTTTTCCATGGTTCTTTTATGTGCATTAAAATTTTACTGTCCATTTTCGGATACAACACATTTATCTCCTTCTAGTAAGATAGGTTTCAATCGCCGCTTGATCTCATGCAATTCAAACATAAGCACTGACCTTTTCACTCCAAGAACCAACAGATTTTTCAGGCTAACACTGGAGAGTTCCTCAAATTACTTCTATTTCCTGAGTTTCCCTTAACTGATTGATCTCATTGTGTTATTAATCATTGCCAGTGTTGTCTTTTGGTTAATACTATTTCAAGAATCTTCATGCTTTCCAAATTTTAAGATTCGATAAATAGCAGAAGATCAATGTTGATTTCCAAATTTATAAGGCCCTCCACTGAGCTATGTTAAGAAGGAATTTATGCTTCAGATATGAGTTCGATCAATGCTGCACTAGGTTTCGATTGTACTAACAATGCTGTCTGGTTCCATCACCCAGCGAAGAAAGATAATGGCCAATGTGAATGTCACAAGCAAGAGCGAGAAGTTCCCTCCACCGCACCAGGATGGAGCACTCGGGGTCACAGCAGCTTCTTTCGCTGCTCCTGATGCATCTTTCGCGTCATCTCTCTTTGAATCGAAGGTGGAGAGCGGTCGAACATTCCTGAGCTTAGTGCAGAATGGCGGAAACCCAAGGAAACGAAGTGGCAAAGGCGCGCCTCAGACAACCGTTTCGGAGAACTTCTCGAGACCGCTCAATTCATCGTCTGTCGGGCTGCTGATGGATCTGAGGAGGAACAACAGAATCCATAGGAAGACAAAGGGGAAGGAATCAGAGGTCTTTGGTGCTGGAATGTAGCTGTCTGTGTAATATTTTTGGCTACTGTGTTGATCTTTAGTTTGCTCACACAGCATTTTGCTATAGGTTTTTTGTTGAGGACTTAACATGTACATATGTGGGAATATTGGCTACTACGGAATAAACTGTCACCATGGTTTTATTTATAAATGTCATTGCAATTATTTATCTATGATATTTTTTCAAGTTATACGCATCAATAATCACAGAAACATCATAGTTTTATGCTGAAAAAGTGGATGAAATACAAATATTGCACCTGCACATCAAATGTAGCAGTAAAACAAGCATCAAATCTGTATCAGTATCTAGTGTGGTCAGGGCTTTTTAATCAAAGTATGGGCACAACTGTGCATTACTTTCTTTAAATATTAAAATTTCTCAACTTTGTTGGAGATTCATTACACTATAATTTTGGTTCATTTTCTCTAAAGCCTCCCTGATCAATATCTGAGATGATAAATTTAGCAAGTCAGAAACAATGTTTAAATTCAAAGTTTATTGGATTTTCTAGGAAAAGAAAATAGAATCATACTCAGCATATCAAACACTGTCTCTAAATTCAAAGGCCAATAGATTGGGCTTGCTATAGAGATCAAATAGAATCCTAGTCTATTGGCCTTGCTATAGAGATCAAATAGAATCCTAGTAGCAATCAAACATTACGTCTAAATTCAAGGGCAACAATGAAATTCTGCCTAAGCTAAAATCAAACATTATTGGAAGATATTCATTCCTATTATTTGTCCTTCCTCCTATAATAGCCTTTGAGATCACCATCATTGTAATCCATCTTCATTTCTCCCCCTAAAATTTAAAGAAAGGGTAGCACGAAGGAGCAATATGCTTTGCAATCGTCTTAGCATTTTCCTTTGAAAATGCCTTTGGAGGGAGAGTAGGCGGGCCATGAAGGACTTGGGGCACCATCTCAAAAGGCTAGCCTTCTAAGTGGAGTTGCCCAAATACTTATAAGATCAAATGCTCCCCGTGTCTAGCTGATGTGGAACTATTTGTTCGACCCAAATCCCAACAATTCCCTCTCGAACAAAGAGTCTCCCTGCAAGCTCAACTATCTTCACACTGGAAGATCAAATACTCCATCGAGATCCAACTCTTCACTGCGTAGGGTAGGTCACGCCTCTACATTGCGTGAGAGGCGGCAACCGATCAACTCCACACCACGGCCAAATTTCTCAAGAGCCCAACAAGCTTTACAGGGGCCTATATTGGGGTGATCAGGCTTCATTGCGTCTTTTGCGCGGCTCGACATCATCAAACATCACTCACACACACGACTAAGTTCAGGGCATGACTCTAATACCAATTGAAGGACTTGAGGTACCATCTCAAAAGACTAGCCTTCTAAGTGGAGTTGCACAAATCCTTATATACTTAAGATCATCTCCATGTCTAGTTGATGTGGGACTATTTGTTCGACCCAAATCCCATTAGGCCATACTGGGTTCTTATTGAGGCCCAACCATGCCCTCACAACCAGTTTTCATCACCACCATGGTTATTATATCTCAGAAAGCCCCAAACACACCGCACGCGCGCGCGCACACGATTCAAAGGAGGGAAAAAATTTCATTATTCTTGCATCCACAAACAAAATTTTGTTTTTCTACTCGTTTTGGACCTACACACTTCTCTACACGAGACACTTCTCTACACTAGACTAGTACACGTGGACTCCCCTAAATGATGCACATTTTTTTTCCCAATTATGGAAAACAATATATAGTGCTCTTGAAAGAAAAATGACTCTTTATCTAAAAGAATTTTCATTTAAATTTTATATTATTGAGTAGTGTTAGTCAGACCAACATCCCGAGGTCCGCAGACGCAGGGTTCAAAAATTATTATTCTTTCTTGTTATTGTTTCACATCATAATCCTCATGTAAGTGTTAACTCAACCCTATTTCACAGCCACTAATTCCCAAAATTTGATGACATAACTTCTACAAAATGATTTAAAATTTCTTTATCACGTTGGATTTGAAATGGACGTAAGCAAATTATTCTTATAAAAAAATTTAATCTTTTACTGCATAATTTTCTTGTCATGTCCCTGTCATCAATTTTTCTACAAGCATGCATGATGCAGGTGGATGCTCAGGGAGAAAAAAAGAAGAGAAAAAACGATAACTCTTCAAATTTAGTAATTTTCTCACAAATTTAATTTTGAGAAATTAAGACTCTTATAAACTTAACAATCCGCTTATGAATGGCAGAAAAAAAGGTATCATATACTAGTTGATTCAACAAAATATCGAGACAATCAGTAAAGAAAATCGAAAGACTCATTCTAAATCAAATTTCATTCAACTCTTGAAAAAACTAAAAGGATCATAATTTTTGAGAGCCGAAAGGTTGTAACTCTTGAAAGCCAAAGGGTTGCGCAGTATCATTCTACTCAGAAAATTCGACCCTCGAATTGGCACTGCTACCTTCACAAGAGGAGTTATCTCCATGAAAAAGAATCAGCTGCTTCACATTGAAGACATCAGATGTACGAACGTGGCTGGGTAGCTTCAGTCAGTAAGCATTAGGGTAAATCTTCTCGTGCTCTTGCATCAATGTATAATTACAATTTGTAAATTGCAACAAAACCTCTATCTCAAATTTGGTCAGCTACAAGCCTAGAATAATAGTTTACAGTCAGATTCTAAAGATAAACTTGTTTCAGAATTTAGACGTATAGCTTGCTTTCATTTCTTCCTAAATTACATATTGGTTTTGGCCAAGACAAAATTATGAAAAATCTATAATAATATTTGACGACCATAAACCCTAAGATACACACGCAAGCCCCACAAATAGAGAATATTAACTTGAGAGAGGTGAAGATATTCTTTCAACTTTCAGAGAGCTTAAAGAAGAGTTTCAGTTGAATTTGATTTGTCGATGCAGCAGAATGTTAACAATGCACTATATTTACTAGTAAAAAACAAAAAAAATCATAGATGGCTGCTCCAGTTTAAGCTTTGCCACATCTATAACCAACTCTCAACAATAAAAGAAAAAAAAATATATGATTAAAAATAAAGAGCCCTGCTGGGTGTGTTAAAAAAAATAATAATAACAACAAAACTTCCCACTGATGGATCTTAGCACACCCCAGAGACTGATTTTCTTGATGCACTGGCACTAGATCTCATCGCAAGGATGAAGGAACCGCCAACAAAAATTGTGGTAGCGAGGGGAAAATCTGAGAATGCACAGGCCGGTATATACATTAGATGCACCAAATCAGTGTCGATCACGAGAACCCTGAAAATAAAGAAACAACAGTCAGGTAGCCCAAAGTACTCTGATTTCATCATCAAATAAATGTAGCTTAAATATTTTGTAGATTGAGCAAGAACTGAAAGCGGAACCCACACACGTCATATGAGTTTCTAAAATTTACTTTCCAGACTTGGGAGTTTTGCAGTTAAACAGAAAGAAAAACAAAGAAGCCAGTAGGCCATGGTGATCCTAATTTCTCACGGTGTTTCAAATTCTTGCACCCAATCTCCTTTCCTCAACCTTTCAGCTTATACTTGAGATACTACAAGAGCCATAAAAGTGGCATGTGCTGAGCCATTTATACCTTAATCCTAAACTATATTACTGACAACAATTAATATTTTCATAACCAGCTGTTATCCTGCTAGTACACGGTCATATTCCTCATAATAACCTAATATGCCCATATGCAACTCTCATCCTACTGCTGACACCCCCACCTAAGCAAACTCATTTCTGCCAATCCCCATTGCATATTAAGTAGTGATTACCACTATCGGTAGCTTCCATCACAGCTAGTAATCTTATATCTCTTCGTAAGTAGTTTCCCCACTTACACTGACAACCTAAGCTAGGCAACACGTTTAAAATTAGTCCATCCTCAAGCTTTTAGCTCTCTAGTATACCTATCATAAATTATTAAACCATAAGCAACATTTAGACTTCACCGTTAATTGGCCACACTTAAAAGAAGAGTTTTGGGGTAATTATCTAAAGATCCTTATTTTGACTTATTTTTACTTCAAAACCCGAAAACCGTTTGACCTTTTTTTTAAGTACATAATTTTAAAAGTATGCACTTTTTAGTCCTTTTCAAATAACTTAAATTATTTTGACATTATTTTTGACAATTTTGCCCTTTGTAACTTAAATCCACACCACATTGTTTAATTCTTTTGAACCGTTATTAACTCTTTTCTCATCTCTCTTATTCGCATTCTAATCCCCTTTCTTCTATTGAAATTTCAAGATATTTCTCTTCATCTATCATTATAAGTTAGATGTGTACTTTATTTACATTGTTATTCTTTATGTTATATACTTTTTGCTTATATGCATTTGAGTGCTATTTACACACTTACTACTTATCTTACACAGTTATCGCATAAGTTACAAACATATTATCAATTGCTACTTATTACTTGTTACACGCTTGTCGTTTATATTAATAACTTATCAATTATATTACACACTGATTTTTTTTATTCAGGTATTGATTGTTTCCTACTTTTCCTTATTATTCACATTTATCCTTAATACACAATTAATATTTATGCTACATATTTAGTGATATCATGTGCTTATGATCGATGCATACCAACCAACTTATATGTTACACGCATATCACTTATTATCACGTGATTATGATTTGTAACATGTCCATCATTTATTTTACCTATTTAATATTTATTGTACTTGTTTATTATTTTTGTTACATACTTATTAATTGATGCATGTTTATCATGCATTACTCATTTTTCACTTATGTTACCGACCATATATTACAATTTTTTCACTTCTATTATACATGTATCGCTTATGTTACCACATGTTGGTTATATTACATACTTATAATTTGTTACAATACGAAACCGATTATTACTTATTTTACCAACATATCAGTTGTTACCTACATATTATTTATGTTACATATTTATTGTGTATAACTCACTTGTTAATTATATTACATATTTATGGTGTATATACCTATGTTTCACTTCTATTACACTTGTACTGCTTATGCCACTCACTTATTGCTTATATTACATATTTATGATTTGTTACATACAACACCTATAATACCCATTGCCCACTTGTTGCTTTTTTGAGAGAAAAAGGTGGGACCTTGGCCCCAATTTATTGAAAAAAATAAAGAACGGGGAGTTACAAGCTAGAGAGGGGGAGAGGGAGAGGGGATGAGGCTACCAAGGAAGCTAGAAATACAAGTAAACCAAAGGTGTCGGGGAATAACAATCTAAAGTGGCTTGCAGAATTTGTGGATAGAAAAGTTAACTTGCCAAAGAGTTCCCAAAGAAGAAATCCGACCACCGAGCTCCATGATAGAGAAAGATTTAGCTTTAAAAATCCGTTGATTCCTCTCGTCCCAAGCTACCCAAATGATTGCGTTGACAACACAATCCAATCGGTTGGCCTCAATGGGTGGAATATTAGCAAGCCTCCAATCACCCTAAATAGTTACAATGGAAGAAGGCCAAGAAGACAATGCTAAGTGGTTTCTTTTCGACGCCCAAAGTTCCATTGTGAAGGGACAGTATAGAAAAATATAGGCATCAGTTTTTGAAACAACCCCACAAAGCAAACACGGGGATGAGAAATGAATGCCCCTTTTGGCAAGATTATCCGTTCTTAGAAGACGGTCATGAAAGAAAAGTCACATGTACACTTTGATTTTAAGAGGGGATTGTGTAGTACAAATCCACCAGAAGCAATTGGTGCCTTCTCGAAATCCGGTAAGGTCTCGATAAAGGGAGTTGACGGTGAAGAGGCCACTTTGCTTTAATTTCCATTGTCGCATCTCCAGAAATGTGGAGAGGAACTTAGATTGGAGATGGGTGAGGAGGGAGTTGAGATCATCGTAGAGGTTAGCACCCATAAGTTGGTACGGCCATCTCCTAAAATGAATAGCCCAAATCCTATTCCCTTCGAAGAGGCAAGTTTGAGAAATGACCATTGTGGAAGGATCCCTTGCAAGCACAAATAAATTTTATGCTGGATGCAAAGGCCGTGGAAGCCTTAAGAATTCCTCTCCAAAAAGGAGAGACATGCCCGGAGAGAGAAGTATGCAAGTCATGGGCCTTCACCTTCTATACCCACTTGTTACTTATTTTACCGACATATCACTTATTACCTCCCTATTATTTGTGTTACCTACTTATTGTGTATTATTCATTTACAAACTTACATTACATACTTATGATGTATCTTACTCATTTTTCACTTTTATTATACGTATTGCTTATATTACGTAGGTTAAATTGAAAAGTACCTGGTTTGAAGAAATCTTAAAATGGGTACCAAATTTTCTTTCTCAAAATGATTCTAGGGGCCCCACTTCCGTTAGTTTCTTAAACTTTCCATTAGTTTGCTACTTGGCTAGTCACATGCAAGGCACATGACTCAAATTTTAGACCAAAATGCCCTTCTTCCACTCTTAACAACTCTCACTCTCATTTCAAAATGAATCCAACAACTCTCACTCTCATTTCAGTATGAGTATTCATGTACAAGCAAAGCAACACACACAAACACCCCATTGTTCCTTGCAAATATTGTTCTTCAAATAGAGGGCAGTGTGGAAAAAGGAGGGGCCAGGTTTGTTGGAAAGAGCGATGGTCCCTCCAAGATGCTCCCTAGCATGTTCCAAGGTTAAAAAAAATGTTCATTTCATTTGCTACCTCCAGGATTCAACCCCACTGGGCAAATAGTAATAATAAATCCCTTGTTTAACATTGTGTTGGGTTAACCCTCAGGTAAATTTAAGAGACCTAGGTTTTACGTTAGGTATAAGTAAAATTCCATAAAATTGAGATCCACTGGTTCAAGGTTGGTTCAAATTATATCCAATTTGAAGAGAGAGTGGAAAGAAGTATGGCCACATGGTACATGATAATTATAATGCACAATACCTCATTGTTAGTAAAAACTTCTGCAATTAATAAAATAAACATAATGCAAGCATTTACTGTACCTCATTTTCATGAAACTATGCAATTAACAAATCAAACAAATGGAAGATGCCACATGGTCCATATACTATAATTTACCTTTTGCTTTTGTTGCTTGAGTAACCGAAACTTGTGACGCAGGATGGATATTCGTTAGAGATATAGGTGTCAGAGGCGGTGAAGCAACATCTTCACTCAAGCACGTATTATGCAGATCCTCCAAAATTTTAGCAACTGGTGACAATGGCTTTCTTCTTGAGGGTATAGAAAAACTGCGATGCACAGCTGCAGGTGGTGTTGGCAGAGGTGATGCCGCAGGTGATGCAATTGGTGATGTTTTGCTTGTCTTGTTTAGCTCTTGACCTCTATAAACCAAAGGTGCTGAATGACCAATCAAACTGGTAGGCCTAGTTGGTCTTTCTGAACCAATGGGTGGTCTTGGAAGCTCATGAAGTTCACTAATCATTGGTGTTTTCATAGGTGGAGGGGAGACATTAGGGGATGCTTTAGGAGAGATAGATGACCGAGAAGTCCGCACCTGTGCTGGCATCATAGTAGCTTGACCAGGATGTTCCACTGAGGGCATGAAACCTACGGCAGAAGCATTGGGCTTGTGTGACCAATGTCTACTTGTCAATGGACCAGAGAACGCTTGTCGCTTGATCTTTTCAGTATCAGAACCTGTGTGTCGATTGAAATGAGGTGTTGATAGTTCCTCACTCAACAGAGGCGGTATTCTGATGGAACCACTATTTATATTGCTCTCTTTTAGTACCATTGAATATGTTTTTGGAAATTTTTTGGGGCTTGACAATTCATCATCTCTAGATTTTTTAATGAATTTATGTGGCTCCAAAGGAGATGAATGCCATAGTTGTGTGGCTGCTCCAACCTTGTGCTCGAATCTAACTGCAGAAACTGGACTAACAGAACCTGTGGAAACTGACCTCTGCACATCCATGGGTGTTGGTAGAACATAAGTATGGAACTTCTTTGTTGATGAGGGTCGCAATTGTTTTATCTTTTCAGCAGGATCAAATTTTTTATCAGGAAAAATGGGTTCTGATAGGCTGCCAGCACTTGGTCTCCTCTTATTAAAATTGAGCAATTCCGAGGGGCTTCTGTCCACATTTTCCTGCATTATATTATATGCATTATATTATAGCTAATGTCAATTCTTACAATCACAGCAGTAAAAATATAAATAAATGTCAAAAAAGGAAAATGTTTTGTTTGTTATTGAGAAGTTTCCATTACCATCATGCACCATGACATGATTCTGTCAAGATCTCAGAAGAAATAATGACGATTCTGCCATGATTTCATACAGACATGATGATCACATAAGGATATGAAAAAAGAAAAAGGCAAGGTGACGAGGAGATGAAACAGAATGAGATATTAAGGTGCAGAAATCCTCCATGAGGCGATAATTATCAAATTAAGACACACATGTCATGAATTCTTTTTCCAGTATCCTGAATAACATCCTAATCATATCATGTATCCTAAGATTAGCCCATGTACATAAGTAGAAAAATATAAGCAGACAACCATAAATAGCATGCACGCACACCCATTAAACTTATGCACACACACCCATAGGCTGACAAGCATTGAGCAAAGATAATTACTGAAAAGGTTGGCTAATCACACATGCGCTGCAAATTCACAACATGAGTGTCTGACTCAATCATAAGTCCATATGTATGTATTTGTCTGTATGGGTGCATGTGTATGTAAGGTATGTATGCATGCAGGTGCATCTGTGTGTATGCACGTCTGAATGAGTGTAGTGTGAATGTATATGTAAATGGACTCAGTCACAAGCACAATGAATAAATTCCTCAAATATAAATAATATAAATTAATCGCATTAGATTTTCATTGCCATCAAAGAACATTTTTTTACACCTAAAATACATTTCAAATGATTACCCAATAATATTTTAAGATAAAATTTTTAAATTGAGTTTTCCGGAAATTACTTTAAACAATGAATCTTATGCATCAACTTTACATGTAACGTATCACATGTCGACTTGTATCATATGACACATTGTCTGAATTACACATGCCAGATGTGCTTGAGTTTCCATCAAAAGTTGCATCGATTACTATACTCTGTATCGTAAGATATTAACATCTATGAAATATATATAATAGGAGATTATGTAATAAATGAGATACTAGCAGCTCTGTAAATACTGTATTGTCGATAACCAACTTGAAATAACAGCAAAACCAGCAACAAGAATAAAACCTTATTCCCAAAATTTTGGTGTCGGCTGCATGAAACTTTGTTCCATTCAGGGGCCATCTCTTTGTTTAAACACCATGTAAGATAAAATAAGTTTAAAACTTTTAGATAAACTAGATAAAGAGCACCACGCATGTACTTCGCTTTGAAATAATTTCTCATGCCTAGACAGATCCAGAGGAATTTTTGCAGCTTCCAGTGGTGGTTAAGGCGCAA
>JAVJIF010002533.1:0-197184 GCA_038442645.1 Agave tequilana | reverse complement strand
CACACGAGCTCAAAGTTGAGCTCAAAACAATCCATTTATTTTTCAAATATTAAATCTCACTTTATCAATGGTGGCATGTAAAGCATGGTGAGATTTAGAATCATTTTTCTTAGTCTTTTTAGAAAAAAATTCTTTTTCTTTTTCACAAATTTTCTTTTTATAGAAGTGTTTTCTTGAAAAGCAACTTCCTTTTGTTTTTCTACCAAAATAATTTTATTTTTCAAATTAGTTTCCTTCACAAAGATCATTTAGTTTAGAAAGTAAGGGAAACATTTCATTTTTAAATTCTCATTTTCCTTTCCAATGCATGCAATTTTATTTTTAAAGAATCATTTTCATTAAGCATGCAATCAAAATTCTTTTTCAAATTTTTATTATCCTTTTTAATTATGTCATATTTTTCAAGTAATTATTGACAAAAAGATGCAAGCTCATCATATGACATATCATTATCTTCTACCTCGGATTCGTACTTACCTCAAGGGGGTTATCCACTTGGACCATATAGCACAAGTTGGAGGTGTCACTTCCAACATCCGAGTCGCTCCCCGCATAAGATAGATCTTTTTCGCCAAGGGAGATGAGGGTGTTCCATGCTACAAAAGCCGAATCAATGTTAGAAACCTTAAATAAATAATCATCATTTAGGGTTGACTTAAAGCATGTAGGGCTTTGCATTAGCCTCAAAGTTTTGCCATTTAAATAATAAGAATCTTAGTAGTGGCAAAATAAACATGAATCCCTAAGGTTTTGAGGTACAAGGACATCTTCACCTTCCATATTGAAGTTAAGAATGTCAAAGATGGGTGGTGACATGAAGTCCATGGTGTGTGTGTACAAAAATTGTGATTAGCCTAAAAAATGAGGATCTTTAACTCTAGGTTGTAAGACCCAAATCAAGAGCACTTGGCTCTGATACCAATGTAAAATCACCTAGAGGGGGGGTGAATAGGTGATGGCTAATCTAATGGTCACTAAATGCAGAATTAAAAACTTATATGACCTAAACTAAAATTCTTAAACTAAACACACGTATAACACAGAGTGTAGCCGAATTCCCGTGAGGGCTATAGACTAACTCCTCAAGATTCCTCTAAATAAGAGTTGACGTGCCGCCGTTGGCTCTCTTGATTGAATACAAGTGTTAGCAAAACAATCCCAAGAATATTCAATTTAGCACAATAAGAATATCAAGTATGTAAAGATAAACACAAAAGAAGCATGCAGATATAAACGAGTAAGGGAGAGAGAGAAAGAGCAATCGCAAACACGGGATATTTGTTTCGAGGTTCGAGCACCCTTGCTCTACATCCCCGCCTTCACACTTGAAGGATTTTCACTATAACGATCCCGCCGGATCACTTAGTGCCGCAACACCTACAAGCTCTCGGACTCCCTAGTCCGTACACACCGCAAGCTCTCTAGCTCGCCGACGCACCTCAAACAATGAGTTCACACTAGAACCCGAAACACCGCGAACCCGTAAGTCCGCCTCCTCAAAGTACAAAATAGAACTTTGGTGATCACAACTCTTTGATCACCTAAAATGTCTCACAATAACACTCCTATAGAATGAATATGTCAATGGTTGCTCAAGTTTTGTGAGAAAAACAAGGATGGAAGTGGTGGAGGAAACTCAAGAAAATCTCTTTTAACACTCTTGATTTAAAACTCCCCTTTTGATTGGAAGTATTAGCTCTCAATTTAGTGGAGAAAAACTCTTTTAATGAAGTAGGAAAAACTGGCTCAAAACCCACTAAAAGATGTAATACCCGTTCCCGGAATACGTACTTAGTTGCGTATTCAGTTTCCCTATCGTATTTTTTCCGAATTACTTCCTGTATTCGACCGATTTCAGTTCCAAATGTCATTTTCCTGTACTTTGGATTTATATGATTTTCCGGAATTTTCCTGAAATTAATTAAATATTTTCAAAACCGGTGTCGACCAGTGCCGCTGATCGATTCTCAGATTTTTATCTTGTAAACAGTTAGGAATTTCTAGAAGATCCTTTAGACATTATTTCTTAGAATCATATTTTCTATCTAAATACTTTTCTGAGAATTTTATGAATTTATGAAAATTCCAACGGAGTCGGTAGATAACTGATTCCGGGATTTTAATTTTAAAAATGTAAATTATTTCTTCAAACGAATTGCACCATGAGCCTTCAAATATTATTCTTGATTTTTGGTAAAATTTTCAGGTCCTTCCGAGATACTTGAATTTCGGACATTTTTTTCAATAATTGCAAAATTCCACATTTCCACCTCATTTCCCACTCACTTCCCACCTAACCCCACTCATTCTCTCTCCCTCCCACAGCCGGCCAAGTGGCCAGGTGAGGGACACCTCACCCCCTCTTTTGCAAGAAAACCCCTCACTTCTATCTTAATTCCAACCCCTTTACAAAATCTCCAATCCTATAAATACATTTCCTTTACACTTTAATCCTTTTTCTCCTCATTTCAACACTAGAGAGAAGAACTCTCACCAACCCTCTTCTTCCTCAACCACAACCCTAGCTCCAAGAACTCCCCAAACTCTTCATCTCCAGCTCAAGCTCTTCCTTGGAGTTTGGATCGTGGCTTCTCCGTCGCCAAGGATCATTTGGGAGCTACTCGTCGTCAACAACCTTTTCGAGCTCACTAACTCGAATCAAACGGTTCCAAGTGAGTATTTCACTCACCAAGACTTGAATTAGCCCTAGAACACTTGTATCTACACCTCTTGTACACCTAGGTCACAAAAACCATGAATTGAACCATCAAACACAATTTCCAGAAAATCTGTTCTGTCACTGTTTTTCCCACGATTAGTCGACTTACCCTAGGAGCTAGTCGACTAGAACACTTAGCTGAAAACTTAGCTTTTCTGGAAAAACACAGTATTAGTCGACTTACCCCAAATATCAGTCGACTAATCTTTTCTGGACCTAAATCTCAACTCTCTGGAAATCCCTATTAGTCGACTCCTGAATCCTCCTAGTCGACTAATCCTCCCTGGACCAGAAATCTAACTTTCTGTATCAACAGACTTAGTCGACTTAAATATCTGTTAGTCGACTGGAGACCCCTATTAGTCGACTAACCTTACCCTAGTCGACTAATTCTGACTGTGTGTCATAGTTAATTTCTGTTCTGAATTTGGTTCTATATTGTTATATGTGTATTATATCTTGCTTGTTCATGCTTCAATACTGGCTCTACATGACCTATTACTGGATGGATGTGTCCTTGTTATCTCATGACTTATTATTGCATATACTCGTTTCATGACATGTTAAATAGTAATATCACCACTTATCATGCCATCTCTTAAAACTAAGCATGATACACTTGACTTTTACATAAAAAGCACCAACTTACATATGGGTCGGGGGAAATATGCGGATATCGATACGTGTTCGTGTTTACAGTGGTAGTAGGTATATTGTACAATCATATTCCGGTCTAACCTGCGGTACACCAGGGGACCGAGGGGAGTGCTTGCTCCCTATTCCTGAATCAGTCATGACTAAGGGCATACATAAGACCCTCCTGAATAGCCTAGCGGGGCTTCCGTCACCAAGCAACGGAACAATCCTGGACCGTTATCCCGGGCATGTACGGGGTCCACTGTAAACATAGTTCGTCGATTACCCCGCTGTTCCAATAACAATCTTGAGTTACTAGGATATGGATCTATGTGCGCTGGGACGCTGGTCACATAGCTAGATATCACAGTAAAGCAAGTAATAATAATAATAGACTAGAGCTATGCATTCATTCCTTTCTGACTTCAGTTATATATGCTTTCCTTACCTGTTGGTTTATATTCATTAGACCGTTCCAGTTTTCTTTATTCATGTATCCTAGCCATTTGGCCATATATATTGTTTATCGTTACATGTCTTGATCCCTTGGATTTGCATATTCAGATTCCGAGGCTTGGGTCGAAGTGGAGCCATCCACCGAAGATCAGGCTTCTTTAGTGAGCAGGCAGATTAGCTCCGGTCTCGTGCCAGACTCTCTCCTTTTGTCTCACGGGATCTCCATCCTACTCGTGAGCTTTTTTGTATACACATTGTATATATTCTTTGGACTTGGTTATGATGTAATGCACAGTCATGTGTAATACTTTATAATATCCTGTGATAACTTGTATTGTGTACTTCTTGTGTTGGCATATGTATGGATACCACGCTTTGTCGTGTACTCTGTTTCTTGTTGTACTTTTATGCTTAGCGTATATACGTGGGGACAAGTTATGACCTACGTATATACGTCGCAGTGACGTCCCCGTATCTGTGGGATCGGGGCGTTACAGGTTTGGTATCAGAGCCTAGGCTCTCACACCTAAAGTACAATCAAGCAGCAAATTAATAATTTGCTGATGCCAACTACAATGTACAAAGTTATCTAGTCCTCTTGATTCCTCCTTGATTCATCCCTTGTGTCCTAAATTCCTTCCATTTTCCAATTCCAGTTATCTTTCACCAATCGGTATGGAGAGAAGGACGGGCCGTAACCACTCGGGGCAAGCATCGAATGGACCCACAGGGGAGAATGTGGATATTTTGAAGGTCATTCAGACCATGATGGAAAACCAGCAGCAGCAGACGGAGCTCCTCCGGCAGGAAATGGCAGCTCCCAAGGAGCAGAGGCCCGGAAATGTATCGGACTACAGGCGGCTGCAACCAGCCATCTTCACGGGAGAAGAGAAGCCCTTGGATGCTGAGCAATGGCTGACAGATACCGCAGACTTGTTGAATGCGGCCAGGGTACGAAGGAGAATCAAGTGGAGGTCGCCAAGATTCAGCTGAAGGACATAGCCAGAACTTGTGGCTAGCAGAAGAGGCCAGATTGGAGAAACCTGTCACCTGGGACACGTTCTCCAAGAGCTTTTATAGCAGGTTCTTCCCTGCCACTGCTCAGAAGGACATGGAAGAACAATTCATCAGGCTACAGCAAGGGAGTAGGTCCGTGGACGAGTATGCCGCGGAATTTCTCAGACTGAGCCGCTTTGCCCCGTACATGGTAACGGACGAGGAGAAGCGGGCAAGTAGGTTCCAGCAGGGCTTGCAGATGGACATTCAGATGTTCTTAATGCCCCAACAGCTGAAGACTTATCAGGGGTTCTTACCATAGCTCGGGAAGTGGAGCGTGGGTTGGAGAAGAAGCGAGAGGATCAGATGAGGAACCAGGCCATGAAGAGGCCGTTTCCACCAATAGGGAGAGGAGGCCCATTCAGAGCAGCGAAGGTGCAGATGAGGCAGCAATTCAGACCAGCTCCTTACCAGGCGGGCCAACCATCGACCTTCTGCAGTTATTGTCAGAAACCGGGCCACACTCGTCAGAATTGCCGTAGGGCAAATGGATTGTGTTTGGTGTGTGGATCCAGGGATCATTCTATAGAAGCATGTCCGCACAGAAGGATGGGGATAGCCGGTCAAGCTTTGCCAGCACTTCCAGGACCCAATGGACAGAGAGCACTTCCAGGGCCACTTGGGCAGAGGAATCAGGGACCAGTGATGAGGAGAGCTCTTCCCCTTCCTCCACAGCATGTTGTTCGCCCAGTCCAGAGGGGAGCTAGGACAGCAGCAGGGCGTGGAAGAGGTCAAGCCTACAACTTGACGGAAGTGGAAGCTGAGACTTCTGAGGAGGTGATAACAGGTAATATCAGAGTGCATTCTCAACCTGTTTTAGCCCTCTTCGATTCCGGTGCTTCGCATTGTTTATCTCAGATCATTTTGTGGCATTGCATTCTATACTGTTAAAGTGTTAGACCACAAATGGGAGATTAGTACGGGAATGGAGTAGTCATGTCTCTAGGGTTTGTGCTGATTGTCCAGTGGAACTTTGTGATAAGACCTTGGCCATAGATATGCTCGTGCTAGACACTAAAGGGTACGACGTAATCTTAGGCATGACCTGGCTCAGTCAGTACCATGCAGTTATTGACTGTAGGGAGAAGAAGATTATTTTCAGGATTCCCCGTCAACCGGAATTTCAATTTTGTGGTGAGGTGAAGTCTACCAAGAGAAAGTCTCGGTTGACTACTTCAGAGGTTCAGAAAGGGAGTACCGGTGTGGGATGAATTTCCAGGAGTGTTTGCTGAGATCTCAGGACTGCCACCAAAAAGGGTGATCGAGTTCTCAATTGATACTGTGCCTGGGACAGCTCCTATATCTAAGGCTCCGTACAGGATGGCACCGACGGAGCTAGAGATTCTGAAGAAGCAGCTGCAGGAGTACTCTGATAAGGGGTTGATTCGGCCAAGTGCTTCACCATGGGGATCTCCAGTGCTATTGGCGAACAAGAAGGATGGTGGTAGAGACTTTGTATTGATTACAGGAAATGAACAAGGTTACCATCAAGAACAAGTATCCCTTGCCAAGGATTGATGATTTGTTTGATCAGCTTCATGGTGCCCGGGTATTCTCTAAGTTGGATTTGCAGTCGGGGTACCATCAGCTAAGGATGAGACAGAGGATATCCCGAAGACGGCATTCAGGACCCGTTATGGCCACTATGAATTTCTAGTTATGCCTTTCGGAGTCACCAATGCCCCTGCAGTTTTCATGGATTTGATGAACCGAGTGTTCTCGCCCTACCTGGATCAGTTCGTTGTGTCTTCATAGATGACATCTTGATATTCCAAGAACAACAAGGAGCATGCAGAACACTTGAGGATTGTGTTGCAGACTCTCCAGCAGGAGCAGCTCATGCTAAGAGGAGCAAGTGTGATTTCTGGTTGGACAGCATAGCTTTCCTTGGGACACATAGTTTCAGCAGAAGGGATTTCAGTTGACCCCCCCAGCAAAGTCCAGGCAGTGAGGGATTGGCAGATCCGAGGACAGTGACTGAGATTAAGAGTTTTCTTGGACTAGCCGGATATTACAGACGCTTTGTCCAGGATTTCTCTAGGATTGCAGCTCCATTGACCAGGCTCACCAGGAAAGGAGAGAGGTACCTATGGACAGAGGAATGTACTGCAGCTTTTGAGCAATTGAAGCAGAGACTCATTTCAGCTCCGATCCTGAAGACTCCCTCAGGAAGAGGAGGGATGGTCATCTACAGTGATGCATCAGGTAAAGGCCTGGGGTGCGTGCTTATGCAACATGGTCATGTTATAGCATATGCATCTAGGCAACTGAAGCCTCATGAGCGGAACTACCCAACTCATGACTTGGAGCTAGCAGCTGTTATATTTGCTTTGAAGATTTGGAGGCATTATCTTCTGGGAGATAAGGTGTTGATATACACGGATCACAAGAGCCTCAAGTATATTTTCTCACAGAAAGAGTTGAACATGAGGCAGAGGCGGTGGCTGGAGCTGATGGCGGACTATGATATTGACTTGCAATACCATCCAGGCAAGGTCAATACAGTACCGGATGCACTGAGCAGGATGCCAGAGAATAGGGTGCTTGTCCAAATCACTCAGCAGAAGGAGTTGATTCAGGACATTATCAGATTGGACTTGATGTTGGTTCGAGGAGCTGAGGAGGCAGGACAGCTCATGGCTTTGCAGATTCAGTCAACATTAATAGATGAGATCAAGGAAGCTCAGAAGGAAGATCCCAGATTGCAGCAGTTCCGAGCTCAGGTAGAGGCTGGATTGAGGACTGATATCAGTATTCATCCGGATGGTGCCTTATATTTGGTAGCAGGCTTTGTGTTCCCAAGGAGAAGTTCGGCAGAAGATTTTGGCAGAGGCTCACAGTTCGGCATATTCCATACACCCAGGGGGAAACAAGATGTATCAGGACTTGAAGAAGCAGTTTTGGTGGAATGCTATGAAGAGGGAGATAGCCCAGTTTGTTGCCAAGTGCTGGTTTGTCAACAGATAAAGATTGAGCATCAGAGGACGGCGGGACTTCTGCAACTTTACGATTCCCGAGTGGAAGTGGGAGCACATTACCATGGATTTTTGTTACGGCATTGCCTCGAAGTCCTAAAGGTAATAATGCTGTGTGGATAATCATGACCGTCTCACCAAGTCAGCTCACTTTTACCATTCAGGGGGGACAGTCAACAGAGGTCTTGGCAGACAAGTACTTGAAGGAGATAGTTCGTCTACATGGAGTTCCTGTTAGTATTGTATCAGACCGAGACACCAGATTCAGATCTCATTTCTGGGAGAGTCTCCAAGAAAGTCTAGGGACTCGTCTGAAATTCAGTACATCATATCATCCTCAGACAGACGGACAATCTGAGAGGACTATCCAGATTCTTGAGGATATGTTGAGGGCCTGCATGATTGAATTCCAGGGATCATGGGAAGACCATTCACTTGGCGGAGTTTTCTTATAATAACAGTTATCAAGCAAGTATCAAGATGGCACCATTTGAAGCATTGTATGGGAGGAAGTGTAGGTCTCCGATTTGTTGGATGAAGTCGGTGAGAGAAGACTTTTGGGGCCAGAGATTCTGATTCAGACAACAGACAAGGTCAGGATTATCAGAGATCACCTCAGGGCAGCGCAGAGTCGGCAGAAGAGTTGGGCTGACACACAGAGAAGGCCATTGGAGTTCCAGACAGGAGATCATGTATTCCTGAAGATATCTCCTACCAAGGGAGTAATCCGGTTCGGTACTCGTGGAAAGCTTAGTCCGAGATATATCGGCCCATTGAGATTTGGATCGAGTGGGAGATGTGTCTTATAGATTGGCATTACCGCCATTGATGGTAGTCAAAAGTGCATTTTATCATCATATTTACCATCACATTTTCATATTAATTCATTTAATTCTGCACATTTATTAATAATTAGTAATTTATTGTGTGCAGGCCTCGAATTGTTATTTAGCAATAAATAAAGCCTAAAGAGCCCAAAAGCCCAGATCCAAGCCCATGTTGAAGCCCAGGTGAAAAAGCGCAAATACAAAGAGTCAAAATGCAAATACAAGGGCTAAAAGTTGCAAATATCAGAGATTAGGGAAGGATAGACTTCTATCTAACCCTAAACACATGCAGGATGAGGATAAAAGGCCAAGATAAGAAGAAAATTCGTGGGAAGAAAATTGGGAAGAAATCTGGATTAAGAGTAACTTGATTACCAAGTTATCTCGAAAATCCAGATTAAAAGGCCAGGATAAACTTTCAGAAGCACAAGCCCACAGGGACGGACCAGGAGAGGCCACGCGCCAAAGCGCGTGGCCAGCAGCCACTTAACTGCCGCGGAGGCGCGGCAAAAGCCGCGCATCCGCGGCAATATGGATAGAGACAGATCCCAATTTTCGTGGGCAGTTTCATCTGGGACTCTGTAGCCTTCTGCACCTATAAATATACCTGCAGTGCAACGTACAGAGCGTCCAGCGTCCAGCAAAGGGCCAAAGTTAGGGTTTTAGGTTTTCTTTCCACCTTTGTATATTTTTTATTTTCTTTTTGTAAACCGAGAGAGAGGAGAGGATGTTCTCATGGAGGAAGGAGATCTACTTGTACTGAGGGTGACAATCGGTGTAAGTTTTGCTTTTCCACCATTGTTAAATAATCAACTCGAGGTTCGTTTTGTTCTTTATTGTTATTCTTGTGTTATTGTTTCTCTAGTTTTGTTTAATCTCTGTTCTTCTATTTTTATTATGTGATTGTTTCTTTCTCCGATGACTTGCAAACCGTGAGAACTTGACGCTTTGAGACTACCTAGCCGAAGAAGGAACCTTGACGGCCCATGGCGATGAACAAGTCTTCATAGCTTGTTGTTTATTTCGTAGAGTAGATTAAGAAGGCGGACGATCCCATAAGCGTGCTTGTACGCCTTCCAAGAAAAGGGAAATCATCGCAACGGTTCAAACGGCAAGCAAATAAAGAGATAAGTTTTCCTCTTGTTTCTTTTCTTTCTTTTTCGTAGATTAAATCCACATCTCTCCAATATTCTTTTCCACAACTCATTGTGAATACCACGTTTCTTTGTAAATACCATCGTGACAATTAACTAAAAAAAATATAAATTTTAGAGATTAACTTGCTTAACGCTTCTATCGCAGTCCCTCCTTGAGGATCACGACCCGCATAGCCCTGCTAACGCGGATTAGAACTGATCCTCGCACGATCTATTCTTAATCTAATATTCTAATTTTGTGTGCAGGAAAAATCAGTCAACAAATTGGCGCCGTTGCCGGGGAGGGACGGTAAGTTATTCTCTAATAAAAAATATTTTTTATTAACTTATTCTTTATTCTTTTCTGTTACAGGTTACAGGTGAAGAAACAGGATTTTTGCAACTGCAGTAACATATAAGTGGACCTGGGCCTCTGCTCCAGAAAGCAGAGCCCAGGATCCCTCCAAATTGCCGCAGAAACGCGGCCAAAGCCGCGGATCTGCGGCAAGGAGGAGTTCACTCCTGACAATTTTTCTGCAGGGTCTTCAGCTCTGCAAAATACAGCTTCTGCAATACTTATCTTCCTGTATATTCACCATATACCTGCTAATTTAATCAACAGTAAAAAATTGTTGTAATTAAAAATTGTTTAGACAATTGCATTCTAGGCACGTGTCTTTCAATTCTTTTACTTTTACTGTTGAAGAGTGCTGGAGGCAAGGTACGTACGCATTGCATGTAGAATAGGATTCATCTCTTGGTTGATTTTCTTTTCTGCTTTGAGTGATTCTTATCTATTTATCTTGTACACTTGCACTAATTCATCTTAAGGGCATAACCCATTAACAAGATAAGGTGGGGATTCATCACCCTTCCTTAGCCCAAAAAATATCCCGAGCACTCACTAACCCAAGCCTAACTTAAAAATTAGTAGACGTTGACCCTAGGGACATCTCGGACTCAATTAGGAGATTATCCTAAGGGGGAACGGTGTTGGAAGTTGACTCCTGCCAAATCAGTGTTTAGGAAGGGGATTGAGGGCCGAAAGCCCGAAGTGTGATGGTTATTTAATTAAGGAACGTCTTTGACGGAAAACCTCCCACCACTCTTGCCCGACCTGGCTGATTAACTTGTGGTCAAAGTCTACACCCTACCTCCCGTGGGCAGTCTAACAGTTAGGAGTCGTCTAGGTCATAGGTCTACCCTAACTTAGGTTAGAATTTTCTTTTTGTTTGTTGTGTTTGTGTTAGTGTGATATGGCATATAAGAATAATTCCAATTTTAATCCATATTACACCCCTAACTATTATTCGGATATTACCAAACCCGGCATACCCTAACTTTGACCAATCTAGTGTGCCGGAATGGTCTTACCCGAATGAATATAACCCACACCCCCATCTTATGACTATAATTTCATTAATAATTTCAACTCGTCACAGAGTTCATGGGGTTTCGAGTCCCCCGAGTCTAATTCTCAACCAAATGTCCTCCATATCCATCTAGTCCACATTCTTTCAATGATTTATACTTAGATCCACCAATTCATAATAGACTACCATCTATTGGGGAAATGATAAGTATGCATAAGTCCAAGCAACAATCACCATCAATCTTAGATAGGATGATGCGTGAGTCCACCGACTCACAATTTCATCATGATGACACTTCATCTTTCAAGACCAATCAGAACAAGATGATCCTATCGACTATAAAGAGATGCTAGCTGCCATGACTGAGGCTCAATTAGCCCGTGATCATGACATAGATTTGATGGTTCAAGCTTTACATGCTCACAGTTCGGCCGTTTCTGCTTTCATTGACCACTCACTTAGAGCCGACGAACCAAGTTGCTGTGGACAACAAGATTCTAATTCAGTACCATCATGTGAACTTGCCGAAACTCCAATTCTTGATAACTTGGCAAGTTTTTCCTTTCCTGAATTAGAACTTGAGCTTGAATATGATCATGATCTTCCACTTGATGATTCAATTTTATTTCCTGATCCAATAATGACTCCAGTGTCTCACCTGATTTCACTTTTCCCGAGTCAACATTGGATTCTATTCCAATTCATTATGAATTGAATCACCCATTTTAGATGATCATATTGAACTTGACCTAGATTCTCACAATCTCTTTACTTCTGAAATTGATTGTACAATTCTGACGGACGATGTTGACCTTAGTTTGAAGAATTGTATGGCGATGAGCTAGAATTCCTTAATATTGGAAGTAAAGAGATATCATCGATATTAGGTCACATTCCATTGTGGGAAGAAGATTGTGGACTTGAGTTTCAATTTCTTGACTTGGACCCAATTCTTGAACCTAGCCCGACTCCTGAGCCCTTACTTGATTTGAGCATTTTCCTGAGTCGGTATTCGTTCCCGCACCTATATTATCCAAGTCAATAATTCCATCTTTTCATACTCCATTTGGGACAAGGAGGTTGACACAATTGACTCTGAAATTTATTATGAAATTTGGAAATTTGATGAGGTGGAAATTTTAAAAAATGATCACACATACATTTTTGTGGGTTATACACGAAAAATTTTTGGTGGGTTCCTCCATGAAATTTTACGTTATCTTGTTTGGGCCGCATTTCGTGGACCAATTAGACCACCACCGGAACCACCCCCTAAGGTAATTTTCTGCTTCCCTTGTTCTTTTTCATGCATATATGCATTCATTTCATACATTGAGGACAATGCATGAGATAAGTGTGGGGGTGGGCTTTACTAACATACTAACATAGGTAAAAACTAAAAAAAAAAAAAAAATTTGCTAATAAAAAAAAATTTTAAAAAAAAAAATTTGTTATAAAAAGGAAATATTTTGACTTATTTTTTGAAAAGAAATCTAAGTTAGTTTTAAGGATTAGGAAAATCATGATTAGGATTTCTAAAAAACTTGGTCAAAATAAATAAATTGTTTAAATTTTAGGTATAGGAGGAGAAAATTGAATAAATAATTAGTCTTGATTTTTACCTTAATGAAATGTGCATACCAAATGCATATCTAGGATTCTAAGACAAAGACCTGTGCCTCATAAAAAAAAAAAAAAAAAAAAAAAGAGAAAAAAAATCACCAATTAAGCTGATACATGTGCCTCAAGAAGCATAAGTATTCATGCCTAAAGGTGAGTAAATAAAATAAAGTCCTTAGTTTTGGGGCCTAGTTCACTCGAATTTGAGTCCGCGGGGTGTTTTTCACCTGGTGCCCTAAAGCCAACCGGTTTGGGAGTCATCGACTTTAAGTTCGTTACATGGGTGGATTAGAAAGCCTAAGAAAACTAAGATATAAATATATGTATTAACACATCTAATAATCAATTAGTTAGGTATGAGGGCCTCAAGAAGCCTTGATACTTATACGAAAGAAAATTAGATGAGTTATACATGCAAAAAAAATATATATATATATATATATATTATATATATATATATATATATATATATATTATATATATATATTACATTAACACATCTAATAGTCAATTAGTTAGGTATGAGGGCCTCAAGAAGCCTTGATACTTACACGAAAGAAAATTAGATGATGTTATAAAAATAATAATGAGGCATGAGAGTCCAAGTTAAGGAATTCCTAGATTCACAAGGTGCGTATGACTTTGGTAACGAAAAAGACTATATTAGAAATTCAATTTTAATCCTTACCTAAAATGAATAACAATTAACTTTATAAAGACCAGGTTGAAGAATGAATAAAAATGAGGATCCTAAAACTTATAGACTACTTAGTCTCTTCAATAATAATTCAATATTTTCCTTTTTATGGATTTTGTGGGTGCAATCCGCTGAAAACCCTCACGAGACAACACTCGTCCTCTAGGGTAACCTAGAGGTTTAACGGCTTGTTGCACATGCTAAGTGCAACCGTGATTCCTACGAAAGTGAGTTAGGTTAGATTAACTTTTCATTTCGTTTTCTTTTTCTGTTTTTACTCGAGGACGAGCAAAAAGATAAGTGTGGGGGTGTGATTGGTAGTCAAAAGTGCATTTTTATCATCATATTTACCATCACATTTTCATATTAATTCATTTAATTCTGCACATTTATTAATAATTAGTAATTTATTGTGTGCAGGCCTCGAATTGTTATTTTAGCAATAAATAAAGCCTAAAGAGCCCAAAAGCCCAGATCCAAGCCCATGTTTGAAGCCAGGTGAAAAAGCGCAAATACAAAGAGTCAAAATGCAAATACAAGGGCTAAAAGTTGCAAATATCAGAGATTAGGGAAGGATAGACTTCTATCTAACCCTAAACACATGCAGGATGAGGATAAAAGGCCAGATAAGAAGAAAATTCGTGGGAAGAAAATTTGAAGAAATCTGGATTAAGAGTAACTTGATTACCAAGTTATCTCGAAAATCCAGATTAAAAGGCCAGGATCAAACTTTCAGAAGCAGAAGCCCACAGGGACGGACCAGGAGAGGCCACGCGCCAAAGCGCGTGGCCAGCAGCCACTTAACTGCCGCGGAGGCGCGGCAAAAGCCGCGCATCCGCGGCAATATGGATAGAGACAGATCCCAATTTTCGTGGGCAGTTTCATCTGGGACTCTGTAGCCTTCTGCACCTATAAATATTACCTGCAGTGCAACGTACAGAGCGTGTCCAGCGTCCAGCAAAGGGCAAAGTTAGGGTTTTAGGTTTTCTTCCACCTTTGTTTATTTTTTATTTTCTTTTGTAAACCGAGAGGAGAGGATGTTCTCATGGAGGAAGGAGATCTACTTGTACTGAGGGTGACAATCGGTGTAAGTTTGCTTTTCCACCATTGTTAAATAAATCAACTCGAGGTTCGTTTTGTTCTTTTTATTTTTATTCTTGTGTTATTGTTTCTCTAGTTTTGTTTAATCTCTGTTCTTCTATTTTTATTTATGTGATTGTTTCTTTCTCCGATGACTTGCAAACCGTGAGAACTTGACGCTTTGAGACTACCTAGCCGAAGAAGGAACCTTGACGGCCCATGGCGATGAACAAGTCTTCATAGCTTGTTGTTTTATTTCGTAGAGTAGATTAAGAAGGCGGACGATCCCATAAGCCGTGCTTGTACGCCTTCCAAGAAAGGGAAATCATCGCAACGTTTCAAACGGCAAGCAAATAAAGAGATAAGTTTCCTCTTGTTTCTTTTCTTTTCTTTTTCGTAGATTAAATCCACATCTCTCCAATATTCTTTTCCACAACTCATTGTGAATACCACGTTTCTTTGTAAATACCATCGTGACAATTAACTAAAAAAAATATAAATTTTAGAGAAAACTTGCTTAACGCTTCTATCGCAGTCCCTCCTTGAGGATCACGACCCGCATAGCCCTGCTACCGCGGATTAGAACTGATTCCTCGCACGATCTATTCTTAATCTAATATTCTAATTTTTGTGTGCAGGAAAAATCAGTCAACAGTCATCTTTGGACGGAGTTCACAATGTTTTCCACGTGTCACAGTTGAGGGAGTATGTGAAAGATGATAGCCATATCCTGGATCACTCCGAACTGGAACTACAACCGATTTATCATATCAAGAGCAGCCGATGGCCATTGTGGATAAAAGTGTCAAGACATTGAAGAACAAGGCTATACCATTAGTGTTGGTGTCTTGGAACAGGCATGCACCAGGAGAGGCCACGTGGGAGCGAGAAGATGTCATCCGTGAGCGTTACCCTCATCTCTTCACAACTTGATTGGTAAGACTCTTCCTTCTTATTCCGATTCTTGTTCTTATCCTTATTCTTATCTACCGTTATCTTCCTTCTTGTCCTTATTTATCTGTTCCCTTTCACTTTACGAAATTTCGAGGACGAAATTTTGTAAGGTGGGTAGATTGTAATACCCCGTCCCGGAATACGTACGTACTTATGCTTCAATTTCCCTATCGTATTTTTTCCGAATTACTTCCTGTATTCGACCGATTTCAGTTCCAAATGTCATTTTCCTGTACTTTGGATTTTATATGATTTTTCGGAATTTTCCTGAAATTAATTAAATATTTTCAAAACCGGTGTCGACCAGTGCCGCTGATCGATTCTCAGATTTTTATCTTGTAAACAGTTAGGAATTTCTAGAAGATCTTTAGACATTATTTCTTAGAATCATATTTTCTATCTAAATACTTTTTCTGAGAATTTTATGAATTTATGAAAATTCTAACGGAGTCGGTAGAAACTGATTCCGGGATTTTTAATTTTAAAACTGTAAATTATTTCTTCAAACGAATTGCACCATGAGCCTTCAAATATTATTCTTGATTTTTGGTAAAATTTTCAGGTCCTTCCGAGATACTTGAATTCGGACATTTTTTTCAATAATTGCAAAATTCCACATTTCCACCTCATTTCCCACTCACCTTCCACCTAACCCCACTCATTCTCTCTCCCTCCCACAGCCGGCCAAGTGGCCAGGTGAGGGACACCTCACCCCCTCCTTTTTGCAAGAAAACCCCTCACTTCTATCTTAATTCCAACCCCTTTACAAAATCTCCAATCCTATAAATACATTTTCCTTTACACTTTAATCCTTTCTTCCTCATTTAAACACTAGAGAGAAGAACTCTCACCAACCCTCTTCTTCCTCAACCACAACCCTAGCTCCAAGAAACTCCCCAAACTCTTCATCTCCAGCTCAAGCCTCTTCCTTGGAGTTTGGATCGTGGCTCTCTCCGTCGCCAAGGATCATTTGGGAGCTACTCGTCGTCAACAACCTTTTCGAGCTCACTAACTCGAATCAAACGGTTCCAGTGAGTATTTCACTCACCAAGACTTGAATTAGCCCTAGAACACTTGTATCTACACCTCTTGTACACCTAGGTCACCAAAAACCATGAATTGAACCATCAAACACAATTTCCAGAAAATCTGTTCTGTCACTGTTTTTCCCACGATTAGTCGACTTACCCTAGGAGCTAGTCGACTAGAACACTTAGCTGAAACTTAGCTTTTCTGGAAAACACAGTATTAGTCGACTTATCCCAAATATCAGTCGACTAATCTTTTCTGGACCTAAATCTCAACTCTCTGGAAATCCCTATTAGTCGACTCCTGAATCCTCCTAGTCGACTAATCCTCCCTGGACCAGAAATCCAACTTTCTGTATCAACAGACTTAGTCGACTTAAATATCTGTTAGTCGACTGGAGACCCCTATTAGTCGACTAACCCTTACCCTAGTCGACTAATTCTGACTGTGTGTCATAGTTAATTTCTGTTCTGAATTTGGTTCTATACTTGTTATATGTGTATTATATCTTGCTTGTTCATGCTTCAATACTGGCTCTACATGACCTATTACTGGATGGATGTGTCTCTTGTTATCTCATGACTTATTATTGCATATACTCGTTTCATGACATGTTAAATAGTAATATCACCACTTATCATGCCATCTCTTAAAACTAAGCATGATACACTTGACTTTTACATAAAAAGCACCAACTTACATATGGGTCGGGGGAAATATGCGGATATCGATACGTGTTCGTGTTTACAGTGGTAGTAGGTATATTGTACAATCATATTCCGGTCTAACCTGCGGTACACCAGGGGACCGAGGGGAGTGCTTGCTCCTATTCCTGAATCAGTCATGACTAAGGGCATACATAAGACCCTCCTGAATAGCCTAGCGGCTGGCTTCCGTCACCAAGCAACGGAACAATCCTGGACCGTTATCCCGGGCATGTACGGGGTCCACTGTAAACATAGTTCGTCGATACCCCCGCTGTTTCCAATAACAACCTTGAGTTACTAGGATATGGATCTATGTGCGCTGGGACGCTGGGTCACATAGCTAGATATCACAGTAAAGCAAGTAATAATAATAATAGACTAGAGCTATGCATTCATTCCTTTCTGACTTCAGTTATATATGCTTTCCTTACCTGTTGGTTTATATTCATTAGACCGTTCCAGTTTTCTTTATTCATGTATCCTAGCCATTTGGCCATATATATTGTTTATCGTTACATGTCTTGATCCCTTGGATTTGCATATTCAGATTCCGAGGCTTGGGTCGAAGTGGAGCCATCCACCGAAGATCAGGCTTTCTTTAGTGAGCAGGCAGATTAGCTCCGGTCCTCGTGCCAGACTCTCTCCTTTTGTCTCACGGGATCTCCATCCTACTCGTGAGCTTTTTTGTATACACATTGTATATATTCTTTGGACTTGGTTATGATGTAATGCCACACGTCATGTGTAATACTTTATAATATCCTGTGATAACTTTGTATGTGTACTTCTTGTGTTGGCATATGTATGGATACCACGCTTTGTCGTGTACTCTGTTTCTTGTTGTACTTTTATGCTTAGCGTATATACGTGGGGACAAGTTATGACCTACGTATATACGTCGCAGTGACGTCCCGTATCTGTGGGATCGGGGCGTTACAAAGATCTTATGGAAAAACAGTCCCCAAATGCCCCAATTTATAGAGCTAGAAAAACTAGCCGTTGGGAGCCAGATGGCCTGACGGTCGACCGCCCGATCGACCGCCAACGGTCAGATTTCTGACCGTTAGGGCAGCGGTCGACCGGCCCGGTCGACCGAACCTCTGGAACAGAGAGCAGACTCTCTGCCGGTCGACCGGCCCTCCAGCCAGACTCGTGCACGTCTGTGCACGTCGCGTGGTCGACCGGCTGAAGCCAGGTCAGGGATTTTTGGGAAAGAAAAACTTGTTCATTTTGGCTCAAATAAAATCCCATAAAATTATGAAAAATTTACAAAAATAGTTTTACCAATATTCTTTGATAAACAAAACATGCTTGCACAAAATCAAGGCATGTTACAAATAATGTGGACTATTTTTGTAACTTGAAAAATTTGGCTCAAACCAAAAACGGTATTTTCTAGAAACCAACCTTCTAAGGAAAAATACAGTTTTTGTAAAATTTGTTTTTTGAAAACTCTTCCAAATACAAAAAAAAGATATTTAAACAACTTTTAAAGCATAGTGTGTATGGATATGATCCATTATACAAACAAGGTGAAATATCTATGTTTTGACATTAAGCTCTAAATACGGTTTTGGTTAAAACATGTAACTAGAATACCAAAAACCAAACCGGTATTTTTCAAAAAGAAAACTCTTTTGCATTTTTTTCAAAATGAAAATTCTTTTATGAAAAACTTATCTATATCAAGAGTGTGTGTGTGTATATGGTATACTTGAGCAATCCACCAACTATTCTATCCTTAACATCTTATCTAAAAATAAAATCTTATAAAACAAACCTAGACACAAGTCTTGATCTTGAAGGTCTTCACTTGAAGTCTTCACATCTTCTTGACTTGGTCCAAACACGATCCATAGAGCTAGACTCCTCTTGAGTACTTGATGTGGTCTTGATGCACAAGCTCTTGAATCAAACCGTGTTAGCTCCAAAACTTGACTTTAAATCCTTTGTTGAAGCTACACACCTACTAAGATCTTGATCACAAATCTGAAACTAAATAAACACAAGATCATTAGTACTATAACTACATGAGTTGATCATCATCAAAACTAGAGTGATGGGCCTTTGGGCCAACAAGAGAGGGAGAGAATGATGAGGGATGGGGGGAATGGCCCCCCCTCTTGCTGCTACTGCTGGAGGAGTTGCAGGGGATGGGAGGTGGAGTGAAGGAGAAGAAAAGAAAAGAAGAAAAGAAAGAAAGTTAAAGAAAAAGGAAAAAATTAATAAGAAAATAAAAGAAAATAGTTTAAAATTTTTATTATTAAATAATTATTTATTATAATTTCTGAAAGTACAAGATAGGGGAGTAGAGAAGGAAAAAGTAAGAAAAGAAATTGTCGGTAAATAATATTATTATTTTAATATGGCAAAAAATTGACTGTTTCAGAAACGTTCCAAAAAATTCTCAAAAATAGAAAATATTATTTTAGATATCCAGTGATATCAGATTTGAGAAGGTCAATGTAGTTTTCAAGTTAAAAATATTGAAATCTTTCGATGATACCGGCCGACACCAGAATCGGTCAAATTTTGATAAATTTAGAAAAATCTCAAAAAAATATTTTAATATAGAAAATGAAATTCTAAGAAGTACCATGAAAGCCGTTTTTAAAATTCAATCCCATTTGAAAAACTAAAAATTTGAGAATCAGTCAACGATGCCGACCGACACCGGTTTTTGGAGATTTTGCAGAAAAATTCTGAAAAATTCTAAAAAATCATGAAAAATCTAAAATATTAGAAAACAGTGTCTGAAATTAAAATCGATCAAATCAGACTACCAGAAAGATTAAATCGGGCTACTGGCTGGTACTGGGTTCCCGGTCCGGGTCAGGACTTACTCTAGATCTGAGAATCAAGATCCGATACACAAAAATATAAGTAATCACAATCCAAAAGCAAATACTGAAAGAAAATTAAACAATACGGTCGAAAAATTTGGGACACGTATCAGGGTACGTATCCCGGGAACGGGGTGCTACAGTTTTTAATAACCAATCTTTCCCTACTCATATGTGAATGTATGTGTGCCGGGACGCAGGGACACATACCTAAACATACGAGTCAGACGAGTCTTAAAAATAATATTACTGATCCTTAAAAATAATAATAATATTGATTATATTACAATGTTGATCCTACTGACTTCATGTTATGACAGCATGACACCACTAACAGACATGTATATGTAAGCAATACAAGTTGTATACGCTTGGTTGATAGTGAAAAAGGGTATATGATATATACCATATGAGGGTTTTCTTGTTTGGATTATCTCTTCAACGTACCAACCCTATGGATCTGGCAATTAGGTATGTACAATTAGTTTTGCCTAAATTTTCATATACAGGATCTTATACTGATCTTACTGATAGACTCGTTACTAAGCATTTCTAGTTATATATGCCCAGTTGTTGGTGAAATGATGTATATGGTATACAGATGAGGGTTTCCTAATCTGAATTATCTCCTTGACGTATTAATCTCATGAATCCAGTAATTGAGTTTATACAATTAGTTTTATCTAGAATTGCAAACAATATATTGATTGGATGTTACCTTATAGTTTTGTACTAGTCCTAATTCCATTTATTTTACTGTTTATTGCCTATCTGCTTTACTTGAGTGCACTATACGCTTTTTCATACACGGGTGTTTCTTGTGCATGCCACTTGGCTTCATTTTATGTACTCATTGGGTTGCTTTTCTGATGAACCCTGGACCTACTGTCCAAATATTGGAGTTTGGTTCATGGAGCACTTCTTGTGCTAATTAGAGTGCGCAACAGAAGCGTTGACTAGTTGTTGACTATTCGTAGCTTTTAACTTCCAGCCCACTTTCTCAGCTCTCGAGAGTCGCTGTAGCAGTTCATGAGCATTGTTCCACTCGTAAATTTATATGTTGTATCATCAAAATCATGTGCAAATTCCTGTTCAATGATGGCATGTACTGTATAATAATGATGTACTTGTACTGTAATATTGGAATGTATATTACCCTACGCTTTCGTACGCTGACTACTGTACTGTGTTGATGCTTAGTGTGTATGCATACAGGTATTCTACTCTGCATATATACAATGCAGTAGCATTTTCGTACCCAGTCGAGCGGGGCATTACAGGTTAGTATTAGAGCTTAGGTTCTGTCACCTTCAGCATAATCAGACGATGAGTTATGAGTATACATTCCAATTACAAGTACATAGTTTTCCAGTCTGTTCCTGATCTTCCTTGATATTCTTTTCCTTGACTCTTGAATCTTGTCCATCTTTTCATTTCCAGTTTTTCATAAATAATCTTAGTTATGGAGAGATAGGGGACTAGAGATCGGGACTACAAATGGTCCTAGCACGTCTTGAGAGAATCTGATACCTTTTCACATGACTTTAGTGGAGAAAAATGCAGATCAATTGGGATTTTTATAAGGAATAATAAAAATACCACAATAACAAATGGAGTTATAGTTTACCAATTATGATGCCAGTTTTATCATTTGATGATTTTGATTCAGTATACTACCTTATGTCAAGTTGTTTCACTGCTTACATGATATTCCCGTTGCATAGGTGAATAACCATGAGAAATTTAGTTTGGGAATAAGTACCATACGAGAATTTGTAAAGAAAGTACAAGAAAGGTATATAGTAGAGAGTGAGCCCCGGTTATGTTTGGTTTAAACACGAGAGAGATATGATATAATTTGAAGTATGATTGTACTTTCTGTAAATCACCTAGAGGGGGTGAATAGGTGATGGCTATACTAAATTTCAACTAATCTGAAATAAAAATTAACTTGCTAACAACCTAACAAATACCAATCACAACACAAGAAATACTTACAAATAAGTAAACAATATAAGTGTGCAAGTAAGTAAAGAGAGAGTAGAGTGAAGAGAGAATTAGTAAGCAGTCGCAAACACGATGATATGTTTCGAGGTTCGAGCCACTGCTCTACTTTCCGCCTTCAACACTATGAAGGATTTTCACTATGACTGACCTCACTAGATCGTTGATTGGAGTCATTTATGCATCATTTTCTACCACCATGCTATGCTTTATCTGAATAACTAGTTGATTTTTACTGCTTTTTTCTCTTTTTTCAGGTCCAATGTCTAATGGAGAAAGAGGCCAACAATTGTGATTTTTGAGGAATTAAAGAAGCATTTAAGAAGCCCACAAGAGAAAAGCCCAAGTCTGAAAAGCTCCAAAACGTATTCTCAGTTTCTATAAGATCCAACTGGGGATACGAGATGCAACAGAAAGGCACAAAAATCCGCTAGCACAGCGGCCAAGAAACGGCCGCGGACCCGCAGCAATTTTTAGGCCGTTACTTCAGCGTTTGATCCGGAGACTGAAGTGGGATGGCCTCCTCTCATGAAGACTATAAATAGACCCCTAGGGCCTCTGTAATTAGGGAGGAGAAAAGAGCATTATTTTTATAGGAAAATTATTAGGGTTTCTCTAGATTCTTTTTAGTCTGTTATGTAATTTTCTTTTTCTCCTTCTAGAATCCAAAAAAGAGAGAGTGAGAGTGAGCAATCTTTGTAATTGGAGACGGTGACAACGCAATACAAGGATCGAGCTTTCAATCTTCATCTTCTCATGTTCTCGTGCATTGTTTTTCTTTTAAGCTTTTACTTTTTTTATTTCACATTTACAATGAATTATTTTTGTTCTTTATTTCCATGTCTAGCTAATTCATTAACATGACTAACTAACTTTAATTTTACTAACTACTAACTCTTGGGTGATTGCTAACTTATATGATTCTTGGGATACTTTCTTCTTTCAAGTCTTGCAAATTACAAGTCTATATCACTCCCAATGAAGATGAGTTGCTTTTTATTCTTTGCAAATGCTAAGTTTTCCCTCCATATAATTCATGTGAGCCTCACTTAGAGCCTTGTCTTTAGAACAAGTGCCGTGATGGAACATGAAGATGGAGCACTTCACTATGCCAATGACTACATTACAAGTTCTTATTTCATACTTGCTTTATTATAGCTTTGATGGACTAATGAATCTTGTATGTTTCTTAGCATCGTTAAAGTGACTATCCTTGTTCCACTAATGAAAATCTATTTAGGGAGCCAATGATTTAAGGAGGCAACTAGCCTAGATGAGAAACACCTTCGACATGGGACAACACAAGGACTTGGTAAAGCAAGACATACCATTGCCGATGAATCAATATGAGGCATGCATCACCCAACGAGAGTAGTAAGTTAGTAAATTATAATGTTAGTTAGTCATGGTTTCTCTTTATATTATTCTTAAAAATCTCTCTTTTGGAAACTTCTTCTTTTTCAAATCTCTCCGTTTTCCTTCCATCTTTATTCTCATTTCTTCTTTTGTTTTACAAAACACCCAAAGATTTTCCACTCACCTTTCACATCGTTTTATTTTCCATTTCTTAAAACAAAGAAGAACCTTCGTTTTCTTCACAAAGATTTCAATACAAACCTTGAATGCTTCTATCGCTAACCTTCCCTGCGGATACGACCCGTCCTAGCTTATGCTACGAACGGTGATTCGGAAGGAGCAAAATAAACCTGCATAAATATTCGAAGTTCTTGATCATCAGTATACGGCAACCAACAGTTTACTCTAAACCTCTTTCAATACAACTAATCCTTCTGAACAATTTTTAGCGCCGTTGCCGGGGATCGTAACGGTTATTATTGAATTTTTGGAACTAAAACGAGGTTTTTCTCTGTTGCAGGTTACAGGTCAGGAAAAGCAGGAAGAAGATTGCAGTAATATATAAGTGGTCTTGGGCCTCTGTTCTAGAAAGCAGAGACCAAGCACCCTCTGGATTGCCGCGTTTCCCAGCTTTGATCGCGGATCGCGGCAAAAAAGGAGTTCACTACTGACTAGCTTTTTGTAGGGCTGCTTGTTTTGTAAAAATTAGAGTTTTCTGCAAACTTTATTTTCTTGTATGCCATCACCAGGAGCCTGCTAATAAACCAATAGTAAAACACTTGTTGAAAAGTTTAAAAATTGATTAGACATTTATATTTTAGGCACGTGTCTTTTCAATTCATTTACTTTACTGTTGAAGAGTGCTGGAGTAAGGTACGTACGCATTGCATTCAGAATAGGACTCATCTCTTGGTGATTATATCGCTTTGAGTGAATCTTGTTTATCTTGTACACTTGCACAAAATTGATTTTAAGGGCAATACCCAATAATGATTGTTACACATACTTGCATATTATATCGCCTTCATATCATGCATTTTATATATAAATATGTGATTTTTACCCCTTTCTCTCTAATTTTGCAGGACCACCACTTAAAGAGAAAAAGCCTTTGAATCACTTAAATTAGTGATAATTAAAGGGGTTAAATCAAAAGAATCCAAGATTTGAATTCAAAATCAGTTGAGATCCGCGCGCCTAACAAAGATTCAGAAGGCCACGTGGCTAACCAACTTGTAACAACCCTGTAACAGAAAGTTGTTAGCTAACAGACTCTCAACGGCCGCGCCTTGCCGCCCGGGCGCGGCAATATCTGGGCCGTTGAGCCCGGATTTTGTGGCAACGGCCAGGGATCTAGAGGCTTCTCAGAAATGCCTATAAATAGGTGGCCAAGGGTCTGTGCGAGATCCAGTGAAGAGAGAGAGAAAATTAGGGATTTGTTGTAATTTTTGTTCTAGGTTTTTAGTTCTCTTCTCCTTCCTCCTTGAGTTCTAGACAAATTGAGAGTGAGAGATTTCAGTTTGAGAGCTTGTAATCAAGAGA
This sequence comes from Agave tequilana, assembly GCA_038442645.1. Lineage (NCBI taxonomy): Eukaryota > Viridiplantae > Streptophyta > Magnoliopsida > Asparagales > Asparagaceae > Agave > Agave tequilana. The sequence goes on along the minus strand of JAVJIF010002533.1, from coordinate 172,174 downwards.
GTGACACTCTTGAATTAAGGATTCATCAATGGAGCTTTCATCTTCTCTTTGCAAGACTTGAGTATGCTTTCTTTTCATATGCTTTAATTTCTTGCATTTAATTCTAGTTCTAGTTTAATTGCTTAGATCTTTGCTTTCTATGGAGAATTGTAGCTTTGTTATTAGTTTAATGGAGGGCTAAGTTCTTGTTGCATGGCTAGCTAAGACTCACCTAGCTACTACTATCTCTTGGTTGATTGTCTACTTCAATTCTTGCATAATTCTATGTTTCTTGTGAATTCCAATGAAGTATGGTTGTATCCTTTGGTAATGGCTTGTTAGATCTCAATATGAATTATGTGCCTCTTATAAGAGCCTTTGATGAAACATAAGGATGGATCACCAAGGATGTGTCACTTGTGTAGCAAGATCAACTATGTACTTCAAGCTAACTTTGTAGTTAAGCTATGAATGTTCAAAGAGTTTTTGATTCTTCTAACCCTAGCACTAATTGAGTACCAAGCCTATAGTTCCTCAATGAACATCTAGTAAGAGAACCTAAGATTCAAGATGAGGTATCAAGCTAACTAACTAAAAAGGAACACTAGTCTTCAAGAAGGAAGACCACACTTGAACATACAAGCTATCTTCAATTGCCTATGATTCAAAATGAGGCAATCTTGCAATCAACATAGAGTTAGTATGTTAGCAACGAGGTGTAGTTAGGCTAGCCATGCATCTTTCTATCAAAAGAGTTTACACACTTTCTTCTAGCATTCTTTTCTTTACATTACACTTCATTCTTTTCATTTCTTTTTCCACAATTTAATTTCTTTTCCACAATGAACCAATCCACCATTTCTTGTACATTCTTGCAATTGTGTAATTAACAAAGAAGAGATCTCGTTTCTTTTTCTCACTCATATCGTAACGCTTCTACGCTAGCTCTCCTTGTGGTTCGACTCGGTATAGCTATATGCTATAGCGAAGATCGGACAAGGTATATCAATTACATATTTGAAGTGAACAAGAACCAAAGGTTAACTCTAACCCTATCTTTTCTACCTAATTCCTGTGCAAGAACTTCATATACCTTGTTTTTACCAATCAAATTTTGGCGCCGTTGCCGGGAGAGCAACGGTAGTTGTTTTAAAAGTGAGGAACTAAACGATACTTCTTCTCTGTTGCAGGTTACAGGTTGAAGATACAGCAATTCTTGCATAGCAGTGACATATAAGCGGACCTGGGCCTCTACTCTCGAAAGCAGAGACCAGGATCCCTCTGACTTGCCGCGTTCTGCCGCCCGGGCGCGGCAAGAAAGAGTTGACTTCTAACCAGTTTTCTGCAGGGCTTGCTTCTCTGCAAAATACAGCTGCTGATATATTTTAAATCTTGTTTTCTTCACCTGATATCTGCTAATCAACAGTAAAAAATTTGTTGTAATTGTTAAAAATTATTTAGACATTTGCATACTAGGCACGTGTCTTTCAATTACTTTACATTTACTGTTGAAGAGCGCGTGGGACAAGGTACGTAAGCATAGCATATAGACTAGGATTCACTCTTTGTTTGATTTAATTAAGCTTTGGGTGATCCTTGTTTGTTATATTGTACACTTGCACGAATCAACTTTAAGGGCATAACCCATAACAAAGATAAGGTGGGGATTTTATCACCCCTTCCTTAGCCCACAACCATTTTCCCCACGTACTCACAATCCTAAGCTTCTAAATAAAAAATTGCTAGACGTTGGCCCTAGGGACATCCGGACTCATCTAGGAGATTTTCCTACAGGGGAAAAGTGTTGGAAAGTGACTTTTGTAAAATCGGTGTCTAGGAAAGGGGTTGAGGGCCGAAAGCCCAAAGATTGTTGGTTACTTAATTAAGGAACGTCTTCGGACGGAAAACCTCCCAACAACCTTACCCTTCCCTGGCCGATTTGCTTATAGTCAAAGTCCACACCAAACCTCCTGTGGACGATCTATCGTTAGGAGTCGTCTAGGTCCAGGAAACCTAGAAAGCTTGGATTGATTTTTCTTTTTTCTTGATTGTTATTTTTCCTTTTCCGCTTGACTGAAAGGTGCACGTTGACTGTGATTGTGTATGCAACAGTGGTTTCGGGACCCAGATTCTGCTAGGCTTGTGAGAATTTCTACACTGCCACATACACCACCACTTGACACAATTCCAGTCATGACGAACAACGTGTCGTTACAGGACAAGTTTTATCCTATTCGCACATCACTGCCATCTTGCATTCTCCTCCCAAACACAAACGGAAATAATTTGAGTTGAAACCCCAGTTTAAACACTCTTCCACGATTCCATGGCCTTGAATCTGAGGATGCGTACTTCTTCATCCGAGAGTTTGAAGAAGTATGCCTTATGATGAGGATTTCCCAGCTTACTGAAGATGCTGTCAGACTTAGGTTCATACCTTTCGCATTGAAGGATATTGCTAAGAAGTGGCTTTATAATCTCCCAGTTAGCTCAATTTCTTCTTGGGATGATTTTGTTAAGGTTTTTCTTAAGAAGTTTTATCCTATTCATAAGACAGCTCTCATGCGTAAGAATATAATGCAATTCAAACAAGAAGCAAATGAACCGTTTTGGAAGTACTTTGAGCGCTTCAAAGACCTAGTAGCCCTGTGTCCCATCATGGTATAGAAAAGTGGCGCCAGTGCCAGATTATATATGATGGGCTTGACTATCAGACCAAGACTCTCCTTGAAACCATGTGTCAAGGAGAGTTCTTAAAGAAGGATGAAGATCAGAGTTGGGATCTTTTGAGGCTCTAGCGGAGAAAACTATCCAGTGGGAATCCTGCTCTGAGAAACCCACACCAACAACTTCCAGAACTGGTTTACATTCTATAGGATCCTCGATAGCTGCAGAAGCTAAGATAACTCAGTTGATGAAGATGATTGAATTGCTAGAATCCAGGGAAAATTCTGTTGTTAGTCAAGTCAACCCATCATCAGTAGCTAGCCCATCACCTATGGCTAGCCCTGCACCTATAATCCACCCGGGTTGTACTTACTGCCATGATTTGAATCATGTGTTGGAAGAGTGTCCAGTATATTACTCTCAAAATTTTCAGGAGAATACGAATGCCATGTACACCAGACCCACCTACAATCCTTACTCCAAAACCTATAATCCGGGATGGCGAAACCATCCGAACTTCTCTTGGAGTCAGTCTGGCCCTGAGCAGCCGAGACAACCATTTCCACATCAACAATACCCTGCTCAGGCACATCCACCGACTTACCACCAAAACCCCCAAATTTCAATTCATATCATAGTCCACCCAGATTCCAACCATATCAAAATTCTGTGCCATATCAAGCTAATTTCAACCCCAGTATCAACAACAACAACAGCATCAACCACCCAATCCTTCAGATAAGAAAATTCCGAATTGGAGAAAATGATTGAAACCTTGTCTAAAACCCAAGCAGCTATGATGAACAATCAGCAGCAGGATATGAATAAATGCAAATTCAAATAGGACAGTTGGCTAATTCCCTAACTGAAAGGCAAAAAGGAATGCTGCCTAGCCAACCTGTGCCTAATCCCAAAGCTCATTTTCCTCTGCACGAAGTTGAAAACTTGGGACCTAGCCAAAGCCAATGCCAAGCCATACATATCCTTAGGTCTGGGAAACATATAGACAATAAGGTCTCAAATCAGTCTCCAAAACCTGTGTCTATACCGCCACCTTCTGTTCCAATCCAACCCATGCAAAATAGTCCTTCCTCGAGTTCACAACCCTCCACATCCCAGTCTAAAGGAAAAGAGAAAGTTGATGAGCAAACATATAAGCCTGTTGTACCCTTTCCAAACAGGCTCAATAATCATAAGAATAATGCTCACATGGAGAAGATAAGAGAGATATTTAACTAAGTACAAATCAATGTCCCTCTCTTAGATGCTATTCAACAGGTCCCATCATACGCCAAGTTTTGAAAGAGATGTGTACTAAGAAGAGAAAGGCAAATGTCCCTAAGAAAGTCTTCTTGGCTTCCAACCTGAGTGAACTGCTCAATGGTCCAATCCCTGTGAAGTACAAAGATCCAGGGAGCCCAACCATTTCTTGTATCATAGGGCAGACCACTGTAAATAGGGCTTTGCTAGACTTGGGCGCAAGCATCAATCTTCTTCCATTTTCCGTGTACCAGCAGTTAGGGTTAGGCAATCTTCGTCCAACCCAGATGACCATACAGTTGGCTGACCGCTCTGTAAAGATTCCCAAAGGAGAGATTACAGATGTTTTGATACGGGTCGGGGAATTCATTTACCCCGTGGACTTTGTCGTTCTTGAGACACAACCCGTACACAATCACAGAGCGCAGACACCTGTCATTCTAGGACGTCCTTTCTTAGCCACCGCGAATGCGATCATCAACTGCCGAAATGGATCGATGCGGCTGACGTTTGGAGATATGACGAAGGAGGTGAATGTCTTCCATCTGGGGAAGCAGCCTAGGGATGTGGAACATGAGTCTTTTGATGTGAACTTGATAGAGGGGTTAACCAGTGAACACGTGGAGGAGATGGAATATGAATCTGAAGAGGAGTTTGAGTTGGAGTCAGATGACTTCAACCTTGATCAAATTGTTGGATCAACTATTGAAAGGACTACTAATTCTACCCCTATTCTTCCCTTGCACCATGAGCAATCATTGATAGATCCAGTCCCTTCTACTGAGCTTAAGATTCTTCCCGACCATCTCAAGTACAAGTACTTGGGTGAGAAGGAGTCCTTTCCTGTTATTATTGCATCCAATCTTACGGAACAACAAGAAGAGGACCTTCTGAATGTGCTAAGGGAAAATAGAGAAGCCATTGGTTGGACTATGGCTGATATCAAGGGGATTAGTCCTTCCATTGTCCAACATAGAATTCACTTGACGGAAGATGCTAAGCCTAAAAGAGACCCACAGCGGAGACTTAACCCAATTATGCAAGAAGCTGTTAGATCGGAGATTCTGAAACTCTTAGACAATGGGATCATATATCCCATATCCGATAGTCAATGGGTTAGTCCAGTTCATGCTGTGCCTAAGAAAGCTGGATTTACGGTGGTGGAAAATGAGAATAAAGAACTAATACAAACACGTCTTCCAACGAAGATTCGAGTTTGTATTGATTATAGGAAACTGAACACCGCCACACGTAAAGACCACTTTCCTCTTCCATTTATCGATCAAATGCTGGAAAGATTGGCGGGGCACGAGTATTACTGTTTCCTGGATGGATATTCAGGATATAATCAGATCCCAATTGCTCCCGAGGACCAAGATAAGACAACCTTCACCTGTCCGTTTGGAACATTTGCATACCGAAGGATGCCCTTCGGCCTTTGCAATGCTCCAGCAACGTTTCAACGTTGCATGTTGAGCCTGTTCTCGGACATGGTGGAGAAATTTTTAGAAATTTTTATGGATGACTTTTCGATATATGGGGATTCATTTGAGCAGTGCTTGTACCATTTGAAGTTGGTTTTGCAACGATGCACGGAAAAGAATTTGACACTTAATTGGGAAAAGTGTCATTTCATGGTCAAGCACGGAATTGTACTGGGACACAAGATATCAAGAATAGGAATCGAGGTTGACAAGTCGAAGGTGGAGGTTATTACAAAGCTCACTGAACCACAATGTTTAAAGGACATTAGATCTTTCTTAGGGCACGCTGGTTTCTATAGGAGATTCATTCAAGGGTTTAGCAACATTGCGAGACCTTTGACAAATCTCCTAGGGAAAGATGTACCCTTCATTTTTGATGAGGAATGTCACAAATCATGGAAAGAGCTTAAGGATAAACTTGTCTCTGCACCGATAATATCTGCACCAGACTGGACCAAACCGTTTGAAATCATGTGTGACGCCTCTGACTTTGCTATAGGCGCTGTTTTAGGACAGCGTATTGATAATAGGCAGCACGTGATCTATTATGCCAGCAGAACGCTAAACGATGCCCAACTCAATTACACGACCACTGAAAAGGAATTTTTAGCGGTTGTTTTTGCGTTGGAGAAATTTCGACAATATCTGCTAGGGTCCAGGACCATAATTTTTACTGATCACTCCGCCCTGAGGTACTTGATGCAAAAGAAGGACGCTAAGGCAAGATTGATTCGATGGATCCTTCTTTTGCAAGAGTTTGACTTGGAGATCAAAGATAAAAAGGGCGTTGAGAACGTGGTTGCGGATCACTTGTCAAGAATACCGAATGCACCTCATGAGAAAATACCGATTAATGAAGATTTTCCTGACGAGCATATTTTGGAGATACGTGGAGCCCTGGTATGCCGATATAGTGAACTACCTTGCTACCAGGCAAATTCCTTCCCATTGGTCAGGACAAGAAAAACACCGTTTTCTGAGACAAATGCGGTTCTTCTTTTGGGATGAACCGTATTTATTCAAATACTGTCCTGACCAAATCATACGTAGATGCCTTCCAGAAGATGAACATCAGAGTGTTTTGACATTCTGTCACAAGTTAGCTTGCGGTGGACACTTTGGTCCACGGAAAACTGCGGAAAAAGTGCTTCAGAGTGGATTCTACTGGCCCACTCTCTTTAAGGATGCCTATACCTTTTGCAAGCTTTGTGACAAATGTCAAATGACGGGTCGTATTACACAAAGCGATATGATGCCCCTCACACCCATCTTGGAAGTCGAAATCTTCGACCTCTGGGGCATCGATTTTATGGGACCCTTTCCTCTGTCCTACGGTCACCAATACATCTTGGTAGCCGTAGATTATGTTTCTAAATGGGCTGAAGCGATACCTACACGAACAAATGACAACCAAGTTGTCATTAAGTTTTTAAGAGAGAACATCATTTCACGTTTCGGAGCCCCCCGTGCGATTCTGAGCGACAATGGGAGTCATTTCTGCAATAGGGCTTTTGAAGCCTTGATGCGAAAATACTCTATTACTCATAAACTATCCACAGCTTATCATCCTCAAACCAATGGGCAAGTTGAGGTAACAAACAGACAGATAAAACTCATTCTGGAGAAAACTGTAGGACAGAATCGTAAGGATTGGTCCATCAAACTGACTGATGCCTTATGGGCATACAGGACCGCTTACAAGACTGTCCTCGGTATGTCCCCATACCGAGTTATATTTGGAAAACCATGTCACTTGCCCGTTGAGTTAGAACACCGTGCACTATGGGTTTTAAAGCAGCTGAATCTAGATTTGGATAAAGCTGGTGTTCTAAGGAAGCTGCAGCTATCCGAGCTTGAAGAGTTACGAAACGAGGTATACGATAACGCTCGGATCACGAAGAACAGAACCAAGCTATTTCACGATAGATCCATTCACAGGAAAATCTTTGTTCCTGGACAGAAGGTTCTGTTATACAATTCAAGACTCCACCTTTTCCCTGGCAAGTTGAGGACCAGGTGGTCAGGGCCATTTATTGTTCAAACTGTCTTCTCTCATGGTGCAGTCGAGATTCTTGACCCAACTAATGGCAACAAATTTACTGTTAACGGTCAACGTCTCAAGCCATTTTTTACCACGGAAGATATGTCACACGAAGTTCACGAATTGGGTCTTTGTGACCCAGTTTATTTGTGACATTTTCATCTGTATAGTTCCCTGCATACTTTCCTGAATATCATTTTGGGGTCCACATTTGTAAATACTTTTCTTTTACACTTTTTGTAAATACAATTTTTTTTTTTTAGGATTTTTTTTGCTTATTTTAGTTTCACATTCCTAAGACTTCTCTTTCCTTAGGATTCTTTTTAAATTCAAAATCCTTTGACCAAGGGTTGTAATATTACCTTTGACCTAGGGATATTTTTGGAAGTCCCTTTTTACCTACCCTTATAAAAACACTTTTTCACTTCTCTTCCTCCATCAAACCGCGATTTCTCCTCAGATCTAAATATTACTTCCCACAAACGACCTCCACCCAAAATCCTGCTCCCAAATTCCTTGAATCCGCCGCGCCTTGCCGCCGCAATTCTGACTTCTCAGGTGCGCAGGAAAAGCTCAGATCTACTGCAATATTTCTCTGGAGACAGCCCTCGAACCATTCTTCCTGCAGCCAACTCTGGTGCCCTCTGTGCACCTATTTTTGATTTCCCCCCACGATTATCCGGGGGTGGTTTGATCTCTTGGTCCCTTTTTGCTCTAAATTTTTACTATTAATCATGGCCCCTAGCTTATTTGTGGAGAGGGATTTTTCTCTATTGTTGAATGATGAAGGGGGATTTGGGCATATATTTTTAGATCGTATTCGTGCGTGGAATTGGTACTCCCTAGATAATGATGCCTATTATTGCCCTAATTTGGTCACAACATTCTACAACTCATTGGACCATGCATCAGTTAATCATAACACTCACCAATTCACGGTTCATATGCCATTTGGTGACATCTTTGTCACCATTCCACTGATTGCTGAGACCACCGATATACCCATTCATCCCCATTACACTGACCCTTTACCACTAGTTGATTACATGCCTCTCATGGGGGTCCGCTGCACTGAGCAGGACCGTGGGCTCAAAGCCCAGTCCACATTTCGAAATGTCCACTGCATTGGACGTTTGCTCCAACGTAATGTTTTTGGACTTGATCATTCCACAACTTTCAACAGGCCTGTGTTACAAATCATTCATAACTTAATGACTAATAGACACACAGTCTGTTTGAATAGGGCTATTTTCAACGCCATACTTAATAATTCCTCCCGCACTCGAGGTGCAAAATATTCTCATCCAGTGTTAATTACACGTCTCTGTAGAAATTTCATACCGGATGCTGTATTTGACTCATTTGACCGCGTGTATGTTATAGCTGAGAGACCCACGAGTTCATACACTGGTTGTTTACATGCACTCTGGTCACCTCGTGCCCAACCTGAGAACGTTCATGTGGACTCCTCTTCGGAGGAGAGTTTAGAGGAGGTAGATGAGCCCCAATTCTGGAGACAAGACCCACCAGCAGAACCAAGAGCCTTCATGTCCACCATTTGGCAGGGCATGAAGAAGATATTTAGGGGACAAGTGCGGCTTAGGAAGAAAGTAGAGGAGCAATCTTCTAGATTAGCTGAGATGGAGGCGACATTGAGGAGAACACAGTCTGCTGGACCAAGCACCTCTGCTGGTCCAAAGAGACGGAGGGGATGATTCTTATCCTTTACCTATTTCATGCATCACATTTTCTCTTGCATGCATTGGGGACAATGCATGAGATAGGTATGGGGGGGTAGATGCTAACATAGGATTTTTCACTTTCTTTTTAGGATTTTCATTTTTTAGGATTTTTATTTTTTCTTTAGTTTTCTTTTTAGATTTTTACCTTTCTTATAGATTTTCCACTTTCTTTATAGATTTTACCTTTTCTTTTAGAAAATAAAAAAATAAAAAAATAATAATAAAATATATATAAATAAATAAAAATAAAAACTTTTTGAAATAAGAGACAAAGTTTAGATCTATTTTTAAGAAAATTAAGATGTATCTTAGGAATAAGAAAGCCTTAATTATGACATCTTAAACTTAGTTGAAATAATAGATCTTATTTGAAATTATAGGCTAAGTAAGTAAAATTGGTGAGACATTTTTATCTTGAATTTTTACCTTAGATAAATATGCACTTTACACTTACACATTTCTTGGGATGGAGACAAAGACCAAAAATGCCATATAAATAAAAAAAATATATATATATATAAATAAAAGATCACTTATTAACCTGGATAATTGTGCCTCAAGAAGCATGATTACTCACGCCTAACGGTGATCTCACTTATTAAGCTGGATAATTGTGCCTCAAGAAGCATAATTATTCACGCCTAACGGTGATTATAAATAATCCCCTTTAGTTTTGTGGCCTTTTTCACTCGAGTCCTTTAACCCGAGGGATGTTTTCTCATTTGGTGCCCTAGAACCATCTGGTTTGGGAGTCATCGGTTATAGGCTCGCTACATGGGTGAACTAGAAAGCCTAAGAAAACTAAGGGAAGAAAAAAAAACGAAAAGAAAATAAATAAATAAATAAATGGCTTGATGGTTAGAGTTGAAATCCCAGAAATTTTCACAGAGCACGGTGTGCATACTATCTAGGTTTTATGAAAGAAAATATTCAATACAATTTTGAATTCTTACCTTAATTGAAGACAAGATCTTGCATGGAGACTAAGTATAAGAAAGAATAATTATAGGTGGACTTATGACCTAGGATCACTTATATTTTTGTAAAAATAGTTCGAAAACATGTCTCTTATTCAAAATGCGTTTTTCAAAACACTAACATTTGTCTTCTTTCTTTATGGATTTTGTGGGTGCAATCCGCTGAAAACCCTCAGGAGACAACACTCCTCCTCTAGGGTAACCTAGAGGTTTAACGGCTTGTTGCACGTGCTCAGTGCAATCGTGTCACCTACGAAAGTGGTGTAATAAATTAGTTAGGATTTTCTTTTTCTTTCTTTTTCTTTTCTTATTTTGCTCGAGGACGATCAAAAGCTAGGTATGGGGGTGTGATTGTTACACATACTTGCATATTATATCGCCTTCATATCATGCATTTTATATATAAATATGTGATTTTTACCCCTTTTCTCTCTAATTTTGCAGGACCACCACTTAAAGAGAAAAAGCCTTTGAATCACTTTAATTAGTGATAATTAAAGGGGTTAAATCAAAAAAATCCAAGATTTGAATTCAAAATCAGTTGAGATCCGCGCGCCTAACAAAGATTTCAGAAGGCCACGTGGCTAACCAACTTGTAACAACCCTGTAACAGAAAGTTGTTAGCTAACAGACTCTCAACGGCCGCGCCTTGCCGCCCGGGCGCGGCAATATCTGGGCCGTTGAGCCCCGGATTTTGTGGCAACGGCCAGGGATCTAGAGGCTTCTCAGAAATGCCTATAAATAGGTGGCCAAGGGTCTGTGCGAGATCCAGTGAAGAGAGAGAGAAAATTAGGGATTTGTTGTAATTTTTGTTCTAGGTTTTTAGTTCTCTTCTCCTTCCTCCTTGAGTTCTAGACAAATTGAGTGAGAGATTTCAGTTTGAGAGCTTGTAATCAAGAGAGTGACACTCTTGAATTAAGGATTCATCAATGGAGCTTTCATCTTCTCTTTGCAAGACTTGAGTATGCTTTCTTTTCATATGCTTTAATTTCTTGCATTTAATTCTAGTTCTAGTTTAATTGCTTAGATCTTTGCTTTCTATGGAGAATTGTAGCTTTGTTATTAGTTTAATGGAGGGCTAAGTTCTTGTTGCATGGCTAGCTAAGACTCACCTAGCTACTACTATCTCTTGGTTGATTGTCTACTTCAATTCTTGCATAATTCTATGTTTCTTGTGAATTCCAATGAAGTATGGTTGTATCGTTGGTAATGGCTTGTTAGATCTCAATATGATTATGTGCCTCTTATAAGAGCCTTTGATGAAACATAAGGATGGATCACCAAGGATGTGTCACTTGTGTAGCAAGATCAACTTATGTACTTCAAGCTAACTTTGTAGTTAAGCTATGAATGTTCAAAAGAGTTTTTGATTCTTCTAACCCTAGCACTAATTGAGTACCAAGCCTATAGTTCCTCAATGAACATCTAGTAAGAGAACCTAAGATTCAAGATGAGGTATCAAGCTAACTAACTAAAAAGGAACACTAGTCTTCAAGAAGGAAGACCACACTTGAACATACAAGCTATCTTCAATTGCCTATGATTCAAAATGAGGCAATCTTGCAATCAACATAGAGTTAGTATGTTAGCAACGAGGTGTAGTTAGGCTAGCCATGCATCTTTCTATCAAAAGAGTTTACACACTTTCTTCTAGCATTCTTTTCTTTACATTACACTTCATTCTTTTCATTTCTTTTTCCACAATTTAATTTCTTTTTCCACAATGAACCAATCCACCATTTCTTGTACATTTCTTGCAATTGTGTAATTAACAAAGAAGAGATCTCGTTTCTTTTTCTCACTCATATCGTAACGCTTCTACGCTAGCTCTCCTTGTGGTTCGACTCGGTATAGCTATATGCTATAGCGAAGATTGGACAAGGTATATCAATTACATATTTGAAGTGAACAAGAACCAAAGGTTAACTCTAAACCCTATCTTTTCTACCTAATTCCTGTGCAAGAACTTCATATACCTTGTTTTTACAATCAAATAACAAGATAAGGTGGGGATTTAATCACCCTTCCTTGGCCCAAAAATCAGATTCCAAGCACTCACAATCCCAAGCTTTTTAAAAAAATTTGATAGACTTTGGCCCCTAGGGACATCCGGACTCGTTAAGAGATCAGCTGAGATTGGAAATTATTTTTGATTCACACTCCAGTCAAATCAGTGACTAAGGTTAGGGATTGAGGGGCGAAACCCCGAAGGCTGGTGGTTTGGTTTAATTAGGCCCGTCGCTTCTGCGTGGATACCTCCCATCAATCTTGCCCCCACCTAGCTGATTAGCTGTGGTCTGACTCGAGCAATAACCTTCTTCGGCTCATCAAACAGTTAGGAGTCGTCTAGGTCCAGATATCCTAGTAGCTTGTGATTGTTTTTCCTTTTGCTTGTTTGTTATTTTCTTTTTTTCGCTTGATTACTTGGTGAACGTTGTCTGTGATTGTGTATGCAAGAGTGGTATTGGGACCCAATTTTAGCAAGACTTGTTAGGACTTCTACACTTGCACAAACACCACCTCCTGACACAAGTTCAGTCATGGCCAACAACATTTCTCTCCAAGACAAGTTCTATCCCATTCGTACTTCACTTCCATCATGCATTCTTTTACCCGAAGCAACTGGGAACAATTTTGAGCTAAAATCATAATTCATAAATAAACTCCTAAGATTTCATGGCCTAGAATCCGAAGACGCATATTTCTTCATTCGTGAGTTTGAAGAAGCGTGCTTGATGATGAGAATTCCCAACTAGGGGAAGATGCTGTTAGATTAAGGTTCATTCCCTTCGTACTTAAGGACATAGCCAAGAAGTGGCTATACAATCTGCTTGCCAGTTCTATCTCAACATGGGATGAATTTATCAAAGTCTTTCTTAAGAAATTCTATCCCATTCACAAAACGGCCCTCATCAGAAAAAATATAATGCAGTTCAAACAGGAATCAAGTGAACCATTCTGGAAGTATTTTGATCGGTTTAAAGATTTACTAGCCCAATGTCCTCATCACGGCATAGAGAAGTAGCGACAGTGCCAAATTCTCTATGAGGGACTAGATTATCAAACTAAGACCCTCCTCGAAACTGTGTCAAGGAGAATTTTTAAAGAAAGATGAATTTCAGGGTTGGGTTCTTTTTGAAGCTTTAGCAGAAAAAACCATTCAGTGGGAATCATGCCTGAGAAAACCAATCCCACCACTTTCAGAGCTGGTATGCATTCTATTGAATCCTCTATAACTACCGAGGCAAAGATAACTCAATTGATTAAACGGCTAGAATTGCTTGAGGCGAGGGAACTAAATTCTGTGAATCAGGTCAACCCACCACCTGTGATCAACCCGGGTTGTACCTATGCCATGCTCTTAACCACCTGTTTGAGGAGTGTCCCGTCTACCAAGCCCAAATGTACCCTGAGAATATGAATGCAGCATACACCAGACCTAATTACAATCCATACTCCAAAACATACAATCTGGGATGGAGGAACCATCCAAACTTTTCTTGGAGCCAGTCTGGTCATGAGCAACCAAGACCATCATTTTCACACTAATACCCTGCTCAATCTCATCAACCGATTTCTAACAGAGCCCACCAAATTTTCAAACAAGCTTCCAGCATAACTTCCAGCTTGCATATTAGCAACAACAAACACAAAATCATCCTGATAAAAAAATGTCAGATTTGGAAAGAATGATTGAAACCTTATCTAAACCCAGGCCTCAATGATGAACACCTACAACCAGGCCATCAATAGGTTAGAAGTTCAGATAGGTCAACTGGCTAGCTCATTGAATGAAAGACAAAAAGGAACATTGCCGAGCCAACCAGTGCCAATCCTAAGAACACCTTCCCTATTTATGAAGCCGAAGACATAGGTCCCAATCAGTGTAACACTGTTCATATTTTGAGATCTGAAAAGCAGATAGACAATCAGGTTTCCAGTCATCCTGTTCCAAATAAATCAGTGTCAACATCTCCTGTTCCAGTACCATCAACTAAAAATGATCCATCTTCAAGTTCACAACCTTCAACCTCCAAATCGAATAAAGACAAAGCAGATGAGCAACCATACAAGCCTATTGTACCATTCCCTAATAGGCTAGCAAATCAAAAGACTAATGCTCAAATGGAGAAAATCAGAGAAATGTTCAATCAGGTCCAGATCAATGTACCTCTTCTTGATGCCATACAACAAGTTCCCTCCTATGCCAAATTCTTGAAAGATATGTGCACTAAGAAAAGGAAACTAATGTCCCAAAGAAGGTCTTCCTTGCTTCTAATATAAGTTAGTTGCTAACTGGGCCAATTCATGTGAAATATAAAGACCCAGGGAGTCCAACTATTTCTTGTATTATAGGACAGGCTACGATAAATAGGGCATTACTGGATCTAGGAGCCAACATCAATCTTCTTCCTTTCTCCGTGTATCAGCAACTCAGGTTAGGCGACCTCCGTCCGACCAGGGTTACTATACAACTGGCCGATCGATCTGTAAAAATTCCAAAGGGGGAGACTACAGATGTTCTCATTCGGGTCAGGGAATTCATTTACCCTGTGGATTTCATTGTTCTAGAAACACAACCCGTACATAATCCCAAAGCTCAGACACCTGTCATTCTAGGATGACCTTTCCTAGCCACTGCAAACGCAATCATAAACTGTAGGAATGGATCAATGCGTCTAACCTTTAGAGATATGACAAAAGAGGTAAATGTTTTCCACCTAGGAAAACAACCTCGAGATTTGAAAAATGAGTCATTTGAAGCGAACTTGATCGAAGGATTAGCAAGTGAACATGAAATGGAGATTGAATACGAATCTGATAGAGAATTTGAGTTGGAGTTTGATGACTTCAATCTTGATTAAATAATTGAATCCACAGTGGAGTGGGCAACAGATGCAGCCCCTATCCTTCCCTTACATAAGGAGCAACCATTGGTAGATCAAGTGCCCTCTTCTGAGCTTAGGTTCTCCCTAGTCATCTCAAGTATTAGTACTGGGTGAAAAGGAAGCATTTCCCGTGATAATTGCATCCCATCTGACAGAACAACAGAAGAGAATCTTCTTGTAGTATTAAGGAAAAATCGAGAAGCCATTGGTTGGACCATAGCTGATAAAAAGGGAATCAGTCCATCCATTGTGCAACACTGGATTCATTTGACGGAAGATGCAAAACCTAAATATGACCCACAACGTAGACTAAACCCGATCATGCAAGAGGCTGTTAGAGCTAAAATTTTGAAGCTATTAGACAATGGGATCATCTATCCCATATCCGATAGCCAGTGGGTTAGTCCAGTCCACGCTGTGCCTAAGAAAGTCGGGGTTACCGTGGTAGAAAACGATAGGAAAGAATTAGTACAAACTCGTCTTCCAATGAAGATTCGAGTCTGTATTGATTACCGAAAATTAAACGTTGCCATGTGTAAAGACCACTTTCCCCTTCCGTTCATCGATCAAATGCTAGAGAGACTAGCTGGACATGAGTATTACTGCTTCCTGGATGGATATTCAGGATACAATCAAATCCCTATCGCTTCCGAGGATCAAGACAAGACTACCTTCACCTGCCCCTTTGGAACATTTGCATACCGAAGAACGCCCTTCGGCCTATGCAATGCTTCTTCAACGTTTCAACGTTGCATGCTTAGTCTTTTTTCTGACATGGTGGAGAAATTTTTGGAGATTTTCATGGATGATTTTTCCATTTATGGTGATTCCTTTGAACAATGCTTGCACCATCTTAAGTTAGTTTTACAACGATGCATGGAGAAAAACTTGACACTCAATTGGAAGAAGTGTCACTTTATGGTCAAGCAAGGAATTATCCTAGGGCATGAAGTTTCACACAAAGGAATCGAGGTTGATAGATCAAAAGTGGACGTTATAACAAAGCTCCCTGAGCCGAAATGCTTAAAAGACATTAGATCATTTTTAGGGCACGCTGGCTTCTATAGAAGATATATTCAAGGGTCTAGCAAAATTTCTAGACCTTTGACGAATCTCTTAGGAAAAGATGTACCCTTCAATTTTAATAAAGAATGTCTACAAACTTGGGATGAGCTAAAACATAGACTTGTTTCAGCACCAATAATCTCTGCGCCTGATTGGACTAGGCCGTTTGAAATCATGTGTGATGACTCCGATTATGCCATAGGCACTGTTCTCGTACAACGTACTGATAACAGACAACACGTGATTTACTATGCTAGTAGGACGCTTAACGAGGCCCAACTAAATTACACAACAACTGAAAAGGAATTTTTAGCAGTTGTGTTTGTGTTGGAAAAATTTAGCCAATACCTACTAGGATCCAAGACAACGATCTTCAATGATCACTCCGCCCTTAGATACTTAATGCAAAAGAAGGATGCAAAGGCCAGACTGATTCGATGAATACTTCTTTTGCAAGAATTTGATTTAGAAATTAAAGACAAAAAGGGCGTTGAAAATGTGGTGGCAGATCACCTTTCGAAAATTCCTAATGCACCAATTGAGACTTTATCTATCAATGAAGACTTTCCTGACGAACACATCTTTATGATGTGTAAAGAGCCCTGGTATGCTGATATAGCAAACTACCTTGCAACCGGGCAAACACCTTCACATTGGTCAGGTCAGGACAAGTATCGCTTTATGAAACAAGTACGGTTTTTCTTTTAGGATGAACCGTATTTATTCAAATATTGCCCTGACTAGATAATTAGAAGGTGTCTTTTTGAGGACGAAAATCATAGCGTATTAACATTTTGTCACGAGCTTGCTTGTGGTGGACACTTTGGTCCACGTAAGACTGCTGAGAAAGTCCTTCAGAGTGGGTTCTATTGGCCCACTCTCTTTAAGGACGCTTATACTTTCTGCAAGCTCTATGCTAGATGTCAAATGATGGGTCGGATCACACATAAAGACATGATGCCCCTTATACCGATCCTTGAGGTAGAAATTTTTGATTTATGGGGCATCGATTTCATGGGACCCTTTCCTCTGTCATATGGCAACCAATACATTTTGGTGGCCGTAGATTACGTTTCTAAGTGGGTTGAAGCTATTCCTACGAGGACAAATGATAACTAAGTTGTCATCAAGTTCTTACGGGAAAACATCATTTCCCACTTTGGAGCCCCACGTGCGATAATTAGTGATAACGGGAGTCATTTCTGCAACCGGGCTTTTGAAGCCCTAATGCGGAAGTACTCTATCTCTCATAAATTATCTACGGCCTATCATCCTCAGACGAACGGGCAAGTGGAGGTCACCAACAGACAAATTAAACTGATATTAGAGAAAACTGTTGGACAAAATCGTAAGGATTGGTCCATCAAACTGATTGATTCCCTATGGGCATATCGGACCACCTACTAGACTATCCTCGGTATGTCTCCATATCGAGTTGTATTTGAAAAATCCTGCCATCTGCCTGTGGAGTTAGAGCACCGTGCTATATGGGCACTAAAACAACTGAATTTGGACTTCGACAAAGCCGGTGATTTGAGAAAGCTACAGATATCAGAGTTAGACGAACTACGAAATGATGCATACGATAACGCTCGGATATCTAAACACAGAGCTAATATTTTCCATGATAAGTCAATTCATAGGAAAATTTTGTCTCAGGACAAAAAGTTCTATTGTACAACACTAGACTCCACCTTTTTCCTGGTAAACTAAAAACCAGGTGGTCAGGCCCATACATCGTCCAGAACGTCTCTCCTCATGGTGCCATTGAAATTTTCGATCCTAAAGATGGCAACACTTTCAAAGTGAATGGTCAACGCCTAAAATCATTTTTTACCACGGAGTGTGAGTCACACAATGTTATTGAACTGGGTCTGTGTGACCTAGTCTATATGTGACCACGTAATCCACACCATTCCCTGATGTCTCCTGAAAATCATTTTGGAACCTCCTTTGTAAATAAAAAAATAAAAATAAATAAATAAGTGGGACTTAGGTGCTAAATATCACCTAGGGTTTTCATCTTTCCCTCCACTCCCTTTTCTTTCTAAATAACCTAGGGTTGTAAATTCCTAGTTTCCATTTGGGCAATTTGGGGATTTCGTCCTTCTCAGCTTCCTATAATATCCCTCCTCCTGTGTTCTCCACAATACCCTACTTCCAATCTCAGATCTGCAACACAAACATCCAGCGCCTCCCTCCAAATTTTTCTGCGCCCCTCTCTCCACTATCTGGCGCGTTTCCACGGCATCTGCCGCGCTTCCGTGGCCATACTGACGAAGCCGGGCCACCGCCAAATTTCCCTGCAGACGCGGCCATCTGAAGATCTCCGATCTACCATCTATACCTCTGCTACCATCACAGATTGCTCTCTGCAATCTCGTTTGAGTTTTCCCCCACGTAATCCGGGGGAGATTTGCGTATCCCTTCTCATTGTTTCCTATTATTCCTCATGGCACCATCTATTTTCGCTGAAAAAGATTTTGCTAGAATAGTTAGCGATGTGAATGGTTATGGGCATATATTTTTAGATCGTATTCGTGCGTGGGATTGGTATGCATTGATATATGATAATTCAGATCATGAGGCTTATTACTGTCCTAAGCTTGTCAAGCTTTTCTACAATTCCATAGATCACGCCTCTGTAAACTTTGACACATATCAAATCTTGGTGCACATGCCCACTGGGGATATTATTGTCACGCTTCTTCTACTGGAAGAACTCACACTTGTCCCTTACAACCCACATCATAGCAAACCCCTACCTTTAATCGATTACATGGCTGTCATGGAGGCTCGCTGTACGGAATAAGATAAGGGGCTCAAAGCTAGTACTACCTTTAGAAACATACATTGCGTTGGTCGCTGGATTCAATGCAACATTTTAGAGCTGGACCACACAACCTCCTTTAACAGGCCGGTACTGCAGATTATACACGACTTGATGACTTGGCAGCCCCTATCTGTATCAACAAGATTATTTTTCATAGTATCATCACCAACTCCTCCCGCACACGCGGTGCAAAGTACTCGCACCCAGTTTTGATCACTCGTCTATGTAGGACTTTCTTACCAGATGTAATTTTGACTCATATGATAGGGTGTTCATTGCACAAGAGCGGGCGACTAGTGCTTATAATAGTTGTCTTCATGCGGTCTGGACTCCTAGTGTCCAGTCCGAAGATGTCCCTGTGGAGTCCTCTTCGGAGGAACTTTTAGAGGAGGAGGATGAGCCAGTTTTTTGGCAACAGGACCCCCCAGCTGATTCGCACGCCTTCATGTCCACCATTTAGCGAGGCATGAAGAAGATATTTCGGGGGCAGATTTGACTACACAAACAAGTTGCGGAGCAAACATCGCGCCTCGACCGCATTGAGGAGGGTCTGCGGTGATCACAGTCGGCTAGACCTAGCACCACCGCTAGTCCAAGCCGAAGGCGGGGGTGATACCTTTCTTTTTCTATTTCATGTGTATATTATTTTGCATACATTGAGGACAATGCATGGAATAGGTATGGGGGGGAAGATACTAACATAAGAATTTTTTAGACTTTTTCTTTTAGATTTCTAGGTATTTATCTTTTCTTATATTTCTCTTTTCTTACTAACATAGGATTTTTCTAGACCTTTTCTTTTAGATTTCTAGGGTTCTTGTTTCTTATTAAAAAAATAATAAACATAAAAAAAATTTTTGATCCATTTCTTTGAAAAGAATTAACTTGATCTTATGTATTAAGGAAATTCAAAGCTAAGATTTCTTAATATAAGTCAAAATAAGAAATTTTGTTGGATCTTTAGGTTAAGAAAGAAAAGAATAGAAAAGACAGCTAGATTTTGAATTTTTTCTAAACACTATATACATTTGCATATTGAGGGATTAATCAAAGACTTAGTGACTTGGATTATAAATATATATATATATATATATATATATATATATATATATTATATATATATATATATATATATATATATATATATATATATATATGTATGTAAATAAAACTTGATCTCTAATTAAGCTGGTTGGTTGTGCCTTAAGAAGCATAACTAGTCACGCCTAAAAGTGGTTGAGTCCTTAGCATTCGTGGCCTAATTTACTCGAGACCTGAACTTTAGGGATGTATCTTCATCTGGTGCCCTAAGACCATCTGATCTGGGAGTCATCGGTAAAAGGCTCGCTACATGGGTAAATTAGAGAGCCTAATGAAGCTAAGAGAATGTAAATATATACTCTCTAAAATATATATATATATATATATATATATATATATATATATATATATATATATATATATATATATATATATATATATATAATATATATACATGTGTGTGTGTGAACAAATGAACTAAAGTCTAAGAAAAATCCCTCATACATATGTATATATGTTAGACCTGATACAGAATCCAGTTTCTCTCTACTTTTGGAAAACTTAACCTAAGTTGAAAACAATATTTCAAATGGAAACTTATAAAAAAGAAGGAAAAGTTTAGAATAACCCTAAACCGATAGATCACCAAAATTCTTGAAGGAAATGGATCATAATAAAAAATGTTTCTCTCTTTTCATTGACATTTTCTTTTTCTTTGGGATTTTGTGGGTGCAATCCGCTGAAAACCCTCAGGAGACACACTCCTCCTCTAGGGTAACCTAGAGGTTTAATGGCTTGTTGCACGAGCTCAGTGCAATCGTGTCACCTACGAAAGTGGTGTAATAATTTAATTAGGTTTTTTTTGCTTATTTTGCTCAGGGACGAGCAAAAGCTAGGTATGGGGGTGTGATTGGAGTCATTTATGCATCATTTTCTACCACCATGCTATACTTTATCTGAATAAATAGTTGATTTTTTACTGCTTTTTTCTCTTTTTTCAGGTCCAATGTCTAATGGAGAAAGAGGCCCAACAATTGTGATTTTTGAGGAATTAATGAAGCATTTAAGAAGCCCACAAGAGAAAAGCCCAAGTCTGAAAAGCTCCAAAATGTATTCTCAGTTTCTACAACATCCAACTGAGGATACGAGATGCAACAGAAAGGCATAAAAATCCGCTAGCACAGTGGCCAAGAAACGGCCGCAGAAACGCGGCACTTGCCACGGACCCGCGGCAATCTTTAAGCCGTTACTTCAGCGTTTGATCTGGAGACTGAAGTGGGATGGCCTCCTCTCATGAAGACTATAAATAGACCCCTAGGGCCTCTATAATTAGGGAGGAGAAAGAGCATTATTTTTATAGGGAAATTGTTAGGGTTTCTCTAGGTTTTCTTTTAGTCTCTTATGTAATTTTCTTTTTCTCCTTCTAGAATCCAGAAAAGAGAGAGTGAGAGTGAGCAATCTTTGTAATTGGAGACAGTGACAACGCAATATAAGGATCGAGCTTTCAATCTTCATCTTCTCTTGTTCTGGTGCATTGTTTTTCTTTCAAGCTTTTACTTTCTTTTATTTCACTTTTACAATGAATTATTTTTTGTTCTTTATTTCCATGTCTAGCTAATTCATTAACATGACTAACTAACTTTTAATTTTACTAACTACTAACACTTGGGTGATTGCTGACTTATATGATTCTTGGGATACTTTCTTCTTTCAAGTCTTGCAAATTACAAGTCTATATCACTCCCCATGAAGATGAGTTGCTTTTTATTCTTTGCAAATGCTAAGTTTTCCCTCCATATGACTCATGTGAGCCTCACTTAGAGCCTTCCCTTTAGAACAAGTGCCATGATGGAACATAAAGATGGAGCACTTCACTATGCCAATGACTACATTACAAGTTCTTATTTCATGCTCGCTTTATTATAATTTTGATGGACTAATGAATCTTGTATGTTTCTTAGCATCATTAAAAGTGACTATCCTTGTTTCACTAATGAAAATCTATTTAGGGAGCCAATGATTTAAGGAGGCAACTAGCCTAGATGAGAAACACCTTCGACATGGGACAACACAAGGACTTGGTAAAGCAAGACATACCATTGCCGATGAATCAATATGAGGCATGCATCATCCAACGAGAGTAGTAATTTAGTAAATTATAATGTTAGTTAGTCATGGTTTCTCTTTATATTATTCTTAAAAATCTCTCTTTTGGAAACTTCTTCTTTTTCAAATCTCTCCGTTTTCCTTCCATCTTTATTCTCATTTCTTTTTTTATTTTACAAAACACCCAAAGATTTTTCACTCACCTTTCACATCGTTTTATTTTCCATTTCTTAAAACAAAGAAGAACCTTCGTTTTTCTTCACAAAGATTTCAATACAAACCTTGAATGCTTCTATCGCTAACCCTCCCTGCGGATATGACCCGTCCTAGCTTATGCTATGAACAGTGATTCAGAAGGAGCAAATTAAACCTGCATAAACATTCAAAGTTCTTGATCATTAGTACACGACAACCAACGGTTTACTCTAAACCTCTTTTCAATATAACTAATCCTTCCGAATAATCATCAACCGTTACGAGTTCTCACAAGAACTCAATGGACTCACAAGTCCTCTCTCGCAGTACTACAACACCAACACGGAGCTCATGAGCTCACTTGGGGCTGCAACCTCTACAACTTCACAATAGAAGGAAATCTGTGATCTTTACTTGATCATAAATAGCTCACAAGCACAATCCTACAACCAAGATGAGGAGGTGAAACTCTTTGGGATTGTGTAGTGGAAATAGCTTGTAAAGATGTAGAGGGAAGGCTCAAGCTAAAAATCAAGGATATGAAATTTTGGCTCAAAAGAAAATCTTTTAAGAAAAAGCTAAATCTCGATGTAAACTTATAAAAACTTGATCTAAACTATAAAAATCTTGTCCATGGATTTTTTTACAGTTCCACTATTTATAAGGGATGAAAACATGAGGAGAAAAATAAAAGAGTCATTGGGAAAAGACCCAGAAAAAGCAAAACAAAATATAACCGTTGGGAAAAAAATCAGAAAGAAATTATTCTGTCGATCGACTGGCCGGTTGACCGCCAACGGTCAGATTTTCGACCGATGGGGATAGCGGTCGACCGGTCGGTCGACCATTTTTCCTAACCAGAGAGTAAGGCTCTCTTTTGGTGGACCGGGACGGTCGACCGGACCCAACCGAGAGCATAACTCTTATAGTCAGTTAACCTCCCGATCGACTGAAGTGCACATAATGCACTTTGGTGCATGTCGTCGACCGACAGAGCAAAGTAACTCTACCTACGGTCGACCGGCTGGTTGACCGACTTTAGGCCAAAAGCTTATTATTGAAATCTTTTTGAAACATATTTTTTCTGACAAAATAAACTTTGATCTTTAAACACAAAATAGAGTTTTAGGGACTTGATAAAACCAGTGTGTGATCATGGATCAACACAAAATAAAGTTAGAACTATATTTTGTAAAAACACTTTTCTACATCGAAAATCGATTTTTTTGAAACTCTTTTTTCCCAAACTCGATCTCGAAAAATGGAAAAGAGAAATGTTTTGAACTCTTTATAAAACATTTTAGGAATATGAAAGATGTGTGTGTGTGTGTGTGTGTGTGTGTGTGTGAATCTCAAAAGCTATCAATATATATCATCTTGGTTTTAACAAATGACTATAAATCCCGTCTAAAAAAATCAAAAATCAAAAATACAAATCTTGATATAGTCTTCTCTTACAATCTTGATCCTTGAGCTTGTCTATGTGCCTAGGCTCTGGGATCTATATCTTCTTGGCTTCCAAACGTGTGAGTCTTGTGATGGAGCCGAAATGCAATAAAGAGTTAACCTGAAATTTATTAAATAAAATTATTAAAAACATAACTACATATGTTTTGTTATCATCAAACCTTTGGCTAATGGCCTTTGGTCCAACAATCTCCCCATTTTTGATGATAACAAAACACATGAAGTTATCACAAATAATTTGAGAAGAGACTTCAAGCGAAGCTCCCCCTAAACACATGCATATATCAAAATGTGACATATAAGTTAGATGTATCAATAAAGGTATATAAATAAGATATATCAATTAAGCTCTATGCAATCCAGCTATGCATACCAAAAATACAGAATTACAAGGTGTATGCATGAATAGTTTCCTCCAACCTCCAAAACACGTGATAAAATGGTTAGTTTACAAATGATACATAAGAATACAAAAACACCACATATCACACATAGAAGACATGTATCAAAAATCAACCATAAAAAAGAGATACATAACTTCAAAAGACAATATTGATATTATAAAAGAAATTTGTCCATACAAAAGTTCTTGCCAACCTCAAAATAAGTTCCATACCACAAAATGAGTACTACAATATAAAAAACACATGTCCAAATATCAAATACTACATGTCCAAAAAAAAGTACATAAATAAAGATATGAAAGTAAAAACTCCCATATAACTCCACAGTCTCTCTCCCCCTTTTTATCATCAACAGAACAGGGGTCACTCTTCCTGAAAGTCTGGATCTTCAGGAGGACCTGGTGCCTCGGAAAGAACTGGAGGAGGTACCCAGGTGTCAAACGGAGGACCTAATGTAGGAAGAAGCTATGCACTCTCGAAAGTGGAACAGGCTAAGTGTTTCTACTGTAGGTCTCGTTGACGCATGTCTGGAGATATCGAATAGATGAGCAGATGTATTGCAGGTCGTTCTGAACTCTATGCTCAATCCTTTCAAAGTTTGCTAAAATCTTCAGAGCATGCTCATGAAATTGAGAAGAGAGAGCTGTGTATGGGTCAATAGAGGCTGAGGAGGCAGAAGAGGATCAAGGGGCAACAACAAGAATGATAGGAGGGAGCTGAAGAGCAGGAGCATGCTCCCTAGTACGCATCCTCTTTAGAAGAGTGCTGTTGATATCAACAGATGGTTCGATGGACCGTTCAGCAGAAAGATCAAATTCTAATTATTTGAGGAGTCAGGTAATGAGCATCCAAAATGGTAAGTGCCGGTTTGGGATCAGGAGGTGCTCAGAAGCCATGTAATCGATGATGAGTTTGAAAATATTAACTCTAATTCCTTTCAGAAGGCAATAGATCAAGAGAGGAGCAGAACCCCGAGCATTACTATATTCTCATGATTTTGGCAGGAGATTATAGAACACTATTTTAGTTAGGATCTGAGTGGTTAGTGTATAATACTTCACCTCCTTGTTCCTAACTAAAGTAGGGTTATCATCATCGTAAAATAAGAGAGATGCGGTGAGGGCAGACTCACCGTCAGGATATTCGAAATCATGTATATCAACAATATAAATACCTACATCCTCACAGGAAAGATGTAGCAGATGGGTAAATCGGTCAAAAGAAATATTAATGTCCTTACCCAGAACCCTAGATCTGACACGATTGTTTTGAAAAGTCAGATTAGAGTAAAAATAATGCACAAGCTCAGGGTAGACGGGTTCCTTAATGGTGACTAGGTGTTTAAGAAAGCTTGTGGTCAAAATGTTTGCTAGATCCAAATGTTCAAAATCAGCAAGCACAACAGTTCTACCAGATATAACATGCTTATTATGGATCACAGAAAATCTATGAGATATATTCTGAGAAACAAAGGGGTTTGAAGATGGTTTGAATTTTTACCCTTCTCAGATCTAGGCCTCTTAGACATGGTGAAGGTAGGAAGATGATAAACAAGATTTAGGCACAAATTAAAGAAAGATTTCTAGAAAAACTTATGAAATAAAGAAAATTTTGAGAGATTGGGGATTATACCTTGAAGAAACTAAAATTTCTCCTTGAAATCAAACAGATCTGAAGTTTTGATAAGAGATCCAACAAATTTTAGAGTTTAATTTGAGATTTGGAAGGGTTTGGGAGAGACAGAAGGAAGGGAAATAGGGTGGAGAAGAGGAGAGAAACGGTGGGGAGAAGAAAAGTGAAAGATATTTGGTGTTTTTGGAGTTTTAAAAACCAGGTAAAAAGCAGCAGACCGCCCGATCGACCGGGGTCTAACCAAGAGCTTCTCGGTTATAGCCGATCGACCGGCTAAGGCCCAATTTTTTTTTTTTTTATATTTCAGGTTATCGCGGTCGACCGGACCTATATCAGGTCAACTCGGCTGACCGGTCGGTCAACCTTGACTGCCAAAAAATCAGATTAAAAAGATGTGAATTAAAGGCTTTTGAAAAAATATTTTATCTGGGATATTTTTATACATAAAATAGAGAATTAACACTAAAAATCTTATTGGCATTAAAAACACATGAAAATGATATCAAAATAATAATTTTTATTCTATTAAAATTATATTTTTCAACAATTTAAATCATATGTCAGTCAATTAAAAAAATAAGATATTGAAGCCGAATACCCTTAACGAGTTCTGAACTTCTCCTCGGCATTCCTCTAGATATGAGTTGAGGCGCGCAATTGCTATCTTGATTTATTGCTTAAATATGATTTAAACTATGATACCCAATCACAAGATATATAAACAAAATATATTTGTATACATGTATATGAGCAAATGAATTAATCTATGTATACATAAATGCAAAGATATCTATCAACCAAGTGAGCATGGGAAAATACTATAGGCATGGGTAAGCAATCTATGAGCTAGTAAAAAACAAAATCAAAATTAACGGACTAGCTTAAAACTAAGCAAGCCATAAGAACAATAAATATCATGCAATCATAACTAAGGCATATTAACACAAAAGAAAAACTAGCTAATCTTATGCATGTATAGATCTAACTAAAAGTGAAATTTTAAATGGAGAAGTTACCAAAGCATAGGCAATCTCCAAAATAGGTGTTTCTTGATAGCGATGCAATGTAATAGTTGATTCTTTGAGCTTCAATGCATCCACCACCAAGGCACTATCACTCCTTATGTCTTGGAGAAGGATGACACGCCTATATCAATCAAGTTTGGTATGTTCTTTGGTATCCAAATCTTTTTGGGTCCTATATAGTTAGTACTTTCTCGAACCCAAACATTTTTGTTTAACATATTTAGCTTAGCATAAAAAATTTTGCTAATGGCCTTTGCGGCCGCAATGTGCACATGTGTACACTTTACTATACATGAAGGTATGCTTATGTTGATGTGTATGTGCATGTTATGCATGTTTTTCATGGTGTGTGTGAGATGAATGAGGTTTATATTTCCTTTGGGCTTTTCCTTTAGGAAATATAGAAACAAATTTGTTCATGTCAAATGCACACTTCTTCAAGGTAGTATCAAAAACATCAATACATTTTTGGATATTCAAAAATTTATTTTTGTTAAAGATAATATTAGGGCTTTTACCCTTTCAAGCAAGTTTGTATTTATAAAAATCCTTTTTCATTTTCTCAAAAGAAATAGCTAGGTCATTTTTCTCTTTAAAAACAATTTCTAACTTATTCTTTAAAAAGTCATTTTCTTTTTCAATTTTTTATTTTGTGCAAGAGAAATTTCATATTTATTTTGTAATTTTTCAAAAAATTTTGCAAGTTCATCCATAGTTAAATCATTATCTTCTCAAGAGCTCTCGAGTTTACCGTGGAAGTCTCCTCTCTGTTTGTCATGAAGCAAACGTGTGCGGCATCAATCTCCTCTTCAGAATCTATTTCCGAATCATCCCAAGTAGCTACTATTGCCTTCTTCTTCCAATGCACATTCTTGAAGGTAGTGGCTTGAAGTGAGGGGCAATCCGCAATTAGATGGCCCGTCTCCTCCTCCTTCTTTTCAAATCTCACTTGTTGTCTTCCTCTTCGGAAGTTACTTTGTCTTCCCTTCATATAAAACATTTGCCTACTTTCCTAATGAGCAGGGAAAAGTCTTCAATTCCATCTTCGGATGAATTTTCTTCATCAATGGTGGAGGGAGTAGCTTTGAAAGCAATTACTTTCTTTGGTGTCTCCCTTTCTGCTCTCACCTTCATTTCCATCTCATGTGCTTTGAGATTTTCAATGAAGCTGGAGAAATCCATCTCCTCTCTATCATTGAGCTCCTTATGGTTTGTCGTCTTGACTTTCTAAGCTTTGGGGAGAGCTCTAATGACCTTCCAAATTTTTTGGTCATTGTCAATAGTGTCATCTAAAGAAGATAAACCATTAGTAATCTTGGTGAACCGAGTAAGCATCTCATCTATACATTCATTTTCAATCATGTAAAAATTTTCATATTGAGAACGAAGCAAGTCAACTTTAGATCTCTTAACTCGCTACATCCCCTCATGAGTAATGATTAGATCATTCAAAACTTCATAAGCGAATTTGCAATTAATTATACGAGAAAGATCATCATCATTTAAAGCTTATGTAAGTGCATATTGGGCTTTGGCATTGACCTCATAGTCTTTAGCGGTTGTTTCGGACTATATATCCTCATCACTGTGAGGTTAAACAAATTCTTTGGTAATAACCTTGGCAACTTTAACTCCTAGGAACTTAAGGAATAGGTTCATCTTGACCTTCCAAATAGGGAAGTTCAACCCATCAAATTTGGGCGGGGACTTGATGCTAGAGAAGTCATGTGATGCCATGAAAATAAGTTTAAGTGCACACATAAATAACAAATGCAACAAATGAATATAGCCAAATGAAAAGGATCTCCTTAAGGTGGTTAAACAAAAACTAGAGTTAGGCTCTGATATCAATTGTAAATCACCTAGAGGGGGTGTATAGGTGATGGCTATACTAAATGGCAACTAATGCGAAATAAAAATTAACTTGCTAGCAACCTAGCAAATATCAATCACAATGTAAGAAATTCTTGCAAATAAGTAAACAATATAAGTGTGTAAGTAAGTAAAGAGAGAGTAGAGTGAAGAGAGAAAGAGTAAGCAATCGCAAACACGATGATATATTCTAAGGTTCGAGCCACTGCTCTACGTCCCCGTCTTCAACACTATGAAGGATTTTCACTATGACCGATCTTACTAGGTCATCAACCATTACAAGTTCTCACTAAAAATCAATGGACTCACAAGTCCTCTCTCGCGGTGCCATAACACTAACACAGAGCTCACGAGCTCACTTGAGGCCGCAATCTCTACAACTTCGCAATAGAAGAAAATATGTGATCTTTACTTGATCATAAATAGCTCACAAGCACAATCCTATAACCAAGATGAGGAGGTGAAACTCTTTGGGATTGTGTAGTGGAAATAACTTGTAAAGATGTAGAGAGAAGGCTCAAGCTAAAAACCCAGGATATGAAATTTTGGCTCAAAAAAATCTTTTAAGAAAAAAGTAAATCTTGATGTAAACTTGTAAAAACTTGATCTAAATTATAGAAATCTTGTCCTTGGGTTTTTCTACATTCTCACTATTTATACGGGATGAAAACATGAGGAGAAAAATCAAAAGAGTCGTTGGGAAAAGACCTAGAAAAAGACAAAACAGAATATAGCCTTTTGGGAAAAAATCAGAAGAAAATCCTTCTATCGGTTGACCGGCCGGTTGATCACCAACGGTTAGGTTTCTGACGGTTGGGGATAGCGGTTTACCATTTTTCCTAACCAGAGAGCAAGGCTCTCTTTCGGTCGATCGGGACGGTCGACCGGACCCAACCGAGAGCAAAGCTCTTGCAGTCGGTCGACCGGCCGATCAACCGAAGTGCACACAATGTGTAACACCCCGCTCCCGGAATACGTACTTAGTTGCGTATTCAGATTTTCGATCTTATTTTTCGATTTACTTCCTGAATTTGACCGATTTTAATTTTAAATATCATTTTCCAATATTATATATTTTCTATGATTTTCTGGAATTTTCCTGATTTAAATGAAAATCTTCAAAACCGGTGTCGACCAGTGCCGCTGATCGATTCCCGAAATTTTAATTTACAAACAGATTGGAATTTCTAGAAGAGCCTTTAGACATTATCTCTTAGAATTACTTTTCTTACCTAAATACTTTTTCTGAGGATTTTATGAATTTATGAAAATTCCACCGGAGTCGGTATCGGCCAGTATCCGGATTTTTAGTTTTAAAACTATAAAGTATTTCTTAAAACGGATTTCACCATGAGTCTTAGAATATTATTCTTGATTTTCGGTAAATTTTGCGAGTCGTTCCGAGATACTTGATTTCGGGACGATTCCGGTATTTTCCCGAAAGTTTTCCGCATCCGCAACCGAATCCCGGGAATCCGCCACTATTATTATTTTCACTTTTACTTCCAAGAAAATATCTTCCATTTTCCATTTTCTTTTCCTTTTCCCATTTTCTTTCTTTCCTTTAGCTTCCACCAGAAGCTTCCTTTTACTTCCACCCTAAGTTTCTCCAAGCTTCTCCAACAAGCTTCTCCAAAGCTTCTCCAACACTCCACCAAAATATCTCCACCTCACCCATCTCCATGGCAGGCCATGATTGGTCAAGAGAAACACCTCACCCCCTTCCACTTTGCAAATAACCCCCTCTCTTTTATTTATTTGCATCACCTTCACACATCCAAAACCTATAAATACCTTTCCTTCTCCATTTCATTTCATTTCTCTCTTCACCACTTCACCAAAGCCAAAACCTCCACCAACTCCTCTTCATCTCCACCACCACAACCACCACTACAACTTCTCCAACCCTTTACCTTCATCTTCTTCCTCCTCCATCTCCATGGAAACCACCACAAACTCCACAACTCCACCAAAGCCTCCTCCTTCTCCTTTACCTTCTCCAAACCACCACCACCATCAACACCTCTTCATAAAAACCTCCATCTTCTTCTTCTTCATCATCAACTTCAATCACAACCATCAAAATCTGTTCTGCACTCTGTTTTCAGACTATTAGTCGACTTGATCCCTTCATTAGTCGACTTGAACCCTTTATTAGTCGACTACCCCATTTTTCTAGTCGACTAACTTCCTGAAATGCGACCTTATTAGTCGACTTGGTCCTCTTCTATAGTCGACTAACTCCTTTATTAGTCGACTAACCATTTCATCCTAGTCGACTAACTTTTCTTCCTGAAACGCAGTTCTCCCAAACACAGCATTACTAGTCGACTTGTCCCTTATCTATAGTCGACTAACCCCTTTATAAGTCGACTACTATATCTCCCTAGTCGACTAATCTTGACTGTTTGTTGCAGTTAATCCTTTTCTTGAATATGAACCTTATCCTCTAGACTTGCATCATATTGCTTGACTTGTCACTTGACAAACATCATCTTCCCTTCTCTCTTTCTCTCTCCTCTTCACTCTACATATTTATGGCGCGTCCCGAGTTCCATGGATTTCAGACCTTTCGGCATTTCTGGTGATTCAGGCGAGTATTCTCACTCGCTACCCTCTTGCTTCTTATTTCATTGATTATGCAAATGTTCTCGCTCTAGCTTCCATGTATTTTATTTCATGTTCCATGTCTTTTACTGTTCTATACCATGCGTGGCCGACCCTTCGTGGTCGTTGAACTTGGATTACTTCTATGTTACCACTTGTCATGTCATTACTTCAGACCTGTCAGTTACATGCTACTATTTAACACATGTATATCACTTGGCAACTGAATTGTTATCATCTACCACCTGACATGCTACTATTTGGCGAGACCCTCTTGTTATGACATGACTTACCACCGGACTATTATTAACCTCTTGACATGATTGATTACCTGCCTCCTGTTATGTCTGTTATGTAAACCTGTTATATTAAATACTTAACTTGTGATTATCATGTTTACGGGAATCCTGCCTTGTTATCCTGAATGGAACTAAGTGCCACACGGAGCAAAGTGCCACACCACACACGTGGTGGGGGCCACCTCTTGAATCTGTGGGGGCCACCTCTAGAAT
This sequence comes from Agave tequilana, assembly GCA_038442645.1. Taxonomy (NCBI): domain Eukaryota; kingdom Viridiplantae; phylum Streptophyta; class Magnoliopsida; order Asparagales; family Asparagaceae; genus Agave; species Agave tequilana. Next base: position 140,376 of record JAVJIF010002533.1, on the reverse strand, counting down.
CCATCCCCTCAGAACAAAGTGCCACATGGAACAAAGTGCCACACCACACGGTGGGGGCCACCTCTTGAATCTGTAGGGCCATTTCCTGTTATGTCCAGTTATTCCCGTAGTCTGATAATCGTGATAAGCCATAAAAAGGACAACTTGCACGGGGAATGGGAGGAAGTGATGGATGCCGGAATGATACCTTGCTTATAGTAAAGGAATATAAAAAATCATGGCGGTACGTGTTAGTGGGACTTTGGGCCCACAGGAGATTCGTGTTAGGGGGACTTAGGGCCTCCAAACTGGTCCCAGGTGTATGGGAACTACTATAAGAAGTGTTATCAGTTCTCCATCTGCTTCCGTTAACAACCCTCGGCTAGCTTATATATGGATGTATGTGTGTTGGGATGTACACCAGGACACATACCTAGATATATGGGTCAGACGAGTAATAATAATAAACGACGCTTGTTGTGATTCCTGTTATGACTCCAGTTATGGACTCCTGTTATTCCTGTTATGCCTGTTATGTGTTCTGGTTATGACTACTTTGTAACTCAGGTTGTATGTGCTTGGATTACGATGATATGAGATAAAAGTATATAGATGAGGGTTTCCTTGTTTGGATTATTCCTTCGATGTACTAGTCTCATGGAGCCGTGACCTAAGCTTATACAATCTGTTTTGCTTGTACTGGATTTTCTATCGGATTTCCTGTTTTATGATTATTATGCTATACCTGTTCATACCTGCTCTAACCTACCTGCCTCCTGAGTACTTCCTACTTGGTATCATTGGTTTTATGCACACTTGTGCTCATCCTGCTTCGCCACTTGGCATTGGCACTACTCGCCTGGGGAGTGTCACTGACTCCCCTGGACCTCACGTCTAGGTTATGAAGCTAGGAGCGTGTGAATTCTCCCAGTTGCTGATCAGAGTAGCGCAGCGGTAGCGTGGATCTTCAGCAGACCGTTCAGAGCTCTATCCTTCCAGGCCCCCTGTGTGCCTCTCGAGTTTTCCCTTTGTAAACTCGTGAGTGCCTTTATTCTGTTCACTATTATACATCCTTAGTATTCCCGCAATTGCGCATATCTGTGATGTAATATTCATGTAATATTGGATCACCTCTGGTGATAACTTTGTAATTGTACTTATGTGTTGGAATGTATAATGCACCACTTGCTTCCGTACTCTGATTCTTGCCGGTACTGATGCTTAGCGTATATACGTGAAGGTACTTCTGACTTGCGTATATACGTTGCAGTGACGTCTCCGTATCCGCCAGGATCGGGGCGTTACACAATGCCCTTTGGTGCATGTCAAGTGACCGCTCGATCGACCTATAGAGAAAAGCTGCTCTGCCAACGGTCGGCCGGCCAGTCGACCGACTTTGGGCCAAAAGCTTATTATTGAAATTTTTTTGAAACCAATCTTTTTCCAACAAAATAAACTTTAATCTTTAAACACAAAATAGAGTTCTAGGGACTTGATAAAACCAGTGAGTGATCATGGATCAACACAGAACAAAGTTAGAACTATATTTGTAAAAACACTTTTCTAAATCGAAAATCGATTTTTTCGAAACTCATTTTTCCCAAACTCGATCTCGAAAAATGAAAAAGAGAAATATTTTGAACTCTATATAAAATACTTTAGAAATATGAAAGATGTATGTGTGTGTCAATTCCAAAAGCTATCAATCTATATCATCTTGGTTTTAACAAACGACTATAAATCCTATCTAAAAATCAAAAATCAAAAATACAAATCTTGATATAGTCTTCTCTTGCAATCTTGATCCTTGAGCTCGTCTATATGCTTAGGTTCTGGGATCTACATCTTCTTAGGCTTCCAAACGTGTGAGTTTTATGATGAATCCGAAATGCAACAAAGAGTTAACCCGAAACTTTGTTAAACAAAATTGTTAAAAACATAACTACATAATGTTTAGTTATCATCAAAACTAGGGCTAATGGCCTTTGGGCCAACACTTAATACCACCCTGATGTGCTTAATTATAGAAAGAAGAAAATTCTCATTAACCAAAATTGTAGTTTATTGGGACATGCAAATCTATCAAGTAAAAGAAGAGAATGCTATTGTAGATAATTTCTGACTTTCTTCAAAAGAATTATAGGGACTCTTATTTGATAAAGATATGGAATTTATAAGTGGCATTCTCAGGAACAACCCTAGTCTTAAAGCACCAGCACAGTTGGCCAGACTTAAAAGGAACAAGTAAAGGATTTGTACGTATACAAGCATGAAATAAAAAAGGTCCAGTATTTTTCCCATGGGAAGTACCAAGAGTATTTAGAAAGAAAACTAATGACATGGGATTGCACAGTGACTATAGTGATCTTGACAAAGAAACATTCTATACCCATAATTGATGAGCTTTTATCAATTACATGAAACTGAGATATTTCAAATTTAAATTGTAATATGGATAGTAATAAGTAAAGATGCAGAAGGAGGATAGTTAGAAGACAACTTTTAGGACCCGTTATGAAATTTATAAATTTTTGATGATGTCATATGGCTCAAATAATACATTAGTATGAGTTATAGACTTAATGAAATGTATCTGCTCATTTTATTTAGATAAGTCGCGGTGGTCTATATGGATGATATGTTAAATATGTAAAACATTCGAGCAGTTTTGACAGACTCAAACATAAATAAGTCTATATGAAATGAAATAAACTGAAATTGATTAGCAAATATCTTATATTTGGTTCCTGTTATTCAACAGAAGGAAATTACAGAAGAAGATACGAGCTATAGATGACTGGCTAATGCTAAAGTCCTAAATGGAAATAGAGAGTGATCTTGGAGTAGTTGGATATTGTCAGGGAATTAATTCGCGATTGAGCTAAGCCATTAATTAAGTTGTTGAGAACAGAAGAGAAGTATAGTTGGATGTGAGATTGGATTCTGACATTAAGACTATGAAGAACAAGTTGATTACAGTTCTAATTTTGATATCAGCTGATAAATTAGAAATAGTGAAATCTGATATATTGAAAATAATGATATATTGAAAAAAGGATTCAGATGTGTATTAAGATAATATGGATATCTTAAAGTATATAGCTGAAATCTCCTGAATAAAACTATCCAACACATGATGAAGTTAGTGGTTGAGATCTTTGCATGCAAGAGTTGGAGACATTATTCCTTAGGAAATCAGTATTAACTTATACAAATCAAAAGAATTTGATGTATTTTTATATTCTGAGAAAATGAAATATGAGGCAGAAGCATTGACTTAAATCAGGAACAGACTATGATAGAGACTTATAAGTTTCTCCGGAAACTAAATGTTGGACCAGATGGTTAAGTAGGATACTTTATGAAGAAACCTGAAACTCATGAGATGATTCCTCTTGCCTAGTAAAACGAATTACAAGGAAAGGATGACATAGGAATGAAGACTAATACGATAGACTTGTATATCGGTTCAATTAATGGTATGGCAGATCCAACCAATAATGATAAAAGCAAGTAAACTCAGAAAAGAGATTCGAGATTTTCAAAAATTAAGAAACAAGTTGCAGTTGGATTGAGATCGGATATAAATAGTTGTTCAGATGATACATTATGTTTAGGAATTAGAGTATGAGCAGAGGGCCTTGATTCAACTTAATTTATCTATATCCATGAAAACCAAAGCTATTGTGATCTAAAAAGATATAGTTGGGAGAATGAAATGACAAAGGAAAATAACACCATATGTAGTTTTGTATTTAGCATGTTATCATGTTCAAGAGGAATAAAGTAACTGAGCCCTTACAACCATTATCAAGATCGAAATAACAGTGGGTACCTAAGATTATAAATTGTGTTACAGTATATTCCCTTAATACATAAAGGAAATAAGATAGTTTGGATGATTCGTAATCTACAGTTTACTAAGTCAGCCCACTTCATTCTGTAATGGGCAACTAACAAAGGTTCTAATAGAAAAGTATTTGATGATAGTCTAATGACATGGATTACCGAGAATTATTATAACAGAGTAAGATATCAGCTTATTATCACATTCTTGAGGAAGACTGCAAGAGAGTTTAGGTGAGATTTAGTACAACATAGTACCCTGAGATAGATGACCAATGAGAAAAGTGCAAAGCTCTGCGGGTATGTGAAGAGCTCATGTACTGGATTGGAAAAGATTATAGAAAGATCATTTACATTGAGCAAGGTCTTCTTTTAATCGGTGGTCATGCAAATATGAAGACAGCTCAATTGGTTGGTTGATATGAAATGAAGTGTAGAGCAATGATGTTGGGCTAAATATTGGTTCCACAGTATAGTCCATGTTGTAAATCACCTAGAGGGGGGGTGAATAGGTGATTTTGCTAATCTAATGAACTTAATGCGGAATTTAAAAACTAATTGCAATTAATAAGAGATGCACACTCAAACAAGCCAAGCAAATAATTATGAATGAACAATATGAATTTATGCAAGGCACAATATAGAGAGAGGGTAAGAGCCAAGGGATCAAGCGCAAACAACAAGATATGTTTCGAGGTTCGAGCACCCAGCTCTACATCCTCGCCTTCACACAGAAGGATTTCAAGTCCACTAGCTTGTCCACAAAGGACTCCCACAAAGGGAACCTCCACCGAGGATTTGGGGCAATAACAATTACAAGGAGTACCCAACTCCTCTCCTTACAAACACAACCTCCTCCTTGAGGCATAACTCCAAGCCAACAAACTATCACCTCACAACTTGAGGGATTAACATAAGGATCACCTCACAACTTGAGGGATACAACCCAAAGGCACAAAGCCAAGCAAAGATTGGGTTTATAACTTGGTGGTCTAACAAACAACCACAAACAATCTCTTTCTCCCACACAAAGATCCTATAGAATAAGAAAGTAGATGTAGCTCAAGTGTGGAGAAAACCAATGGAATGGAAATCAAAATCACAAAGAAAATCCTTGGAAAAAACTGAAATAAGATATAGAAGTTGAATCAAAACTCTTTTTCCAAAAAATCCTTTTCTTTGATATTCCAAACCCTAGCAAAAACACCAAATAGATTGTTCAATTTAAATCCTAAAACTTCTTTTGATTGCTGTGAAAACATCAGAGAGTATGAAAAAATTCGCACAAAAAATCTTAGAGAAAAACTCTTTCCAATGGGGTATTTATAGCCCCCAGAAAATTATAGCCGTTGGCAGCAGAAATGGCCTACCGGTCGACCGTCCAACGGTCATATTATGACCGTTGACAGCTACCGGTCGACCGGGCGGTCGACCGTCCCCAGAACCAAAGAGCAACGGCTCTCTGGACGGTCGACCGTCCGGTCGACCGAAACAAACAGAGAGCAACCTGCTCTCAGTCGGTCGACCGTGCGGTCGACCGGCTTAAGGGGCAGCCAGCGTGCACGTATCCGTGCACGTCGGTCGACCGCTACGGTCGACCGGCCTAGCCTGGCAGCTGAAGTTCTGGGAAAACTTGGTTTTAAAGACTTAAAAAAATCCCATAAAATCTCTAAAATTCCACAAAAATAGTTTTCTCATTTTTCATTGAAATACAAACTTGTGTTAAAAAGTTTAACACAAATCTCAAACATTTTGAACTATTTTTGTGTTATAGAAATTTTGCCAAAAACCAAAAACTGTATTTTCTAAAAACTTGGATTTTTGAATAGAAAATACATTTTGTCCAAAACTCATCCAAATACAAAAACATGATATTTAACAACATTTAGGCATGATGTATATGAATATAATCCTATATACATGAAACATATATATATCCATGTTTTTGACTTTAATTCCAAAATATGTTTTGTTAAAAATACCAAAACATAAAACACATGAATAAGTAAGTCAAAACTAAGTTTGTCTAGGAAGTTGAAGCATGCATGTATATAGAACAAATCTTATATACATTAAACCATGTAAACTTATTTTGATCTATCTATTCAGTAAACCAAGATCGGTGAAACCAAAAACGAAAAAACTGAAAACCAATATTCAAAACATGAAACGTGTGTGTTGTGAACTTGAGCATATCATATTATTCTAATCTTTACAATTTGAATCTAAACACTAAACTAAACTATGGTACCGATGTCTTCTTGTAGAGCGCCGTCTCCAAGCCGACTCGATCCAAAACTTCCTTGATCCACCGAGCAATTGCTATATATGATCATTGACACTCGGGCTCTTGAATCAACATGTGAAAGCTTCCAAATCATCTTTTTGAAGCTAATCACCTACTAATAACTTGATTAATGATCTGAAACTAAAATCACAAGATTATTAGTACACATAACTACATGAGTTAATCATCATCAAAACTAGAGTGGAAGGCCTTTGGGCCAACAATCTCCCCCTTTTTGATGATGACAAAACTCATGGAGTTATATATGCATGGATCAAAGTTAAGCTTCAAAGAAGCTCCCCCTTAACTCATGCATAAAACAAATAAACATAAATATGCAATGAATGACAATGCATAATCATGCATAAACAATAAATGGCTCTAGATACTAATGAAATGTTTAAAAACAAAACATGCTCTAGATACCAATTAAAATTAAACTAAATTAAACTTAATATATGCAAAACATAAACATGCATATATAAAACTTCTCAAATAATTCTCCCCCTTTTTGTCAACCATCAATAAAGGGGTAAAAAGCAAAACCAAATCAATAAATTTTTCTCCCCCTTTTTGTTCGAAACCATGAATCAACAAAAGGGTTAATAAAGACAATGTTCTCCCCCTTTGTCTAAAGCAAAAACAAAACCAAATAGGGGTGACTATCAATTAAGATATCAATTGAAAATATGTCTAAGTAGCATCTTGATACCAATTTAAAGGAAACATAAAAACATTGATACCAATTATAAGAAAACAATCTTGATACCAATTGAAATTAAACATAACAAATTTTGAATTTCTAAATAAGGATTTTGATACCAATTGTAAATATTTTTCATTTTGAACATATGATACCAAATTGAAATTTTCAATCATAAAGTATGGGAGTGGAAATCAAATACCAATTGAAAGATGAAATACAATTTTTCTCCCTCTTTATGAATTACCAAATAAAAACATGCAAAGCTTGTATATGGATACCAATTGAAAACTAGTCAATTGAAACAAGATAGTCATTATAAAACAAGCTTTATCATGATTAAAATTTGTGCTATAAGATGAATATAATAAGCACAAATAAAAACATATATATGTATGAAAATTAGATACCAATTGAAATTGATACTCTTTGAAGTGCAAGCATACATATACAAAAAATATATGAGTATACAAAAATGTCAATATTGATACCAATTGAAACAACAATAATGATCAAGTGTATATCTCATATCCTATCCTCCCAATCATGTTCAAGTTTAAAATGATTTTCACTATAAGGCATACAAGAGCATAATCTCCCACCCAACCACCCTTTGAAGGTAGGGGTTTTCAAAAATAGGTTTGAAAATAGAGTACGTTTGAAAATCTCTACCATAAGAAGAATACGAACTAGTTAAATGGAAAATCTCGTTAACTAGTACGAAATCCTTCAAGTAAGGAATAAAATAAAATTGTTTTTCATGAAACACATGTAATTCACATGATCACTAAACACTCAAAATACATAAAGCCCATATCATACTCATGAAAACAAAGTCATGAGAAACCTAATAAAGTGAGTGAACAAGTGTTATGTGACACATATCATCATGAAAATATTCAATTAAGCTCGATTTAAATTCCTTAAAAACATGAAAAACTAGATTTTCATTACCAATTGAAATTACCTAAAAACATGAAAATCATCAAAACAATTTAAACTTTAAGGTATATGTATGTCATGTACAAACTAAAGTATACATACATATCCTCAACATAAGGAGTCCACAAAAATGTATGCATGAAGGCACGTGGCTCAAGGATGTACATGTATAATCAATAGTTTGGACAAGATAGACATATACATGAAGTTAAAACACATGATCATAGAAACATATTCAAGATGAGAAATACAAGTTAGAATGCATGAATCATCAAAACTAGACTATACTAGCACATTTAATGGGTACAAATAGGCATTCAAGCACAAACATAAAAAGATTTACTTGTGGCCCATTCTATGTATAAGTATAAATCCTAGTCTTAATGAAAACTAACATTTAAACGTAAATTCAAAACGTGAGGCATAAAACGGGACATAAATCAACATGATAAATATAAAAATGATCATTATATAAATCCACATGATATTAGAGTTATTATGCATATCATAGCTCTAATAATCATGGCATATAACATCTTAATCAAAACATTAAGCATTGAAGAAAATCATAAACATCCATATGATCATTATATATATGCATGTGCATTAGATCTAGTGCATACATATTAGTTTAAATAAGGTGAGAACACTAAATATAGATCCATATAAAACATGGGTGTCTCAAGTAACTAAACATGTATATCACTAATCTAATCAACATGACATAAGTATAATGAACAATAAAACATGACATGCTATAAATAGATGAACATGAAAAGCATGTAAATATAAACGGGAGTTAGAGATAGATACCAAACCGATGAAGGCATCTCTCAAGTTCTCCAAAACAAGGTGGTCCTCCCACCAAACTCCCCTTGAAAGTGATGCATCCAAAAATGGTTCTCTTTAAGCTTGGAACGCATCCACCTCAAGGCACCAATACTCTCACGTGATGCGAGAGCCCACACCTACATCAAAAATCAAAGGGGTGGTCTTTGGTACCCATTTTCTTTTGGGTCCATAGGGGTTAGTGTCTTTCCTAACCCAAACAAGACTATTTGCTAAATTTTCAATATGTAAACATCATAGCAAAATCTAGCAAGGTGGCCTTTTCAACCACAATGTGTACAAGTGTACACATGAGCATACATGTTATGGTTGTGTCCGTGATGAGCATGTGTATGCCGTGATGGGTGTACATATAAAGATGGAATTTGTTTCTTGCGAACCAAGGTTTCCAAGCGTGTATGATTCAAAGTACATTGGCTCAAAGTGGAGCCCAAACAATCTACACTTTTCTTCAAAATATTTATGTCATTTTCAATAGTAGAAGATAAAGTGGAGCATGTAAAAGATGTGCAAGAAGAAGAAGCTATACTAGCATGGCACACATGAGAATCAATATCAATTTTCAAAGATTCATTTTTCTTTAAAACTAAATCTAATTCTTTTGTAATGAAATCAATTTCATTTTTCAAAGCAAGGTTATCATTTAAAACAAAATCCAATTTAGAAGATAGAACCTCATTGTTTTTCACAACATCATCACAATCATTTTTGCTTTTCAAAACATCAATCTCTTTTAGGGCAAGGTCTAGTTGAGATCTTAGTGAGTCACGTTCACTAGTAATCTCTTCATTCTCTTGCAAAACTGATTCAAAAGTTGAGCACAAATCCTTCATTTCTTCTTTTAAATCAAAATGATTCTTTTTCAAAGGTCATATTTTTTCACAAAATTTTCAAGCTTAGAGGCAAGTTCTACATTTAAAGTTTGAACTTCTAAGCATCCATAGCAATATAAACTAGAGCTATCATCTAGTTGAGAATCCGATTGTACCTCAAGGGAGTCTTTCCCTTGGACCATGAGGCAATACTCGTCGGACATGTCTCTCCTAGATCTTCTCAACTTGTTGATGATCCTTGGTAGCTCGGAAGAAGTCAATATGCTCCAAACTGCAAAAGCCGAATCATAATGATCAAACACCGGTAAAAGATCTTCATTAAGAGATGCTCTAAGTGTTTTAAGTGCTAATGCATTTGCCTTCTTATGCTTGCTAGCATTTGGGTAGGATTCTTGAGTAGTGGCTTGATAAACTAGATGTCCTAGGCTTTTTAAATGACAACTCATCTTGGCCTTCCAAATATCATGTCTAGAAAAATCAAACATAGAAGGGCTATCCATGAGTGCAAACTAAATGTGTGCAAATGAAAAATGCAAATGAAGATTAGCAAACCAAGATCTCACTTCTAGGTGGTTAAACCTAAATATCAAGAGCGTAGGCTCTGATACCAATTGTAAATCACCTAAGGGGGGGTGAATAGGTGATTTTGCTAATCTAATGAACTTAATGAGGAATTTAAAAATTAATTGCAATTAACAAGAGATGCACACTCAAACAAGCCAAGCAAATAATTATGAATGAACAATATGAATTTATGCAAGGCACAATATAGAGAGAGAGAGAGAGTAAGAGCCAAGGGATCAAGCGCAAACAACAAGATATGTTTCGAGGTTCGAGCACCCAGCTCTACATCCCCGCCTTCACACAGAAGGATTTCAAGTCCACTAGCTTGTCCACAAAGGACTCCCACAAAGGGAACCTCCACCGAGGATTTGGGGCAATAACAATTACAAGGAGTACCCAACTCCTCTCCTTACAAACACAACCTCCTCCTTGAGGCACAACTCCAAGCCAACAAACTATCACCTCATAACTTGAGGGATTAACACAAGGATCACCTCACAACTTGAGGGATACAACCCAAAGGCACAAAGCCAAGCAAAGATTGGGTTTATAACTTGGTGGTCTAACAAACAACCACAAACAATCTCTTTCTCCCACGCAAACATCCTATAGAATAAGAAAGTAGATGTAGCTCAAGTGTGGAGAAAACCAATGGAATGGAAATCAAAATCACAAAGAAAATCCTTGGGAAAAACTGAAACAAGATATAGAAGTTGAATCAAAACTCTTTTTCCCAAAAATCCTTTTCTTTGATATTCCAAACCCTAGAAAAAACACCAAATAGATTGTTCAATTTAAATCCCAAAACTTCTTTTGATTGCTGTGGAAACACCAGAGAGTATGAAAAAATTCACACAAAAAATCTTAGAGAAAAACTCTTTCCAATGGGGTATTTATAGCCCCCAGAAAATTATAGCCGTTGGCAGCAGAATATGCCAGAAATGGCCTACCGGTCGACCGGTCGGTCGACCGTCCAACTGTCATATTATGACCGTTGACAGCTACCGGTCGACCGGGCGGTTGACCGTCCCCAGAACCAGAGAGCAACGACTCTCTGGACAGTCGACCGTCCGGTCGACCGAAACAAACAGAGAGCAACCTGCTCTCAGTCGGTCGACCGTGCGGTCGACCGGCTTAAGGGGCAGCCAGCGTGCACGTATCCGTGCACGTCGGTCGACCGCTACGGTCGACCGGCCTAGCCTGGCAGCTGAAGTTCTGGGAAAACTTGGTTTTTAAAGACTTAAAAAAATTCCCATAAAATCTCTAAAATTCCACAAAAATAGTTTTCTCATTTTTCATTGAAATACAAACTTGTGTTAAAAAGTTTAATACAAATCTCAAACATTTTGAACTATTTTTGTGTTATAGAAATTTTGCCAAAAACCAAAAACTGTATTTTCTAAAAACTTGGATTTTTGAATAGAAAATACATTTTGTCCAAAACTCATCCAAATACAAAAACATGATATTAAACAACATTTAGGCATGATATATATGGATATAATCCTATATACATGAAACATATATATATCCATGTTTTTGACTTTAATTCCAAAATATGTTTTGTTAAAAATACCAAAACATAAAACACATGAATAAGTAAGTCAAAACTAAGTTTGTCTAGGAAGTTGAAGCATGCATGTATATAGAACAAATCTTATATACATTAAACTATGTAAACTTGTTTTGATCTATCTATTCATGAAACCAAGATCGGTGAAACCAAAAACGGAAAAATCGAAACCAATATTCAAAACATGAAACGTGTGTGTTGTGAACTTGAGCATATCATACTATTCTAATCTTTACAATTTAGATCTAAACACTAAACTAAACTATGGTACCGATGTCTTCTTGTAGAGCACCGTCTCCAAGCCGACTCGATCCAAAGCTTCCTTGATCCACCGAGCAATTGCTATATATGATCATTGACGCTCGGGCTCTTGAATCAGCATGTGAAAGCTTCCAAATCATCTTGTTGAAGCTAATCACCTACTAATAACTTGATTAATGATCTGAAACTAAAATCACAAGATTATTAGTACACATAACTACATGAGTTAATCATCATCAAAACTAGAGTGGAAAGCCTCTGGGCCAACACATGTATTCCAAGTAAGGAAGTATATCCAGGATTAAAGTTATGGAGATGATGACTTAAAAGTTATATAGTTGATTTCTTAGAATTGGACTTCCAACTAAACTTGTCCTATGTGGAATAGCCAATGGTAATATTGCATAGAGGTATGAAGACAATGAAGGACAAAGCAAGTTCATTGGTACTTTTCCACTTCTCTGTCTCCTGCTTTCCCGACTTTTGCTTTGTGCGTCGATTATCTTTTCTACCCATTTCTATTATATCTTCCTCTAACGGTCACTTTTTCTAATCTTTTCCATGTTCCCTTGCTATGATCATCACTTCTAATCCTTCTAATGTCCATCTCCCTCCTTATCGAAATTGTGAGGATGCAATTTTGTGTGAGGTAGGTAGGATGTAATATCCCGTTCCCGAAATACGTACACGAAGATGTGTAACAAATTTTCCACTAGTATTTCTCTATTTTCTATGTATTTATTATGCATTTAGCATCACTTTGTTATCATTTTGCGTATCAGATTTGGATTTTTGTGAACTCAGAGTCAGCTCAAGTCTGAACCCAAGACCCGATTTTGATAAAATGACTGATTTGATCATTTTGAGAGTTGGATTGGACATGTTTTCAGTTTTAGATAATTATTTTGATATTTTAGATTCTCTGAGAATTTTTTGAAATTTTTCTTAATTATTTTACAGAATCTCCTAAAACCGGTATCAATCACTATCGTCAATTGATTCCAAGATTTTTACTTTATAAATGGAGATAAATTTCTAGAATCTGTTTTTATATTATTTGTCGGAATCATATTTTTTATTTTAGTGCACTTTTAGAGATTTTTTTGAAATTAGTCAAAATTCGGTCGAACTGATGTCGATCGGTATCACTGATACATTCCAAGATTTTTGATTTCACATTACTCTTAAGTATAATATTTTTTATTTTATAGAATTTTTGGATGTCATTCTGAACTAGTCAAATTTTTACCCAATTAAATAATATTAAATAATTTTTTTTATTCTTTCTTCTCCACCAATCCTCTTCTTTTTCTTCTACCCCAAGCACCGACTTTCCCATTCAACCTCCACCGACCTTCCCTTCAACCAACCTCCCTCCAATTTAAAAATCTCTCTCCCTAATTTCATCTACCTCTCTCTCTAAATTATTTAACCACTCATCCTTTCTTTCACTCTCTCTCTTTCTTCTCTCCCTCTCCTAACCACAGCCAGAGCCCCACCACTGGCCGTCGATGGCCCGACGCTCCCTCCAGTCTACATCCCGGCGCCGCCCCCTTCAATTCCCAAAAACTCCTCCCATCTCACCTCCTCCATCTTCCTCAACCTAATTCTCACCACCATCTTCTTTAATTCCAACTTCACTACCTCAACTTCCCTCTCATCTCCCAATTCCACCATCTTCCAAATCAACCACCTCCTCCCTCTCCAATCACTACATCATCATTAATCATCCTCTCATCCTCCTAAATCACCACCCCTCTTCCAATTTCATTTCAGTTCCATCACCTAAATTTCTCCAACACCACCAAACTATTCCCCACTCCTCCACTGGTCGGCTGGCACCGCCCAGCGGCCAGAGCTGGCCGTAAGCTAGGCCACGACCCACTTGGTCGTGGCCTATTCCTCCTTCCTCTCTCTCCATGTTTTCCCTCTTCTCTCTTCTTTATTGAATTTTAAATGTGTATGTGTTGTATTATTGGAATTTCTAGAGTTCTCGACGTATTCCATAATTTTAGGCGAATACTCTTGCTCTATTTGAGTTTTCCCGCTTCGACGAGTGAAAATTATATTTTTTTAATAATTTTTATAAAATTGTTGTACTCCTATAAATTGTATTTATGATGGTAAAATACTTGCATCAGTGCTTTAGATGCTTGTTGTAATTCTTAGGAATTTTCTCTAAATTTTTAGAAATTTTTTGTATTTTAATAGAATTTATATGTATATTTAGGAATTTTGTGTATTTTGTGCATTTTGGGACTTACTGTGGTGCAGGTTGCAGGAGAAGACCCTCAGGACAAACTTTCCCTTAGTGGTAGCGTTATCTCGAGAGACCACCCTGTTGGTTATCCAATATGCATAATGGGCCAACGCCCGATGCCTTGCCCTTCCTCTGGGAGTTCGCGGTAATCAGAAGGGGTGGTAATGGTTTCTTAGTGGCAGATACCATACTGCATCATTATATTGTTATGATTATGTTATTTATGTTGTGGTACAAACATCACCTGCAAGTACTTATACAGCCTCCGGGCTTAACCACTTGGTGGTTCTATATTACAGCCTACGGGCTTAATCTCTTTAAGGTTTTTAACGGATCTACCATTTTATATAGTTTCGCCTGGTAGGAGAGACTTAGCGCCTAGTGTTTTATCACTAGACTCGCTCGAGCAGAATTTTATCAGATTTCAGACTAGCATTTTAAGACTGAGTCATTCCTGAATTCCACAATGTGCTTTAGCAATTAAACACTGTTCGCTGATCTTGTCCCAGCACTGTCTCGCACCGCTTATTTGTGCGCATAGTTATAGTGCTGCTTTTATATTATTTCATTAAAGTTGACTAGTTGTGAAGAGTTTGAAATCATTACCATGATTTATTCTTGATATCACTGTTTGGAGATACTGTTATTTTAACTGAACATTGATACTGACTAATACTGATATTCTACCTGACACTCGGACATTGGACATATATCTTTATACTGACTTCAGTACATATACTGACTACTGACCCAGTACCATAATTCCTGAACAGATTAAAATACAAATTCACAGATATTGCTTTTATAGGGACATTACTGAACTCCTACATACTGAATATTGTATTACTGAATCCTGGATAAGGATATACTGATACTACTATTACTAATACATATGATGTATGGAACTAAGTGCCACATCACAAACATGTGTGGTGGAGGCCACCTCTAGAATCTCACATCTCTTTTGTTATTCCCCGTAAATCAATTATCGTGAAGCCAAAATGAAAAATATCCGAAAAATGTATAATAAAATAAACAACTTACACCGGGGCAGAGAAAACTGATGGCATTAATAAGTACGTCTTCATACTGACTCTATATTACGCAACTACAATTTCAGATCTACCTGAGGCCACAGGAGGACTGGTCGGGGTGAACTGGCACCCCTGTCCTGATTTCATTCCTGTTCCAAGGCTAAGACCCTTATGGCTTAGCCGCTGGTTCTGGGGCCAGACCTAAGATGTCCTGAGGCCGTTTATGCATGGGGCCCATTATGAACGTGATGCGTTGATTCTCCATCAATTTCTAATAACCAATCTCGCCCTACTCATATGTGGATATATGTGTGTCGGGACGCTGGGACACATATCTATACATACGGGTCAAATGAGTCTTAAAAATAATAATAATAATACTAATTAGATTATAGTACTGAACCTACTGACTTCATGTTATGACAGAATGACACCACTGACAAACATGTATATGTAAGCAATACAAGTTGTATACACTTGGTTGATGGTAAAATAAGGTATATGGTATATATATATGAGTGTTTTCTTGTTTGAATTATCCCCTCAACGTACTAACCCTATGGATCTGACAATTAGGTATACACAATTACCTTATGGATCTGACAATTAGGTATATACAATTAGTTTTACCTGCATTTACATATACAGGATCTTATACTGATCCTACTGACAGACTTGGTACTAAGCAATTCTAGTTATATATGCTCAGTTATTAGTGAAGTGGGGTATATGGTATATAGATGAGGTTTTCTTGTTTGGATTATCTCATCGACGTACTAATCTCATGAATCCAGTAATTGAGTTTATACAAATAGTTTTGTCTACAGTTGTATATAATATATTGATTGAATGTTACCTTACACTTTTGTACTAGTCCTAATTCCGTTTATTTTATTGTTCATTGCATATCTGCCTGACTTGAGTACACGATACACTTTTCTATACACGGGTGTTGCTTGTGCACGCTACTTGGCCTCATTTTATGCACTCGTTTGGTTGCTTTTCTGACAACCCCTGGACCTGCTATCCAGGTACTGGAGTTTGGTCCATGGAGGACTTCTTGTGCTAATCAGAGTGCGTAGCAGAAACATTGACTAGCGGTTGACTATTCGTAGCTTTTAACTTCTAGCCCTCCTGCTCAGCTCTCGAGAGTCATTGTAGCAGTTCATGAGCATTGTTCCATTCGTAAATTCATATACTATATCATTAAAATCATGTACAAATTCTTATCCAATGATGTCATGTATTGTATAATAATGATATACTTGTACTGTAATATTATAATGTACATTACCGCACGCTTTCGTACCCTGACTATTGTACTGTGTTGATGCTTAGCTTGTATACGTATAGGTGTTCTACTCTGCGTATATACGTTGCAGTAGCGCTTTCATACCCGGTGGGGTGGGGCGTTACGAAACCTAACAAAAATTAGTTTGTAGAGGTGTTTTAAATATTTAGATCATGATCAAATGGAAGAATTGAGAATTTGTAGGTCTAAAGATATAGATCTAATTAACTCACTTACTACTTTCGGCCATCCATTTTGCGTCGCCTGATGAATAGGCAAAAAGTACTCAAAACACATGATTTTTTATTTTTAGTTACTTTAAATAATATAAATCAATTTCAACGGAGTGGATCTTGTATTTTAATATTGGATGTTGGTATTTGAGTGGAAAGGATTCGGGCTCGAATACTTCTGAAACTACATAAGTCTCTCTCTCTCTCTCTCTCTCTCTATCTATATATATATATATATATATATATATATATATATATATATATATATATATATATATATATATATATATATATATATATATATATATATATATATATATATAATAGACTTGTATAGTTCCGGAAGTATTCGAGCCCTAACCCTTCCCACTCTAATACAACCATTCATCATCCAAATACAAGATCCACTCTGTTGAAGTTGATTTATATTATTTCAAGTATCTATAAATCAAAAATCAAGTGTTTTGAATACTTTTTGTCTATGCATCAAGTGGTGCAAAGTGGACGGCCGAAAGTGATGAGTTGGTTAGATCTACGTCTTTGGACATACAAATTCTCGATCCAGCCATTTTATCATGATCTAAACATTTAAAAACCCCCCACAAACCAATTTTTGTTAGGTTTCAAATTTTCTACACCGTTAAACTAACAAACTCACAATTTAAGCCGTTCGTTTTTCTCCTACTTGATGCATGGCAAAAAGTATTCAAAAACCTTGATTTTTGATTTTATGTTACTTTAAATAACATAGATCAATTTCAACTGAATGGATCTTGTATTCGGATAATATATGATTGTATTAGAGTGGGAAAGATTCCGGCTCGAGTCCTTCTGGAACCGGTCTCTCTTCATATATAAACAGAATCTCTAATCAAATGATATCCACCTTTCCCTCTATTATATTATTACTAAAAAATAGCCATCAATTGTCTAATTTAGTGCATTAGCGCCCTTGAAGTTTTGGCATAAGATTATCGAGATCAATGACTTTGGGTTTCATTAATTTGCCCAAACTTGACCAGAGTTACATACAGTAGCATCCTTAACGAGCCATGGCGGTGCGAGTCTAATCAGGTAAAAATTGGACCAACTTGTCCCCATACCCAAACCTGACTCAACTAATCAAACCCTAGCCCAACCCGATGTATTGACATCATATTTACTCTTTAGATAAATATGATTATACTTTTCTTTTCTTTGTTTAGCCTTTTTCATGGCTATACTTCTGCAAAAGCTTTCTTTGTTAGTCATTAAATTTGACTTGAATCAATATCGGCCCAACCCAATTTCATCCGGGAGGACTTTTCTTCCCCCGACTACAACTTCTCTCTTTTTTGGGCCTAGAATAATCCAAACGGGCTTAGGTTGATCCCTTGTCGGGTTGGTTGGTCTTGGGCTGACCGGTCCTGATGTCGAGTTGATGGGAACGGATGTTTCCACCCAAAAAATGATCACCCCACAAATTATTACAAGTGTGTCATAATTTTTTTTGACATTTTTATCCTTAGCGACAAGTCCAAAATACTCTTTTCTTCTTCCTCCTCCTTCCTCCCCTCCTCCCCCTCTCCGACCTCCCCCTCCACCCTCCCCAGCCTCCCATCTCCTCCCCCCCGGACCCCCCGCCTCCCCCTCCCCCTCTTCTCCCACTCCCACCTCCCCCTGCCCACCTTCCTAGCCTCTCACCTCCTTCCCCCTATTAGAGATATCAATGACAACACGTGATCTATGTGAAAGACACCCCTCATGAAATCAATCAGATCCTAAAATTTCTATCTCAGCATCAACTTCCTTTCCTCCCTAACCATGCTGGTACCCCTCTCTATATCCCCTGTCAGTAAGGAAAAAGTCACCGTCTTCCTTTTTCGTCATCTTCTACGATTGCTACTGCTTCTTTAGAGCTTATTCACTCTGATCTATGGGGTCCGTCTCCTGTGTCCGCTGTAAGTGATCATCGCTATTATATTAGCTTTATAGATCACTACAGTAAGTATGTTTGGCTTTATCCTTTGATAAATAAAAGTGATGCTTTCTCCATTTTTCTTGAGTTCAAAATTTATGTAGAAAATTTTTTTGGGCGTTCCATTAAAGCACTCCAAACTGATGGTGGTGGCGAGTTCATAAAATTTAAACCTTACTTGTCTTCTCAGGGTATCGCTCATCGCTTATCCTGTCCACACACTAGTGCCTAAAATGACACCGCAGAAAGAAAACACCGTCACCTTGTCGAGACCGGCCTTACTCTTCTAGCTCGGTCAAATGTTCCATTTCATCACTAGCCCTATGCTTTTCAAACTGCCTCATTTCTCATCAATAGAATGCCCACCCCCATCCTCCATAATCTCTCTCCCTACCAGAAATTATTTCATAAAGTACCTGACTACCTTTCCTTACGAATTTTTGGTTGTGCTTGCTACCCTAATCTGCGTCCATACCAAACTCATAAGTTTAGTTTTCGGTCCACTCAATGTGTCTTCTTAGGTTACTCGGCTTCGCATAAAGGTTATCAAAGTTTGCATGTCCCCTCTGGTCGTATTTACATCTCTCGAGATGTAGTGTTCGACGAATCTTCCTTTCCTTTCCATTCTCCTTAGCCCTCCCTCTCTCCCCCTACTCCCACGCCTTCACCACCGATCCCCATCTCCATGCCTCTGTTATCTTCCATTGTTCCAGTCCCCTCTTCTCATGAGGGCCCCACCATTGACTCTTCTCCTCCTCCACTACCACCTCCATCACATACTCTTTCTCCACCACCTCCACCGGCACCCGCCGATGAGTCCTTCTCCTCGTCCTCATCCTCAGGCTCTCCTAGCCCCCTCCTATCAGGACCCACCATATGATCACCAGAACACAGGATAACACCAGAACACCAAAAGTCTGGCTAGCCACCCGGTATCCCATGCCTACCATCTCATGGCTGACTTGGCCACCACTCCTGTCGAACCCACATGTTTCACGCAAGCTTCTAAAGATCCCAAGTGGCACCAGGCAATGGACACTGAGATGAATGCCTTACTTAAGAATAAAACCTGGTCCCTTGTGCCATACCACCCTGCCATGAATCTGGTTGGTTGTAAATGATTTTCAAGTTAAAACATAAATCTGATGGTTCTGTTAACAGGTTTAAGGCCCGCCTGGTGGCCAAGGGTTTTCATCAACAACCAGGATTAGACTATGGTGAGACATTCAGTCCGGTCATCAAACCGACCACTGTCCGTACCGTGTGCAGTCTGACCGTCTCCAAGGGATGGTCTATTCGACAGTTCGATGTGAATAATGCATTTTTGTAGGGTTTTCTTACTGAGACGGTCTACATGGAACAACCTTCGGGGTTCATCAATCCCGCTCATCCCAATCATGTATGCAAGCTTCACCGTAGTATCTATGGCCTCAAACAGGCTCCACGGGCCTGGTTTTCTCGCCTCAGCAGTTATCTAGTCACATTGGGCTTTGTGGGCTCCAAGTCCAACACGTCTCTCTTCCTCGAACGGGTCGGGACAGATCTTCTTCTGGTTCTTATCTATGTGGACGACATCATCATCACAGGTAATGACTCACGGGCTGTCACTCGTCTTATTCAAGAAGTAGGCTGGGAGTTCTCATTAAAAGACCTCGGTCCACTGCACTATTTCTTAGGCGTGGAGTGTCATCGTACACCCTCAGGCTATTTCTCTCTCAACAGAAGTACATCCGTGACTTGCTTCTGTGACTCAAGATGGATGGTGTCAAGCCTGTTAGCTCGCCTATGGCCACTTCCTGTAAGCTATCCAAGATTGTTGGCAAGTCTCTCTCTGACTCCTTTATCTATCGAAGTACTGTTGGGGCTCTACAATACTTAAGCTTTACCAGACCCGATATTACCTTCTCGGTGAACAAGGTCGCTCAGTTCATGCAAGCTCCAACCGATGAGCACTGGAGCGCTATAAAACGGATCCTCCGTTACCTCAAATCTACCATTCAACGTGGCCTTTTTCTCTCTCGTCATTCTTCTGTACAGCTTACTGCTTACACCGATGCAGATTAGGCAGGGTCGATCGATGATCGAAAATCTACCAGTGGTTATTGTGTCTTTCTTGGTACAAATCTCATTTCTTGGAGCTCGAAGAAGCAGTGTACTGTGGCACGATCTAGCACTGAGGCAGAATATAGGGGTGTGGCCAATGCTGCAGCAGAAGTCGTGTGGTTGCAGTTATTACTTCGTGAGCTTGGAGTTCCGCAATCTCCCCCAATAGTTCTCTGTGACAACCTCAGTGCAACATATCTCTCGATCAATCCTATTCGTCACTCCCGCTCCAAACATGTTGAGATCGACATTTATTTTGTGAGGGACTATGTCGCCAATGGAGTCCTGGATGTTCGGTTTGTCAGCACTAAAGACCAACTAGCAGACATCCTTACTAAGCCTTTGAGCTCTTTAAGATTTTCTATGCTGAAGAACAAGCTCTCGGTTCTTTCGAACCCGCTTCGCTTGGGGGGGTGTTAGAGATATCAATGACAACACGTGATCCATGTGAAAGACATCCCTCATGAAATCAATCAGATCCTAAAATCTTTCCATGATTATAGGAACACATGGGACTCATGGGATTCATGCACCATGTGTTTCTCATTCTTTCTCTCAGTCAATATTTTCCTATTATTTCTCTCAGTCAATGTTTTTCTATTGTACCTCCTAAATCAGTGTAAATATGTGACCAATATATGTATATAAATACAACTAAGAACCATAACTAATGGTATCTTGTCTTTACACAAATAAGTCTTTTTCTTATTGTTTATCTCCCCCTGTTCGGTCAGATCTGACCAAACAAGCCAGATCGGAGGGGGAGTGGGCGAGGGGGGTCCGAAGAAGGGGAGGGGAGTGGGAGGAGGGGCGAGGGGAGGTCGGGGGAGGCCAGGGGGTAGTGGGGAGGGGAGACGGGAAGGTGGGGAGGGGGGAGGTGGGAGGTCGGGGATGGAGAGTAAGGGGAGGCCAGGGGGTTCACCGGGGAGGGAGGCGGCTGGGGAGGGGGTTCGCCGGAGGGAAGGAAAAGGAGAGGGAGAAGAGAAGAAGAGGATAATCTGATCTTTTTTTAATTGTTAGGGTGCCTTTGTCACATTTGTGGGTGCCTTAATCCCCCTGTAATTTTTTTGAAGCGGAAGTACCACTGGGTGCCTTCAAAAGCAGTGTGAAATGTGGATCCGGATTGGGCCTGTGTGGCTCCGAACTTTTGGTAAAAATTTCCAATCCTAATTCAAATCAAATCAAGAGAAGTTAAGTTTTCTCAGTTATTAAGAAATAAGTGCATTTGTCCTTTCACCCTCCACTCTCCCCTCCAGCCTCCTCCCTCCCCAGTTCCTCCTCCCTCCCCTCCAGGTTCCTTCTGCTTCCCCCTCCTCTTTGTTTTTCCCCCTCCCCTCTCCTCCTACTTCTTACTCATTCTTTGCCGCGCGGCAGTGAATCTCCCTCTGTTTCCATCTTGTCGCTGGTGCGGGTCTCAGAGAGAGAGGAACCAAAAATGGTGAGAGGAGGAAGCAGCAGCAGCGGCCTCGGCAGCAAGTCCCGCTTCGATATCTTTGTCTGCCCTCTTTCTAAGCAACCATAAGGTTAGTTCTGTCTCTTCTCTCTTAGTTCTTTTTCCTTTTAATTATAATTGCTGCAAGAACTAAGTGATGACAAAGAAAGAATTACTAATTGGGGCTTCGCTTCCTTGTTCTTGATTCCACAGGTCGTGCTGCCATGAGTCGCAATCTCTTATCAGTGATGCCATTGGAGTTTCCTTCTCTGTAAGTCCCCATCCCTCCCAAACTTTATTAACATTCGAAATATCCCAATCCCGTATGCAATATGAAAAGTAATTAACATAAAATGCGATTTTACTGTTAATTTTCTTACCCGAATTGCCTAAAATTTACCAGAAAATGGATGTTGTGCTATGCTAATGAGAATTCCATGTGAAATTTGAAAGTTGATGCCTTCTCATACCTATAAGTTATTTGTGGTCTCTGCATGCCATATGCCCTAGTGAAAAAGTACTTGATTCACTCGGATTAATGCTTTCCCTAGTATCTGCTAGATTTTTTGGCAGGTGGAAGAAACTTTGTAAATGCTTTAAATATGATCTAGTTCCTCCCAAACAAATAATATGATTCACACCCTCCAATGCAACACACTTAAACAATCGCAATATAGCAATTTACGAAACTTTAATATCTTTTTTTAAGACATTAGTCTATGAGATGAACGTGAGACACAATTCAATTGCAAGTTGAGAACTCCCATGGGTTTGCATTATTGTAGTAGAGGTATGATTAGATCTATAATCATGTAGGATTTTCTATTTCTTGTTCTAGTGAAGTTTGGCAATTTGATGCCCTCGACTTGTGTTAATAAGCTGGAGGGAAGTAGCAATTTAATCATGTGTATGGTGATCGCTTGATCTAGTGAACTGTGCAAAAACATATTTTCATGTCGTGGTTCGACGTTCCCTACTGCTTGTGAATGAATAAGAAGGGATCGTCATTTTAGACTAACGGATTTCTAAATGCCATAACCCATAGGACCATAAGAAAGTATGTGATTCTTTAGTGAATGCGGTCATCATGATATTCATATGAGTTCGCCCGTCTCTCAAATCATTGTGATACTGAAAATTTTTGAACAGAAATGAAACTTAGGCTGATCTTGCGATGTCAAAATTATTTTTTGACAGTGTACTTGATAGATTTTAGATGATTTCATGAAATAAAGGCTGTCAAACTTAGTATTTTTTATTATGCTCCATTACATGCAACATAATTTGCTGTGGATTCTCATGTGCAATGAATGTCCTAGAGGATGCAGTTTTGGTTGAGGCTCTCTTCATAAAGCTACTTCAGGAAATAGAAATAGTTCCAAATATCATCTAATTAGCATAAATCATTAGCCAGAGGACTCAAACTTGTCTTTATTTGTAATCCCTCTGAAGAGACACTTTAGGATAGAAACTAAATGAGGACTGAATTGAGATAGTTGTGAACATATGTAGAGGAAATTGGCTAGAGTGATTCAGTGGAGAAATCCAGGAAGTACTACAAAGAATAATACGTATACACCCTTCTTGAGAATTATTTGGCAATATGAATCCTTTGTTGCATCTTTATACTTTCCATTGCCTCATTATGTTTAATTTCATCTCCATTTGACCTTCCTATTTTTACTGTAGAGGCTGTATTCTTAAAATCTATATTCTTCAATCTCTTTCTGCATAATGAGAAACAATATGTCAAAGTAGGTTGTGTACTATAATCTATTCTACTTTGAAGTAATATTTTGGAGTTATTGCTTTAGAATATTGAACTAAAGCAATGCATTTTAAATAAAATGAGCTAAAATGTGTAAAAAAATCATAATTTTTTTAACTAAATTTTGTTAAAGCAATATTTCTAAGCTAAATGCAGGGTGCTTATAAGAAAAGATGAGATCACAACTAGCTTACCGTGAATCAACAGTATACTTTGGTCCATCTTGATATAGAACTTCTAGTTCTTTTCTTCTTCCAATGTAGTAATTTCACAACTGCTTACTGTGAATCAACTCTATACTTGTGTCCATCTTGATGTAGAAACATTTTGTTTTTTTTCCTTCTTCTAATGTAGTAATGTCAAAGCTGCCATGATAGTGGATTCCAACACCAACACTTGTGGGTTGAATTAGATCGGCTATTGATGTTGCTTGAATTAATGACATAAAGAACTGCAAAATTCGAGAGGTGGATAGAGGTGTTTGAATGTGTACTGAAGTACTCGGATAAGAAGAAACCAGGAAGAATGGGTAGTAAGGCACCTAAAGCTACACGATGTGTAACACTTGCTTTATTTAATTGCGGATTATTACCATATATGCTGTTATGCGCATAGATTATATATTTTCCGACTAATATAATTCAATCCGTTTATTACCCCAATATGAAAGTATTGGTGTTGGTAGCATGTTGTGTTAATAGGTAGATTATTCCAACTAAAACCCTATAGCATTAAGAGAATGAGAGTTAGTACAAAATAATCCATGAGAGTAAAGTATACATACTAGTTAGTAGTCTCACAAATACATGTATGTGTATACTATCTTAAATTATGTATGTATATATACTTTAAAGTATATATTCATAATAACTTTAACTTTTTGCCCTAAGAAAGTGCCCAACCATGCTTGGGTGGTGGCATGACTTGTAAGAGAAGTGGGAAGGACCATGGCTATAGGTGTATGATGGGGATGTAAAGCACAAATATTGATGAACACTTGGCAATGGGGGATTATTTTGGTGGAAAGTATATAAAGGAGAAAATGGGAGAAAAAGTCTCATTTCTCTCATTCATTTCTCTCTCCCACTTCCATCTCCTTCTCCCCCCACACTCTCACTCTCATTTACTCACTCACCCGCCTTTTTCCTTTGTTAATTTGCTTCCTAAGCCTATAATATCCTTACTAAACACTTATTTAGACCATGAAGAATGATGATCTAGCATCACACCATAAGGATTAGCTTCTTGAGGCAAGTGTAGACCAATGTTTGGAAGAAAAGAGTATTTTTGGTTAGTTAAGGTAACAAATTCTTAGGTCTATACTAATCTTTTTTTTTTAATACATAGGCCACTAATGATGTTGCCATGATCATGTAGGTTTTTATCTAGCCAGCAAACGAGCGTGTTAGGCGAGAGTGATCTCTTCAAGGATGAGTAGAACTTCTAACCACTAAATGATAAGTTTGAAATTCTTAATCTTGAGTACTAAAGAGAATTATAAATTTATGAACCGTGAAAATAAATATATATGGATATAGGATGCATATTACATACTATGATTATTAGTAAGTATAATGTTGGATAAACTATGGGAATACATATATATAAATGTGTGTGTATGTGTATGATTATGATGTATGCACATACGTGTGATTGTTAGATTAAGTATAGCATTGGAAACCCTATGAGAATGTGATTATATATATAATAAATTAACTATGATAGACATGAAATTCTATATTAAAAGTGATGAGCTTGTGGTGAGATTAGAAAGTAACTTTTTTCATGTATATTGTTCTATATTATTGAAATTTTAATAAGTATATGAAGTATTGAAGACCATGTATGCTCATCTTTGGGTATGATTGATGTCAGTGGCAGAACCAAGAATAAATTTTGGGATGGGCTGCAACTTTTTATAACATATGCTTATAAATTATATGAATTTGCCAAAAGAATAAAACAATAGTCTCCACTAAATCACGGGCAAAACCAGAAATAATTTTTTTCAAAAGAAAACCAAAATAGAAGGAGGTCTAAGATAATATATGGAAAAGAATCAAATAAAAAGGGGTTTAAGGTAATATATGAAAAAAATGGGCCGGGCTGTAGCCTGGTTCAGCCAACTCTTCAGTCCGCCCTTGATTGTTGTGGACATGAATGTGTGTAGTATGAACCATGTATGTCCAATTTCATTTTATATAATCGGCACCCCATGTACATGTTTGATAGTTTACAGAACCAGTGTAGTAATGAATAACTATACATACATGTTTATGGATATGATTTCATACAAAATCATGATAATTTGACATATGAGTTTCTGAAAGTGATGATATATGATTGAACATAAAGTTTAGTTTCATGCATAAATATTCTTAAATATAAATAATAATTTTATCATATTAAATGGAATAAGAAACATGCATGCTAAATTGTGATGAGAACTATATGTTGCATGTTATTGTTATAAGTGTAATATTCATTAATTTTTGGATACTATGTTGTACCTTATGATGGTAAATATGATTGGATATTGGAGGAAGGGACCAGGTTGAACCGGAGGTGATCGAAGGGGAGTGTTATTATGTTTGAATAACGAAATTAGAGAAAGAGACCGGATTGAATCAGAGGTGACCGAAGGGAGTGTTATTTGTTATGTATATAAATGTGTTTTAGTGATAAACTTGAGGCTTGTTTTATTCTTTATTTGGTTAATATGAAAGCATGCATGATAATGTAATAAGGTATAACAAATTATTGCATAAATTGTTTTATTCACTGAGCTGTCAAGCTCACCCCGTTATGTTAACCACCTTCAGGTATGGATAAAGGTAAAAAGATCGCCTAGAGCCACCTTATGGGATAGATGACAATTGAAGACTAGTATTACATTTTGTCATGTTTTTCTCCTAGTGTGTATATTTTTGAAAATTCTATGTATAAATCTCTAAGTCACTATGTGTTAAAAACTCTTCTAGTATATTGTAATACATTTAATGTTTATGATTTAAGCACCTGATATACTATTTTATTCTTATAATGATGGTTGAAGATATTTATAGAGTAAGAGTGGTTGAATCTATGAATGATTGTGGATGGATTGGTGAATTTGGTATATGAAATTATAAGTAGGCTGATGTTAGCCGAAAATAAATATTGTACTGTAATGGGCTCCATGTTCTGAGGAGATGCTGCCGATATTTTGGGGATTTCTGTATAGTTAGAATAAACAGCGAGGTTTGTGATAATTGAAGAGATTAGAGACTGGGACCGTTACACGATGCAGTGAAGCATTATGGGATTGATGCATTAAAGAAAGAAGGCAGTTTAAGTATGAATCCACTTCCTATCAAGGAGATGGAATAGGATTTTTAAGTGGGAGGAGTCAGTTTAGGGTTAGCAAGGTTGTTGGTGATGGGGTAAGACAATATGATATTTGTTTCACCACTGTAAATTCACTCCCCTAATCATGATTGAAAAGGAGGGATATTTTCGTCCTTAGCAACAATACCATTCCCCAACGATATATAGCCCTTATATAGTAGAATTTGGCCAAAACTGATAAGTTCATAGCTAGATTTTATAGCTTTAGTTGTTTTTGGTTCCCAAACTACTTGAAACCAGCTGAAACCTTCTTAAAAGGGGAAAGACAAGAGATAGGATGGCTTGGAAAGAAGCTAGAAGGAGAAGAAAAAGAAATGGAAAGGATGAGAGAAGTGTGTACCCCCATCAAAGACAATAGTGAATCACCTTCATTGGGCTATAGGTAGCAGCACAACCAAAACTTTAGACTTGGGGGAGTACTTTCTTTCACCTATCCAATACACTATCAGTTACTTGTGAGAAAACAATGCGAGAAGATCTTTTTTTTAGTGTTAGCTTAACAGAGTAATATAGACTTTATTTATATCTTATATAATCTACATTGAATGTTTAAAATCTAAAATGAGAACTTTACAAAATATGGTTTCTCAAATGTTTGTGTGCTAGTTAGGGTTTTACACTCCTAAATTAGGGTTATTTAGGGTTTCACACTCTAAAGAAATTTTGAGAGAGATGATCACTCACAATATATTTATCAAAATAATTCAGCAATTCTTTCATTCATTAGTAGAGAAGCCTTTGAATAGGCTTTATAAAATAGAGAAAAGTTCCCTTCCAGTATAGGAGTAAACAACTAAATTACTAAACAAAAGCAAATAAAGACTTAACTCACATACAATAAAAGACCAAATAAACTACTTGGACCACATGGATGTGACGCGTTTCATTCTTCGCTGATAAACATGTCAAGGGTGTGGCTGCATCAGTTAAAACTTTAACATTATTGAATATATTTCAATTGCCTTTATAATTAATCTCCATTACTTTTTAGGCAGAGTGTAGCCTATATTTATACTATTATAATCTTTATATTTTTCTAAATAATACACCGTTATTGTTAAATATTTTGTTTCTTAATAGGATATTATTTCTACTTTTTATTTTTTGAATTAATAAAAAATTGTGTTTGAGAATTATAATAAGTTGTTGGAGAAATAGGGAAGAAATGTAAGATAAAAGAAATAAAAAGTGTGTCTGAGAAATAACAAAAATATTTCTACTTATTTTTTCTTTTTGAATTGATAAAAGTGGTGTAAGAGAATTGATAAAAGGTTTTGTTGGAGAAATAATAAAAAAGGTAAAGGAAGAGAAAAGAAAAGTTATATTTAATAATTAATAAAAAGTTTTGTTAGAGGAATAGGGAAAAAGGTAAGGAAAAGTAATAGGAAATAATATATAAACACCTCAAATAGTGGGATTCGAATCAAGATGTTTGAATAAGAGAACATTAACAAATACCAACTTTGTTATAATGCTTATTGTGTGATAATTATTAGAATAATTTTATACGATGAGCACAAATAAGAGCTATCCTATTTTTTGGGCGGGGTCGTGGGTCACCTGACCTGCCTCTGCCACTGGCTGTAGGCACCATTTAGTGCTGCGTCTTTTCCCTTTTCGATCTCAACTAACAAGGTTGGCATTGGGGAATTGAAGAAGCGCATTGAATTTATGTCTCAACTGGTTAATACTTAATAGGTTGGATTATGGTTTGTTTTCGATAAATGTTTCATTATTTGATAAACATCGAGGAAAGCATGGGTTTTGATCGGACTGGATAAATTTATGTGATCTTACCTATGAAGTATGAAACTTCAAAGTGAGTTCCATGTCTGTGTCGGACACGTGTCGGATATTGACATTTGCAAGACACTTGCCTGACATGTATTGGACACTCTGATGCCGTGTCAGATTTTAAACAACCATAAAATCACTTGTCGACACCGTGTCCAACGTCGTATCAGCATTAAATAAAATTTAAATATTATGTATTAAATATCTAAATGTCACATGTCGCTTAAATAAATATGAAAAAATATCATTCTGACACAAAAAAATTGTTAGTAGAATTTACACTCATCACGAACTAGATGAGGTATTAGTTAGATTTTATTTAGATTTTTTTGTTTTGTTTGTTACTTTATAGAAGCTATATATGTAAATTATTTAGATTTTATTATGTTTTTTATCTTACCTTTAATAACATTAATTTTAACAAAATTAATTATTCATATTTGATTATTTTTGACAAGTTGATTATTCATTATTCTACTCACATAAATAAAGTGTGTAGAAATATCTACTTCTCAAAGTACCGTTGAAAAAGTTGAAGATAATGCACCTCTTTGAAAGTATGAGAGAAAATCGAAAAATTAGAAACATGGGGAGAAATAATATTTATATGTAATAATAATACTTGTTGTGTCCCTATATCCTGTTTTTTTGAATTTTGCCGTGTCCGTATCTGTGTCGTGTCCGACACCCGTTTCTATGTCATATGTTTCCTTTACAAAAGGGCACTATAATTTTCATCTTTGTTTGTTTATGTAATATACTTTTCTCTTGAAACAATATTCTATCTTGTCTGAGAAGATTTTACATCTAAGCACAAATCTGTGAAAAACATAACTTTTACAATAATATTAGAAATGTTGATTCTCTAAATCCTCAATTGCAAGTTTAGCATAAAAAAATTAATAAAAAAGTAACTACAAAAACTAAAAATTGCTAATCAAAGTTTTAAAATTAGATTAGACTAAGAATTTAAAATTAAAAAAATTGTATTACCAAATACGAAGTATGATATTTAACAACAGCTATAAGATAGCCAAAGAAATGAAACTGATAAATTGCTAATAAAAATTTAAAAAGGATTAATATAGAAAATTAACAAAAAAGGTCTATATCATCCATTATTAATTTAAATGAAATTGTAAATGAAATTGACACAATTATAAAAGGTAACAAAGTACTACTAAAACCTTAATAAAATACAAATCAAATTTTACATCAAAGCCTTGGACCTGTGATAAGTTAGATTATTAGTTCAGTTGTCATATCTATTTGGAAATTGTTATTACATCAACTATTATATTGTCCAAGATTTCATCGAACCTAAAATCAAATTCTTCAAGTATTTAAAAAAACATATCAAATTAAAGCCAATCATCTTAATTTTATTTTTTTTAAGATGTCTATGCTAAAAATCTGATATTCAATTTGAAACTGTTGAACCTTGCGACGCCAATACAAAAAATTCTGGCCAGGTTCTGATATTTTAGATCTTGCTATGGTCAACAACTACTCGAGGGGTTTAGGAGTGAAGTTCTTTAGTTGAGATCGAGATTTTCAGTTTATACACAAAACTGAAACTACTATTTCTATTTTTCATAAACTTCATATCTTTGTCCAATTATTTCTATTGTCCTTGGTAAAAAAACAGTTTATGTATACAGTATAGGCTTTGAAGGCTGTAATATCATAATTAAAGTACATGCATCTGGTGGAATATGGTCTGCATTGTATTCACATGAATTGGGATCTACTCGCTGTAAATATATGGAAATCACTAGCTAATACAGACTTTTAGTATTGTTTATCAGTCCATCCATAAGTAAATGCAGGACTCTTGATCACATTTGTTATACTCACAAGAGAAGACCCTGACAGAGTGGGGAAACAAGAAGAAAGAGAAACCAATAACAAATAGAACTAAGATTTGAGATATTTGGCATTGTAAATTTTGAGGGTTCTCTGATGAGACGACACCACAAAAATTTGAGATATTTCTGGCAAAATAGAATTTCAAGAATAGCTGTAAGTTTCCTTTGCAAGTTAATGTGGTACTGAGCTAGTTTGGACAAACAAAAATAGTAAAATTTGACGTTTCAAATTTCTGTTGCATGTAAAGAAGTTCTCACATGAGCATACATACATCATTCTACTCTTCAGTACACTTATTAGATTAAAACACATGCCCTATTAGACAAGGCAGTAGAAATTGTTAGGGAGAGCCTACAACTCTAATATAAAACATTGAATCTCTCTTCACACAGGCGCTTGTAGTCTCTTACAAGGTGGAGGGCTCACACTCGGTCATGACTGAGAGACCTGGCTCTGATACCATGTTAGAAACCAATTCTCCCCAACAGGTACCTGTTGGGGAGAATTGGTTTCTAACAGAAACTAATAGATGAAATGTGAAATCTAGATGGTTTCTCATGGTTTCTTTTCAAAATTGATGAGGCTCTTTAATATTTGTTTGTTTAACATGATGGCTTTGCAACTGCAGATAATGGATGGAATCCTGTGCTTGGTACCTAAGGATGGTAAGTTTTGACGACAATGGTAGGCCAAAATCTGATGCTGTTCATGGTCAATGAATATTAGTGCTTCATTTGATCATAAACAATTGATAGTTATCCTCCAGGGAAAGGGTATGTGTAGCATATTTATCTCATTGGTTACTGTAGATTTTCATTCTGAATTTTTTATTATAAGATCAATAGAAGACTTAGTGCCTCATGTTTTTGAAGGATGCTGCTTTCTCACATAAAGTTGTTTCAGTTATCAAATTTAATGTTACCCTTAAGCTTTTGAATAGTTTCATAATTGTCAGGATGCTCTTTAATCATACATTGTTCAACAGAACAAATTAGATGTAATTGTCGTTTTTCTAATTTCAATTGATACTCATGAATTTTGGGTATTTATGCAGCATAACAAGCATTCATGTTGGACCTATTCTCCATGTTTTTTATGGCCATAGTTCCAATATTTTCAACTTCATTTACATTCTTGCTATGATTTTGTTCTGGTTGAACTGTAAATGAGTCCAAAAACAGTAAGATTTAGATTATCTACTTTTTCTTTTAAGACATTTTGCCAAATTTTTGCAGGGCAGTTTCTGCTTGTAATATTAATAGTTTGAAATGAGCTTATACTTGGAATGAAAATTTAATATGCATTTGATGACACTTCCATTAGTTTACCTGAAACAATGAGCATTCAATGTTGATGCAAAACAATAAATCTACTGTGTGGTCACATTTTTCAAATGAACTACACATTAGTAGTTTCTCATTAGCATCATAAAATATTATCACATAGTCCCTTCATGCGTAGTTCATTAGAAATTTTTTGTTGATAGGTGTGGTGGTCAGTTTCCGACCTCCTTGAGATCACGTCACGTGTTCCTCAGCACCAAATATGTAAGCGACACGTGGCTACTTCTAGAGCCTCTAACTGAGAGTACCCATTCGATTCAAACCCCGAACGGCTCATATAGTTAGAAGGAAGGGATAGAATCAATTGTGAGAATCTCCATCTATCAGCCAAGTTCCTATTTGAACTCGACAGTTATAACTCGAGAACAGATCACTATATCAACAGTTGGACGTAGAGAATCAGATAAAAATGGACTCTCGTCCACCTCATTCAAATCAAGATGTTCAACTTAGCTGCCTCCAAAATAAGAGAGTTAAGTGTTTGAACTAAGCAGGATGACTTGTATATATATTAAAACCTTTCCAATATGAAGGGGATCGGGATCCAGAAACGCTAGCTCACCAGAAAACCCTACTTGTTATCATCATTAACATAGTGAAATTTCTCTCCCCGCACCCCATGGTTCTCCCATTTGGGTTTTTACGTAATTCTCTGTGTTTGCGTTGGCTTTTTTGTGATTTGAATATACTCCATTATTTTGATGCGTGAATTACTTCCTTAGGAAATTACCCACAATAATAGTCTTCAGAGATTATAAAAATTGTCAATTATTTCTATGCCTTTACTCTTATTTTAAATTAACTAATTTGTGTACATTCTGTCTGCTAAGATTGATTTATCTATACATTCGTTCGTGCTTGTATGTATAATATATTATGGGTATGCATGCATTCAATGTCTGTTGTACAAAATATTGAAAACTATATATAACAAGCAATCTGCTCTCTATAAGTCTGCTAACAGTATGTTTAATTCTCATATTTTGATGTTTCTGCTGTATTGCTTGGCTCCACTTTCATCACATAAATTCTTCGTAGGAAATGAGGATGACCTGAGCAAATTTGATAGCCTTTCTAGTGTAAGGTGTTGATTATTATAAAGTTACCAGAAAGGGCACATAACTGACGGCAAAGTTTTGTGGTCCCATCACTTGTTATCCCTTTTTTCTTTGAGTTAATATTATCCCAAATATTGACCAATATTATTGTCATGCTTAGAAATGTAAGGTCCACTAAGAGCCAGTCATCATTTTCAATGATGAATATACATTATTGCTATCTTCTATGGATAGCCATGGGTCATCCCTGCATCAATTTCTAGTATAGGTTGCATATCAAATGGCTGGTTGTATTATCAAAGTGGGTCATCCATGTATCATTTTAGATGCCATCTATGCTATCCTCAGTTAAACTATGGTTTGAAACCTCGGTATCAGCCGTAGGATTTTGGTATTACAATTGGCAATATCGACTGTTGATTCATCTTGTTGTATCAGCAATTGGGTGTAGTTTAGGTTATATCGGGTTATATCAGTGCTGCTGTGGTATCAGGCGATATTATAAACCTTGGTTCCGACATTTTAAATCATCTGAAGTTGTCGGATGTTGAATAGTTGTCATACACTAATTAATATTTTGGGTTTATGTTAATTGCTACAAAGTTATCATTCCATATTGAATTTTTATGATTATAACCACACTGAAGAAAACCTAGTAAACTGTCTACAATGCAACGTATTGATTTTATAGAAGTGATTCTGGAACCTCTTCTAACTTTAGGAAATGTGTGAAAACATGCTAAAACATACAAAATATAGAATGTAAACTGCAGGCCATTTAGTGTCTAACTATCTATCTTTAAGAAACACCGTAAGTCCTACAACCTGATTGATTATTTGGAATCACAGTAATCTTGCTAAAAGTTATGATACCAAATCTAATTTTCATAATCACCCAGAACTGAAAGTGGCAGATTTATTTTCGAAAATAATCAGAAAATGTGATAAGTTTAGCAAATGTGTGCAAATGTGCTAGTATTCATCAATATAACATGTAACTGTAATGTCTACTTTGTATCTAACTTCAAGACATGTAACTATAATCTCTATAGAAACATGTATTTCAGTGAAATGAAAACTAGGAACTTAGAATTTTAAATTAAATTTGGCTGTTTGGCCCACATGAGCTTTTACAATTTTAATGCGATTAGGTTTGTTAGAGTCAGGCAGTTCCATGAATAGTAGAATTGTCTCTAACCTTTACATTAAAACTGCAAATTGTTGTCAGTTAGCTGTCTCTTTGTATTTGCCCAATTATGCAGTTTTTTTCAGAAGCGGACTGGCCATAAATGCTTTTTAGCTTCCTTTGGACAATATTTCCCAAAAAAAAAAAAAACAAAAATCCTTTGGACAAAAATAAACTCTGATGATGCAGTGTTGAAATTAGACCAGTGGCATTAAGTTCTCTCTTCGCAATTGAGGAGTTTTTCCAATTTCAAGTGTTTGCAATATAAATTTATAGCTCGGAATTCATTGTTCAGTTGTTTCTATATTGTATGTTTTGAGTACATGGTGAAACAAGGGTTAGAGGAGTTTTTCAATCTAGAGAAAATTGATTGGGGGACTTGGTAACAGTAATTTAAGGCAAGTAACCCAACATCTAGGTCTAAACCGAGCTACAGTTTACTGTCTGTCAGGTCTATTTGGTGTTTATTTGATGCTGTGATTAGGCATGGTGTGAGTTTTAATATCCTACAAGGGCCAATATGAAGCATAATTCTCATCTAGGGTTCTTTGAAGAGGAGAAGCTTAAAGAAAGCTGTCTTCCTTGAGTCCATACTGAGGTTGGGTGAGAGGGAAGATGAGGAGCCTTCCTTGAGGTCGAAAGAGTTCTCTCATAAATCATTCAGAGAAGGTTTTTCTAGGATAAGAGAGTTAAATAGTTTCAGATAAAACAAAGGGTGGAGGGATTGTCACCATAAGGACTTGAAATTTAATTTATTTGACGTATTTGTGTATGTTTCTTGTGTAGTCGACGGATTAAAATCCTGTTTGAAGTAACCGCAAAGTTTTCTTCTAACATACATGATGAACTCAACCCATTAGTTTAATATTCATGATAGCAAAGTTTTTTTGCCTTCTTTTTATGTGGTAAAGGAAAGTTTACTCATCATAGAGGAGTGGACATATGAGGTAATTAATCATTGGTGCACCCCCTTTCTTGTTAATATACCTGTTATGCAAATGAGTCTCGGAATAGGTTCATCTTATTTCCATTAGAATTAACAAATTAAGGAACTGCTAACGTGTCAGTCAAGTTGCTTTGTAATTCATGTTTAGTAGAATTTAGAAAGCATAATGTCTGTCAGCTACTAGGAATAAAAGATGAACTACCAGCTAATTTATGAGCATGAGAAAAAGGTAGGCACCATTAAGGTCCAAGGCTGAGACGAGTTTCTTAGGTGGTTACGTGGGTTAAGTGATATTACTATCAAGAAAGGACAAATTAAATGATCAACATTGCCAGAAGCTTGGAAATAATCTCAAAGAACAGAGTGAGAAGATTGATTGAGTTAATTGCAAAGAGGATGTCAGTGAAATTTCCATTGCTTGGGTATTGCCATATGAAGGATGATTAAAGAGGACAGGATGGTGCATTGAACAAATTGAATGAATGTTCGATAAAATGTAGAGATGAAGGTCAAAAAAGGATTAAATGCAACTAGTGCAATATAGATTTAAACGTCTTTACTGTATCTGTAGTACTGTGCATCAGTTTTCTGTTCTGACATTTGACTCTATTATCAGCTTTAAATTTCTGATCATCTTTTGGCCTGGTTCATTACCATAACATCATGTCTTTTTCTTTCTCCATTTCTCCATTTCTTTCTTTCTTTTCCCCCCCTCTCCCCATTTATTGGACCAGTTAAAGGACTTGAACTTAGGACCTTGCACAACTCACCGTAAAGCTGTCATCTTGAACCTTTAATTGTCTCCTTAATTGTGCATCTTTAGTTTCTTGTAAATGTCTCTCTCTCTCTCTCTCTTGGATGATGAGATCTGGCTTACTCAGAGATCAATGTACTTTGGCCAGGATTGAGTGACTGTAAGAGATTTTCTTTGTTCAACATTTCTTTAAGATTACAAGTTAGAATCGTGTTTTAAAAAACCCGTTATATATAACTCGTTATATAATGTAACGCCGACCAATCGTTATGTAACAGGTCTAAAAAATGCAATGTTTGATAACTATGGTTATTTTGTCCGTAATTATTAACGTAACTCTCCATAACCTACGTTATGGTGCAAGTTGACTTTCTATAACCCCCCATATTCTTCCAATTTATGGCAAAAAAATCTCCCAAATCGCTCGCTCGTCGTCCTCTCTGCAACCTCGTTGTCGTCTCCTCGTTCGACGTCGAGAAGAAAGAAGACCTCTCTCTGATCGATAGTATTGCCGGCGTCGTCTCCAAGCGGTGATTCTCCGTTTCCAAGCACATGTATGCTCTCTCTACCCCGATCTCTAGTCCCCCCCGGATCTCTCTCCCCTCTCGATCTCTGTCCGCTCTCTCCTTGTCCCGATCTCTCTCTGCTCTAGAGATCGGGAGAGAAAGCCGAGAGAGAGATTGGGAGGGAGGGGGAGAGAAAGTGATAGGGGGATAGAGAGAGTTATAAGGGGAGAGAGCATAGAGAGATGATCGTGGGTAAAATATCAGAGAGAGTGAAGGAAACTGGGGGTATAATTGAATTGCATATTGTAAATTGAATTATGAATTATAATGAATAACATGACTAAAAAATTATGAATTATGATTAAATTATGAATTATTATAGATTGAATTATGAATTTTTGTGTAGATTGAATAGCATGGCTAAAAATTATGAATTATAATGAAATATGCGGATCATATTGTTATTTGTATAGATGAAATTATGAATTATAACATGTGAATGTGAAAAATTATTGTGATACTTGCTAAATGTTTTATATATTGGTTTGATATTTTTTTAGATTTTTTAAAATTATTTTCTTATTTATAAAAATTCTTAAATATAGTATATATTTTTATTTTTATTAAATAAATATTAAATCGCGTAATCTACGTTATGCGTTACGTTATAACATATGTTAACATAACAAAAGAAAAACATCATCATTATGTTATCGTTATTTTAAACATTGAGTTAGATTTTATTTAATAAAGTTTATCCCCGTGGTTTTTTGTGATAAAACTCCACCCCTATGATCACTGAATGTGTGGTAACCAGAAGACTCGTGGACACAGATAGTCTTGTCTTGTTATCTTTGTTGTTGATTTTCCAAATGGGTTGCAATGAAGGCTTGCTAAACTCTCATGGACCAAGAAAATGGAATTGTAAGAGTGATGGACTGGATAAAAGTTGAGAAGTTGGTTGCGGTGATGAAGGATATTAGTGGGATTAAGGATAGAAGAAAAATCAAATTTCATGCATCATGTAGACTTATGATGAATCTATGCCGCAAGGTTGCACTATTATGAAACCTCCATGAGGATGATTTGGTGAATTTCTTTTATTTTGCATGATAGGTAGATCAAAACCATCATGACCCATTATGTTGTATTTTGTTAAATTCACTTTTTAAGGGCATTATTAGGTGTTAGAAGTGAGGAACTATTAAGTTCTTCTGCCTTCTCTTCAATTACAGCTTTCATGCCCTTTTCTACTTTGAAAAGTGTCTGAGATCTCAAATTCTTGCATGTGGAGTCAGTCATTTTGCTTCAGGTTATTTTTAATCTTAGTGCTGAAGACAACTGCTTTTGTGTTGGTGCAACCTCTTCCAATGTTGAACTCTCAACCCCCTTGCACTCTGTGACCAACTAACCGACATTGTGTGGGAACTAAGCAACTGCTTTTGGGTAAAAGGTGACCTCTCAACTCTCAAACATTCACTATTAATCCATGTCTTTCTCATTCTGTAACGTCTTGCGTTCTCATATTCACAAACTAGGAGCTCGAAACATGAGCAGTTTTCTTGCCTTTGTTTCCCAAATCCTTAGCTTGAAGATCAGAGATTTTAAAGAAGTGATTCTGGTGACGGAGTCCCCTGCAGAGCTAAATGCAGCAGAAGATGGAGAGTTAGAGTGCTGTGTTTGCTTGTCGAGGTTGGAGGAGGGGAATGGAACTCGGAAGCTTGCTTGCTGCCATTTGTTTCATCGGGAGTGTGTTGATAGGTGGCTGGTTCATTGCCGGAGCACTTGTCCCCTTTGCCGTCTGTCCATCAATTGTGAGCCCATGAGGAGGGAGATGGAGCAAACCGAAGAGTTGATGATTTGGTTTTCATCTTACTATGCACCTGGATTCTGAACTCAGTAGTTGAACCTGAACGTCTCTCCCTGTTCGTGTTCTGTGTAAATGAACGCTAGCTCAGCTGAGTGTGATGAACCACTCTGTTTCCCGTGGATCCACAAGGGCCGTAGGTGGTGTGCGATGACAAGTTCAGAGGAGCCACATGACGTGTTCTCGCTATCTGAACATCACAGCATTAGACTAGGTTTAAGAATGGCGGCGACGAAGGGAGTTAGCAACTGAACTGTTGTCTTCTTTTATTCTCCTGTTCTTTTTAATACTTACCGTTCTTTGTTCTGTTAAAGTGGTCTTCATGATCCTGATGTTTCTTTGCAAAGGATCGTGCTGCATGTTCTTGGCTGCAGAAAATGATGGTAACTTATTGCCAAGAAGTTACGGTTGCTTCTTCAGTTGGACGATCAACTGCCTACATGTTATCAGTTAAACAGAACTCTTTCAGCATATTTACTAACCTGTGGTTTACGAGATTGACTGCAGAA
The DNA here is from genome assembly GCA_038442645.1 of Agave tequilana. Taxonomy (NCBI): domain Eukaryota; kingdom Viridiplantae; phylum Streptophyta; class Magnoliopsida; order Asparagales; family Asparagaceae; genus Agave; species Agave tequilana. The sequence continues at coordinate 101,242 of JAVJIF010002533.1, read as the reverse complement.
TGATATTAGCTAACAATTAGTCTTCAAACATATACACCTGACATGAATTTGGTGAATTAGAGATGAGATAGATTTCAAATAAATTGTTACCTCTCTTTGATGGTTGAGCTTTCAGGGTTTTGGTGGCTTCAATTCGGTTCAATCCATTAAACCTAAAATCGAGTTTGAAATCTCGAGTGAGCCACATTCAAGAAGAACACTTGACGCGAACACAAACACAAATCAAGAAAAGGGGAAATAACCCATCACTTGCTTAATGTTTATGAAGTTTGAAAATCTCTTATCTAGCATGAAAAAGGGGAGGATTTTTTGAATTTTAGAAAAACTTAAGAAGTAATAAGTACGTTAGAAAAAAGAAATTGATCCGAATTAAGAAAATAAACTAGTCAGTAGAATTGCAACAGCTTTCTTCTCCCATATTGAATTTTCATTTGACTCCTTTTAGATTAATATTTTTATTAAAAAAATAAGATAACTTACCTTGTGTCCTTCCAAAAGGATTTGTGCCCGAATCCTTCCAACTCAAATACAACCCTACGACATTCGAATATAAGATCCACTCCGTTGAGGTTGCTCTATATTATTTCAAGTATCTATAAACCAAAAATCAAGTGTTTTTAATACCTTTTGCCCATCCATCAAGCGACACAAAATGGACGGCCGAAAGTGGTGAGTTGGTTAGATCTATATCTTTAGACATACAAATTCTCGATCCTACCATTTCATTATGATCTAAATATTTAAAAATCCCTACAAACCAATTTTTGTTAGGTTTCAAATGTTCAACACCGTTAAACTAACCAACTCACTATTTAGGCCGTCCGTTTATACACACACTTGTGTTCTTCCAAAAGGATTTGAGCCCGGATCTTTCCCACTCAAATAAAACCCTCTGACATTCGAATACAAGATCCACTTTGTTGAAGTTGATATATATTATTTCAAGTATCTATAAACAAAAAATTAAGTGTTTTGAACACTTTTTGCCCATCTATCAAGTAGGAAAAAAACAGACGGCCTAAATAGTGAGTTTAACGGTGTTGAACATTTGAAACCTAACAAAAATTAGTTTGTAGGGGCTTTTAAATATTTAAATCATAATGAAATGGCCGGATCGAGAATTTGTATGTCTAAAAACATAGATCTAACCAACTCACTACTTTCGGCCGTCCATTTTGTGTCGCTTGATGGATGGGCAAAAAGTATTCAAAAACACTTGATTTTTAGTTTATAGATACTTGAAATAATATAGATCAACTTCAACAAAGTAGATCTTTTATTCGAATGTCGGAGAGTTGTATTTTAGGTACAATGATTCGGTCTCAAATCCTTTTGAAAGGACACAAGTCTCTCTCTCTCTCTGTGTGTGTATAAATACACACATACATATACACACACATATACATATATATATACACACATACACACACACATATACATATATACATATATATAGGAAATCTTCTAGTGAGAAACTTTTTAAAATAAGCTTCATAAGAAAACCATATATAACCGATTCTGTAGATGATCTGAACCGTTCATCTTAATTTAAACACTCTAATTAGACTATCAATAAAGAATCTCGCGATTTTCTATTCATGCATCAAATGACATCTTTATTTTACAGCAAATATAATGTTTGTTTTGTAACCACTTGTTGTATAGGTAAAAAGGCTAAGAATCGCGTGATTTTTTATTGATACCCTAAATAAAATATGTAGATCAAGATGAACAGTTCGGATCACACATAATCGCTCCAATATGATTTTCTCACGGCTTTTATGTGAGAAAATTTATCACATGAAGACCTCTCCCTCTCCCTCTCTCTCTGTGTGTGTGTTTTTGTGTAGAGAGAGATAGACTTGTGTCCTTCCAAAAGAATTTGAGATCGTGTCCTTCCAACTAAAATACAATCCTCCGACATTCGAATACAAAATCCACTCTGTTGAAGTTGATCTATATTATTTCAAGTATCCATAAACCAAAAAACAAGTGTTTTGAATATTTTTTGCCCATCCATCAAGCGACACAAAATGGATAGCCGAAAGTAGTGAGTAGGTTAGTTTGACAGCGTAGAACATTTGAAACCTAACAAAAATTGGTTTGTAGTGGTTTTTAAATATTTAGATAATAACCAAATGGCCGGATCGAGAATTTGTAAGTCTAAAGAAATAGATACTTGATTTTTGATTTTTTATATATATATATATATATATATATATTATATATACATACATACATACATACATACATACACACACACACACACACCACATAGAGAGAGAGAGAGAGACCTGTGTCATTCCGGAAGGATTCGAAGCCAAATTCTTCCTACTCAAATACCAACATTCGATATTCGAATACAAGATCCACTCCGTTGAAGTTGATCTATATTATTTCAAGTATCTATAAATCAAAAATCAAGTGTTTCTAAATACTTTTTGCCTATGCATCAAGCAGGGAAAAAATGGACAATTTAAATAGCGAGTTGGTTAGTTTAACAGTGTAGAATATTTGAAATCTAATAAAAATTAGTTTGTAGGGGTTTTTAAATGTTTAGAGCATATTCAAATGGCCGGATTGAGAATTTGTATGTCTAAAGACATAGATCTAACCAACTCACTATTTTCGGCTGTCTATTTTGCGCTGCTTGATGGACGGGCAAAAAGTATTCAAAACACTTGATTTTTGGTTTATAAATACTTATAATAATATCGATCAACTTCAATAGAGTGGATCTTGTATTCGACTGTCAGAGGGCTGTATTTGAGTGGAAGGATTCGAGCTCAAATCCTTTGGAAGGACACAAGTGTGTGTGTATAGACTTGTGTAGTTCCCGAAGGATTTGAGTCCGAATCCTTCTCACTCAAATACGAACATCGGAAATTCAAATACAAAATCCACACTGTTGAAGTTGATCTATATTATTTAAAGTAACTAAAAATAAAAAATTAAGTGTTTTGAATACTTTTTGCCCATCCATCAAGCGGCGTAAAATGAACGGCCGAAAGTATTGAGTTGGTTAGATCTATATGTTTTTAGACATACAAATTCTCGATCCGGCCATTTGATCATTACCTAAACATTTAAAAACTCCTACAAATCAATTTCTGTTAGGTTTCAAATGTTCTACACCGTTAAACTAAACAACTCACTGTTTAGGCCGTTTGTTTTTGCATGGGCAAAAAGTATTTACAATATATATATTTTTTATGAATACTTGAAATAATATAGATAAACTTTAACGAAATGGATCTTGTATTCAGATGATATATGATTGTATTTGAGTGGCAAGGATTCGGGTCGAATCCTTCCGGAACTACACAATTCCATCTCTCTCTCTCTCTCTACACACACACACACACACACACACACACACACACACACACTGATTGATGCTAAACCTGCACAAAAAATACGGATTTTCAGATCTTATAATAAAAACGTGCAAGTGCTCAATACTTCCGCTATAGCAAAAGTGGCTATGCGGGTCGTGATCCACAAGGAGGGTTTGCGATGGAAGCTTTACAGTTTTTATTGAAATCGTTATGTATAAGCGAAAGTTCTTCTCTATTTTTAAAGTTAAGAAAAAGAAAAAGAAAGTTATAGTTAAAGTTAGAAGAATATGAAAGATGAAGAGGGTGAAAAAATCAGAAAACGGCGAAAGAAAGCGACAAGGAGGTGAAAAGGATGATTTAGAAGAGGTATTGTGTTTTAATTTACAGAAATGAAAGAAAAGAAATAAAAACAATTGCTTACCTTCTTTTCGTCAAAAGCTTACCTTGAGTCTTCAGCGACGATTTTACCTTGAAGTGGAGGCATTCAGCGCATAGCCCATAAGATTTGAGTATTGGTCTTCGTCCACATTACATCATCAAGACTACTTCAAGAATGAAATGATACAGAGAGAGACTCTATTCCATCGTCATGAGCTATCGGTGGCACTCGCAATGACAAGGCTCTTTCGATGCTTTTAGACTCACTTGGAAGACGATTGTACGAAAAAGAAAAGTAAAATAGAAAAGAAGAAGAAGGAGAAGACTAAAAAGAAGTACAAACACAAAAAGAACATCGATTCGATTTCATTACAATCAAAGAAAAGAAATAAGTCTTACACCGGTGTCACTCCAGCTCAAGCTTCAGTCTTGTTCTTCGATGAAAGTCGATCTCCTCTGAATTACATAAATGAAAACTAAAATTACATAAAAAGAAAGGCTAAAAACCTAAACCTAGAAATGAAAAGCTTGGCTAAGTCCTATCTCTGCATGGTCCCCCTTTTGCCTTTGAGTGCAGGTATTTATAGGAGAAATGGAGGGGGTAGAGGTGGATATTCAGTTCTGATCTGCTGTTTGTTGGCTTGTTGATTGCTGAATATCACTTAACAACTGACTGAATTAGAAATAATGACCAACATAAGAGTTGTAGCTCTGTCAGTCTGCTTTCTGGATCATCTTGAATCATCAGAATTGAGATTCTGTAGCAAAAGTTATGATTCGAATACTAAAATGTATCCAGTCAGAATCTTAATCAAACTTGCTTGATCTTTGCTTCAACCGATCGATTCTGAGAGGATTCTTCTCAACCAGTTTTCAACCTCTTGATTTTTTCCTGATTTACTGAGTGTGAATTAATTCTGATTTAATTCAGAATTTTGGTGGGCTTTGGGCTCATTTCTCTTCATCTCCTTAAAGAATGGGCCTGCAAATAAATTCAACATTTAATTAGGACAATGTAGGCTTTTATTCTAAAATAAGTATGAAAATATGATATTAAATATGCAACATTAGCGACCAATCACACCCCCATACCTATCTTTTGCTCGTCCTCGAGCAAAACAACTAAACTATACTAGGGATTATTAGACCACTTTCGCAGGTCACGCGATTGCACTGAGCATGTGCAACAAGCCGTTAAACCTTTAGGTTACCCCTAGAGGACGAGTTTTGTCTCGTGAGGGTTTTCAGCGGATTGCACCCACAAAATCCATAAAGAAAGGGAAATAAAGAGTTAGTATTTTCGAAAAGCATTTTGAAAGAGAAAAAATATTTGACATATAATTGTAAGATTTAAGCAATCTATAAGTTATAGGAAAACTGAATTTTTCATTCCTAAACTTAATCTCTATTCAAAAATTTGTTATCAAATTAAAGTAAGGAGTCAAATTGTACTTCTCATCTCGTCTATTACTTTACCCTAAGTCATATGCACTTGTGACTGTGAAAATTTTAACTAAGGGTTCATTAACTCTAACTCTTATGCCTTATTTATTTATATATATATATATATATTTTGGTGGTATTATTCCTTAGTTTAGGCTTTCTAATCTGCCCATGTAACGAGCCTTTAATCGATGACTCCCAAACCAGACGGTCTTAGGGCACCAGGTGAGAAAACACCCCTAGGACTTAAGGACTCGAGCAAACAAGGCCACAAAACTAAGGATTTTATTATATGAACCTCTTTTAGGCGTGAATACTTATGCTTTATTAGGCACAAATACCCAGCTTAATCAGAGGATTTTTTTTTATATATTTTTCATCTAATCATCTTTCACATAAATACTAAGGCTTTCTTAGGCCAAAGCACCTAGCTAATCAATAATTAGATTTGTTTATCTTTATCTTTTTTTTTTCTTTTTTCTTTTTTTTATAAGGCATAAGAATCTTTGTTTTTGAACCCTAAGTGTGTAAGTATATGAAGTGTGCATATTTCATCAAGGTAAAGATCAAGACTAAATTACTTTGACAAATTATCTTCCTAACCCTAAAAATCAAACAAATAATCTTATTTTAACCAAGTATAAGAAATCCTAATTTGAATTTTCCTATTCCTTAAAATTAACTTAATTTCTTACAAAAATAAGTAAAAATATTGTTTCTATTTTTCAAAAAGTTTTTAAAAGTAAAGAAAAATGTCAATTTTTTTTTAAACAAAAAGAAAAGTTATGTTAGACCCTCCCCCACACCTATCTCATGCATTGTCCTCAATGTATGAATTAATGCATAGATGCATGAAAAAGATGAAAGGGAAGGAAAAGGTTACCTTAAGGTGGTGGTTCCGGTGGTGGTCTGATTGGTCCACGAAACATGGCCCAATCAACTTTTCTTGGGTCTCGGAGGAACCCACCAGAAATATCTTTAATATAACCCATTAAAAAGATAACTCCATTAAGAAGTTTTATTAAAAATTTAACCCCATCTAATTTCCAAATTCCATAATTGATTTCGGAGTCAAATTTGTCAACCACCTCGTCCCAGAATAGAACAGTTGACTTGGACTCAGGAAGGACAGGAACTAATACCGACTCAGGAAGGTGACTTAAGTCAAGTAAAGGTTCAGGAGTCGAAATAGGTTCAGAAATTGGGTCCAAGTCAAGAAGTTGAAACTCCAGTCCACATGTATTTTCTAACAATGGAATGTGACTTAATGTGGGTGATTCCAGTTCATGAATGATAGGTGGAGGAATCAAAACTGACTCTAAAACATTACTCAAGTTTGGTAACACAACAGGAGTCAAGATTGATTCAGAAAGTTGAACTGGATCACAGATATGAGAATCTAGGTCACATATCTCATTGACTTCAATATCAAAAAATTGAGAACTTGCCAATTTGTCAATAGGATCTTCAAAAGTGTATAATTGGTCAAGTTCAATATGATCCTCATAGATGGGTGATTCAATTTCATTATGGATTGGTACAGGATCCAATGTTGACTCGGGGAAAAGATCGAAATCAGGTGAAGATACCGGAGTCATCATTGAATCAGGAAGAAGCATTGAATCACTAAGTTGGGGTTCAAGATCATATTCATTCTCAAGTTCTATTTCAGGAAAAGGAAAACTTGCTAAACTATCAATATCTTTTTCAAAATTTGGAGTTTGGGCAAGTTCAAGTGGTTGTTCTGAAATGGAATCTTGATTTTCAAAACTACATGACTCTTCGGCTCTAACAGAATAGTTAGTGACATCAGGACGGTGGGAACGTAGAGATTCGACCATCATATCTATGTCACGATTACGAGTGTTTTGAGCCTGAGTCATGGCTTCAAGCATCTTTTCATAGTTGATAGGTTCATTGTTTTGATGAAAAGATGAAGAATTGTCTTGGAAGTGGTAGTGAAATTGTGAGTCCATCAGATTTTGGGATTTGTGTTTGGACTCACGCATACTCATTTCCATAATTGATGGTTTCCTATTTTGGACGGGTGGAACTGAGTATGAATCTTGAACATAGTGTGGACTGGGTGGAGAAGGAGGGCAAGGTGGTTGGAAATTATGCTCGGGGGAGGTGAATCCCCACTGACTCGGTGAAGAGTTGAAATCATTATGGAAATTATAGTTATTAGATGGGGGGTATGGGTCATATTGATTCGGATAAGACCAATCCGGCACACTAGGTTGGTCAAAGTTAAGATATGCCGGGTTGGTAATATCCGAAAATGAAGTCGGTGTGTAATATGGATTATTATTGTAGTTGAAAATATTATTATTATAGTCCATATCACACAATTATACAAACAAAGAAAAAACAAACAAATAAACAAACAAAAAAGAAAAAATTCTAGCCTAAGTTAGGGTAGACTTAGGACCTAGACGACTCCTAACTGGTTAGACTGTCCACGGGAGGTCTAATGTAGACTTTAACCACAAGCTAATCAGCCAGGTCAGGGCAAGGTTGGTGGGAGGTTTTCCGTCAAAGACGTTCCTTAATTAAATAACCACCAACCTTCGGGCTTTCGGCCCTCAATCCCTTTCCTAGACACTGATTTTGCAGGAGTTAGATTCCAACATTTTTCCCCCTTAGGATAATCTCCTAATTGAGTCCGAGATGTCCCTAGGGCCAACGTCTACTCATTTTAAGTTAGGCTTGGGTTAGTGAGTGCTTGGAGATGGTTTTTGGGCTAAGGAAGGGTGATCAATCCCCACCTTATCTAGATTTGGGTTTTGCCCTTAGAATTGATTCGTGCAAGTGTGCAAGATATAGAAAAGTAGCATTCAAAAGCAAAATCACCCAAGAATGTTTCCTAAACTATATGCTATGCATACATACCTTGTCTCCAGCTCTCTTCAACAGTAAAGTAAAAGAATTGAAAAGACTTGTGCCTAGAATGCAAATGTCTAATCAATTTTTAACTTTCAACGAATCTTTTACTGTTGATTATTAGCAGGTTTATGTTATGGCATATAAAAGAAAATAGAGTTGCAGAAAGCTAGAATTTTGCAAAGCAAGCTGCCCTGCAAAAAGATGGTTAGTAGTGCACTCCTCCTTGCCGCGAAAACGCGGCAAAAGCCACGAAAGCGCGGCAATTCAGAGGGTCCTTGGTCTCTGTTTTTTGGAACAAAGACCCAAGACCACTTATATGTTTCTGCAATCCTTTATTTCTACTTTGCTTGCCCTGAACCTGCAACAGAGAAGAAAATTCGTTTAGCTCTAAAAAAAATTCAGATTTCAAAAAAAAAAATTTCAGATTTCAATAAAAAACATGTTACCCTCCCCGGCAACGGCGTCAAAATTTGATTGATGCTAAACCTGCACAAAAAATACGGATTTTCAGATCTTATAATAAAACGTGCAAGTGCTCAATACTTCCGCTATAGCAAGTGGCTATGCGGGTCGTGATCCACAAGGAGGGTTTGCGATGGAAGCTTTACAGTTTTTATTGAAATCGTTATGTATAAGCGAAAGTTCTTCTCTGTTTTTAAAGTTAAGAAAAAGAAAAAGAAAGTTATAGTTAAAGTTAGAAGAATATGAAAGATGAAGAGGGTGAAAAAATCAGAAAACGGCGAAAGAAAGCGACAAGGAGGTGAAAAGGATGATTTAGAAGAGGTATTGTGTTTTAATTTACAGAAATGAAAGAAAAGAAATAAAAACAATTGCTTACCTTCTTTTCGTCAAAAGCTTACCTTGAGTCTTCAGCGACGATTTTACCTTGAAGTGGAGGCATTCAGCGCATAGCCCATAAGATTTGAGTATTGGTCTTCGTCCACATTACATCATCAAGACTACTTCAAGAATGAAATGATACAGAGAGAGACTCTATTCCATCGTCATGAGCTATCGGTGGCACTCGCAATGGCAAGGCTCTTTTGATGCTTTTAGACTCACTTGGAAGACGATTGTACGAAAAAGAAAAGTAAAATAGAAAAGAAGAAGAAGGAGAAGACTAAAAAGAAGTACAAACACAAAAAGAACATCGATTCGATTTCATTACAATCAAAGAAAAGAAATAAGTCTTACACCGGTGTCACTCCAGCTCAAGCTTCAGTCTTGTTCTTCGATGAAAGTCGATCTCCTCTGAATTACATAAATGAAAACTAAAATTACATAAAAAGAAAGGCTAAAAACCTAAACCTAGAAATGCAAAGCTTGGCTAAGTCCTATCTCTGCATGGTCCCCCTTTTGCCTTTGAGTGCAGGTATTTATAGGAGAAATGGAGGGGGTAGAGGTGGATATTCAGTTCTGATCTGCTGTTTGTTGGCTTGTTGATTGCTGAATATCACTTAACAACTGACTGAATTAGAAATAATGACCAACATAAGAGTTGTAGCTCTGTCAGTCTGCTTTCTGGATCATCTTGAATCATCAGAATTGAGATTCTGTAGCAAAAGTTATGATTCGAATACTAAAATGTATCCAGTCAGAATCTGAATCAAACTTGCTTGATCTTTGCTTCAACCGATCGATTCTGAGAGGATTCTTCTCAACCAGTTTTCAACCTCTTGATTTTTTCCTGATTTACTGAGTGTGAATTAATTCTGATTTAATTCAGAATTTTGGTGGGCTTTGGGCTCATTTCTCTTCATCTCCTTAAAGAATGGGCCTGCAAATAAATTCAACATTTAATTAGGACAATGTAGGCTTTTATTCTAAAATAAGTATGAAAATATGATATTAAATATGCAACATTAGCGACCAATCACACACATATAGAGAGAGAGAGAGAGACTTGTGTAGTTTCAGAAGAATTCGAGCCCAAAATCCTTTTCACTCAAATACCAACATCTGACATTCAAGTACAAGATCCACTCTATTGAAGTTCATCTATATTATTTAAAGTAACTAAAAAACAAAATTAAATGTTTTGAATACTTTTTGCCCATCCTTCAAGCGACGAAAAATGGACGGCCGAAAGTAGTGAGTTGGTTAGATCTATGTATTTAGACATAAAAATTCTCGATTCTACCATTTGATTATGATCTAAACATTTAAAAACCCCTACAGATCAACTTTTTTTAGGTTTAAAATGTTCCACACCGTTAAACTAACGAACACACTATTTAGGCCGTTCGTTTTTCCCTACTAGATGCATGAGCAAAAAGAATTGAAAATATTTGATTTTTGATTTATAGATACTTGAAATAATATAATCAACTTCAACAGAATGAATCTTGTATTCAAATGTCATATAGTTATATTTGAGTGGGAAGGATTCAGGCTCGAATCCTTCCGGAATGACACAAGTCTATTTTTCTCTATATATAGAGAGATTTTTGTCATTCCGGAAGGATTCGAGGTCGAATTTTTCCCACTTAAATACAACCTACGACATCCGAATGCAAAATTCACTCCGTCGAAGTTACTCTTCATTATTTTAAGTAACTAAAAATAAAAAATCATATATTTTAAATACTTTCTTCGTATTCATCAAATAGGTACAAAATGGACGGCTGGAAAAAGCCCTATTTCTTAGATCTACGTCTTTAGACATACAAATTCTCGATCCGACTATTTCATCATGATCTAAATACTAAAAAATCCTCACATATCAATTTTGGTTAGATTTCAAATATTTTACATTGTTAAACTAACAAACTCATTATTTTGCCCATTCATCTTACACCTACTTTATGGATGGGCAAAAAGTATTCTAAATACATGATCTTTGATTTTAGTTACTTGAAAAAATGTTGATCAACTTCAACAGAGTAGATCTTGCATTCGGACATCATAGGGTTGTATTTGAGTGGGAACGATTCAGCTTCGAATCCTTCCGAAATAACTGATATATATATATATATATATATATATATATATATATATATATATATATATATATAGAGAGAGAGAGGAGAGAGAGAGAGAGAGAGACTTGTGTCATTCTGGAAGAATTCGAGCCCGAATCCTTTCAAATATTTCCCACTCAAATACAAACCTGCGACACTCGAATACAAGATCCATTCTGTTAAAGTTGATCTATATTATTTAAAGGATCTATAAACCAAAAATAAACTATTTTAAATACTTTTGCTTATGCATCAAGCGACGCAAAATTGACGGCTGAAAGTAGTGAGTTGGTTAGATTTTTGTCTTTAGAAGTACAAATTCTCGATTCGGCTATTTGATCATGAACCTCTATAAACTAATTTTTATTAGTTTTTAAATTTTCTACATCGTTAACTAGCCAACTCACTATTTAGATTGTCCGTTTTTCCTTCTTGATGCATGGGAAAAAAGTATTAAAATGCTTGAATTTTGATTTATATATACTTGAAATAATATATATTAACTTCAATGGAATGGATTTTGTATTCGAATGTCATATGATTATATTTGAGTGGGAAAGATTCGGGACTGAATCCTTCTGAAATGACACAAGTCTATATATCTCTCTCTCTATATAACTTGGGTACATGTGAAAAGATTCGGGTTTGAATCATTCCCACTCAAATACAAACCCACGCCATCCAAAATAAGATCCACTCCGTTGAAGTTGATCTACATTATGTCAAGTGTCTATAAACTAAAAAACATGTATTTTTAGTATTTTTTACCCATTCATCAAGTAGACGCAAAATGAACATAGAATATTGCTTATATCTACGTCTTTAGGCATATAAATTCTCAGTCTGACCATTTTATCATTATCTAAACACTTAAAATACCTCAAAATCAACTTTTATTAGATTTTAAATATTTTATATCGTTAAACTAATCAACTTACTATTTCGGCCGTCCGTTTTCTCTCTACTGCATGGGCAAAAAGTATTTAAAATACTTGATTTTTGGTTTATAACTGCTTCAGATAATATAGATCAACTTCAATAGAATGTCGTAGCGTTGTATTTGTGTGGGAAGAATTCGGGCTCGAATCCGGAATGATAAAAGTCTCTCTCTCTCTCTCTCTCTCTCTATTTGTGTGTGTGTGATAGACTTGTTTAGTTCCGAAAGGATTCGAGCCGAATCTTCCTACTCAAATATAACCATACATCATCCAGATACAAGATTCATCTGTTAAAGTTGATCTATATTATTTCAAGTATATATAAATCAAAAACAAAATATTTTAAATACTTTTTGCCATGCATCAAGTAGGAAAACTAAATAGTGAGTTAGTTAGTTTAACGTGCAGAATATTTGAAACCTCAAAAATTGATTTGTAGGGATTTTTAAATGTTTAGATCATTATCAAATGGCCGGATCGAGAATTTGTATGTCTAAACACATAAATCTAAGGCCATTCATTTTACGCCGCTTGATAGATGGGCAAAAAGTATTCAAAATACTTGATGTTGATTTTTAGTTACTTTAAATAATATAGATCAACTTAACAGTGTGGATCTTGTATTTGAATGTCAGGTGTCGGTATTTGAATGAGAAAGATTCGGACTCGAATCCTTTCGGAACTACACAAGTCTTCCCACTCAAGAGAAGGCTAAATTGCACTAAAATACCTAAAAGTTTCATAACGTTGTGCTTAAATACCTTATTGGTTTTTCTCTGCAGTTAACACCCTAGTTTTTCTGGCTAACTTGCATTAAACTACTTCAAAATTTCATTAACTTTGAACTTGAATATCTTATTGTTTTTCCTATGCACTTAAATACCTGTTTTTAAGATTTAGCACTCTACTACCATTTGTAACTATTCTTCCAAGATCCGCGCAAAATATTTTCATGAGAAGAAAACATAATATGTTTAGTTATTTTTGTGCCTACTCCCAATTAAACAATTATTTTCCTTTACTTTTCATTTTCAATCTTCTTTCTCCAAACATAGTTCAGACACAAGGAAAGTAATAGTTCCTCCATGTATATATTTAGGTATTTCATATATAAGTCAAATCAGACCAATCTGAAAATGGTAGTAGCAATTTTTATCCTTTTCATTTAGTCATTAGATAAAAAGAGAAAACTTGGCTAAGGCAAACACTGCAAGTAATGAGCATATATAGAGAAGTGTTTCCACGGTTCCAATAATTTTGATAGTTCTACAAAATGAAACACTTCTAATAAGCTCAATAGAACAACTGAAATTTAACTTCCAAGAATTAATCATCGATTCGAATGGTCTAATTTGCACATACAAAGAGAAAATAGTTGGAGAAGAAGAAGAAGAAAATATTAGTGGTTTTTGGTTGAAGGTGAGGCTTAGAAGTGAAAATCTTTAAATATATCAAATTCAGTTAAATGCTTTGCTTTGTGAATATGTGACGATTATAATCTGCGATAGAATAAAAGTATAAGGTAGCAACGTGTAAAGTCTTGAAAACCAATTGGGTATTTAAATGCAGGAAAAAAAAAAAAAACAATGAGGAGTTTAACTGCAGGGAAAAAAAAAAAACAATAGGGTATTTAAGTACAGAGTTGGTAAAATGATGAGGTATTTTTCTGCAATTTAACCTCTAGAGAAAGTTTCAGGGAGGAAATTAAGAAAGTGAATAGACAAAGATATTGTGCACTATTAAAACTCAAAAGTATTAACAAAATTAATACTGTTTGTTTTAAACACACGCCGACATGGTAAAAAATTCTTATTTTTATACTACATGTTTAGATAAACAAGTAATAGTCTCCTTTATCCTATCCGTTTTATGTAAAACTAGTAAACATTTTTATTTTTCACTTTAATAAATAAGATAAAAGATCAGCTAAACAAACTTACCTGAGATATTGTCACCCTAATTATGAACATATGAACAGCTGACTGCTCAATGCTGTGTGTAAATCAACATATATCGTTGTCCTAGAATTTACAATGCAAAAGAGGCCAAGCTGCGTGTTCTGCGCTGCTGTGGTCCTGAGCAGGAGCAGGAGCAGGAGCAGGAGCAGGAGCAGGATAGAGTTAGGAGCATGAGTCCAACAGCGAGCTTCGGTGTCGAGAGACGGGGTTGGGCTCAGGGTCCCGGAGCCCGTCCTTCTCCGCCAACATGATGGGGACTAGAGAGACTCAGGCCGCGAGAGGGCCTGCGTCGTTGATGCTGCACTGCTCTTCATGTAGGATCATCGCCAATGCTTCGCTATGTTGTTGTTATATGTAACGTCTTCACGGGCATATGTACTTCATGCTTCGCATCTCTCTCTCTCTCTCTCTCTCTCTCTCTCTCTCTCTCTGTGTGTGTGTGTGTGTGTGTGTGTGGGCAATTGCATCTCTTTACAGTTTACATAATGGGATTCGTATGCGCATATGATGTGCATACTATGGCGGCAAATCCAATTGGAATAATATTTATGATAAAAATGCATATTCAGATGTATGTACGTATGTTGATACTCAAATTGGATTTTGAATACTCTATATCTAGCTTATGGCTGATAAAGAAACAAAGCAGATCAAATCGGATGTGCTCTCACTCATTTTTAGCTCTATTCTATATATTTAGTAATAAAACATTATATGTTGTAATAATAAATCAAATCTAATTTTAAAGCAGGATTTGCGAGGTGTAATAATTTCAGGTATCTACATGTGTAAACACAAAAATCGTATTGACACCGTGGCGGAAGCGTACCTCTTTGATGCGATCGAAAACGTATTCTTCCTCTTGACAGTGGAAGAATCTACAACGAACCTCATGAATATCCTTTGTCACGATTCACAATCCAAACAGAATATACAATCATTGTCATAGGCTTGAAGAAGATGAGGGGTTGCAAATAATTGCACATGATTGCATGCAGAAATAGGGAGGAATTGGCGTTCTTATATAGGAGGAGGCCAAGCCTAGTCCTAATCCTTGTAGGAGTATCCTAATCTCTCAACAGATCTCCTCCTTTGACTCGATCTGATGGTTCACATTGGACGCTCCACTAAACTTATCTAGAGTAGGAATAGGCTAGCTTTTTAGGCTAGGTTTAAACTCCGATTGGATATGGGCTTGGACTCAACTTTACCATGGTCCGCCCAAGCCAAATCTAACATATTTCCACTAGCACAATAGTGGGACGTGTCCATCTTAAGCCATTCCTACGATCATATTGATTACTGAATCATGCGACTGTCAAGACCACCTGTAAGCGGTGATCCACTGAATTATAAACTCTTAATCAGAGCATTAAAGACTCTTCAAACCTTATGGAAAAACAAGTTCAGATAATGACTTACTCCAGACATATTGGCTCACATTTTCAGATCGAATATTCTCAATCACTCATTCAATAAAGAAGAATATCCATCTACCGAAGAACAGTCCGGTAAGGTCCATTCTTCGTCAAAACAAGTTCTAGATGCAGACACTCCACCAAAAGATGTGTAGGTGATCTTCCTTTCACATTGTTGCTATTTCAGGTAAAAGCAACTACTTTCTAATCACTTCCCACCCAATCAAATCTATCTGACTATAGGGAAAATGTTATAGTAGTAATACTGCCTTTAGCCTTTCTAATGCAATTGAATGTCTATAAGGGTAAAGGTAAGAAACACAATGACCAAATGTGTGTCCTCGACAGTTCATTTAGCTCACACAGTAGTGAAGCATGGATCTATTCGCTTACAACATAATGGTCGTCAAGCATGCGCAATATGATTGTGCGTTGTGGTGAAGCGACTTCTTGAGCACACGTCAGTGAATAAGACACCATACAGACCCTAATCTATTTACGGACCGACCACGTTTAGGCCTGTGACCTCCCACTCAGCAGGTGATCCCTCACTTCTAGTGGCGATGCACGTCTGGCTATATAACAGGATACAGATATGAAAAACTTGTCTGTTTGATCACATTGCGACTTTGGGTGCAATACCAAGAGTGATCTCATCTCGACTCATTTCAAGGTGATGCTTCAAGCATGTTCATGATGCTGCCCTGTGATCATATCGGTGCACGCATAACCATTTGCATCTCATTCAATCCATTGCCCATGAAATATTAAGGGGACTGTTCGTGTGAGATTGCCAGTCTTAACCTGCCTGACATGCTGAATTTCTGTATTTATTCAAATTCCAAATATCTCAATAAGTTTTATGCGCTGATAGATAAATTATGTTATTGATTCCCAACCATCCAAAAATACAATATCATCCAGAAAACATAAATCAATGGAGAAGTATCATAAAACTTCACTATCAAAATAGTACATCTACATAACCATCTATGTAGACCCAAACCCCTAACATGACTAAAAAACAATGTATAGTCTAATGGCTAGGTCAGCGGATCAGCAACTGTCTGCTCTATCAGTATGTATTCAAGTGTGACTTCTTCTGATTGATTTCTGATGAAGTTGAACTTTACATCTGTGTGCGTAGTCTTCGCATGGTAGCTTGCATTCTTCACGTGACCTATCACTATTATGCTATCATGTGGTATGACCTCAAGGTCCCAAAGAAATTGCATCAACCAAATGGCTT
The DNA here is from genome assembly GCA_038442645.1 of Agave tequilana. Lineage (NCBI taxonomy): Eukaryota > Viridiplantae > Streptophyta > Magnoliopsida > Asparagales > Asparagaceae > Agave > Agave tequilana. The sequence continues at coordinate 84,674 of JAVJIF010002533.1, read as the reverse complement.
CTTGTGCTTTTGCTGAAGCCAGTGTTTTAAATCTCGGACGATATACCGGTATATCGGTCGAGATATCGGTTTTTTTTTCAAAAACGAGAAGATAAGGCCAAAAAAATAACGGATATCATTTTTGACCGAGATCGGCCGATATATCACCACGTGGCCGATATATCAGCCGATATCCGAGTTAAAAATCCTGGCCGATATTTGGGGTTTAACGGGCTGTTAGATGGGTCGGGTTAGAAATAGCCAAACCCGCTATTAAATGATCACCCGACCGCATTCCCTTACTTAAAAACGAAAAACAAAAAAAAAAAAAGAAAAAGGCAAAAAATTTCTCTCCACTCTCGAGCAGTTGCTAGGGCTCACGATTGCGACGCCGCCTTTGATGCCAGCCCCACCGCGCTCCTCCGATTGCGCCTCCCACCTCTGATTGCCCTAGATGCTGCCTCCCACCTCCGATTGCGCCACCGCCCTCAACGCTGCACGCGTAACCGGAGTTATCTCTCCCCCCTCTCTCGAGCTAGGGCACCGGCAAATCCATCAAATATACCGTCGATTGCGACTCTGCAACACCGTCGTCGACCATAGCAGTAAGTTCTCTCTATCTCCCCATGAATCTCCCCTCTCTATGTGTCTCTCTTCATCTTTCTCTCTGTCTCTCTCCATCTTCTGCTCCCTCTCTTCCAGTCTCTGTCTCTATCTCCATCTTTCTCTGTCGCTCTCCATCTCCCTCTATCTCCTTCTATCCTCTCCTCTCTCTCCATCTCCCTTTCTCTCTTTCTGTCTCTCTCCATCTGCGACTATTTCGCCCGTCTCTCTCTCTCTCTCTCCATCTCTCTCTGTCTCTCTCCATCTCCCTCTGTCTCTCTCTGTCTCTCTCCATCTCCCTCTGTCTCTCTCTGTCTCTCCATCTCCTGCTTTCTCTCTCCATCTCCCCCATCTCTGTCTCTCTCTCTCTCTCTCTCCACATCTCCCTCTCTCTCTCCCCATCTCCCTTTATCTATCTATCTCCGACTCTCTCTCCCCATCTCTGTCTCCATCTCACTCTATCTCTCTGTCTTTGTATCTTCCGCTATCTCTCTCTGTCTCTCTCCATCTGCTGCTCTCCCTCGTCTCTGTCTCTCTCTTTCTCTCCATCTACTGCTCTCTCCCCTTGTCTTTGTCTCTCTATCTCCATCTATCTCTCTCTCTGTCTCTCTCCATCTGCTACTCTCTTCCCCGTCTCTGTCTTTCTATCTCCCGCTATCTCTCTCTGTCTCTTAGGAATTCATTCTTTTGCGAGGAAGTAATAATCAATTTTCTCAATAATATATTTTTAACTTATTTTTCAGGAAGGAAGATCATCCTTGGATGCTTCTTGGCGTCGCAGCTGTTGGAACTTGTTTTGATGAAGACATTTGTGAAGCAAATCATTTGGAGCTCTAACACAAGCCAATTCAAGAGTTCTTCATGATCAAGACTTCCCAAGGAGAGTTGCTAATGATATGTTTTGTAATGATTATTTAGCATGTCAAAAGCCTTGATGCACACACACATATCATAGTTTTATAGTCGACTTATAGCCTCTTATAGTCGACTAATCCATTGTGTAGTCGACTTAACCAATTCCCTAGTCGACTAACCTTGTGTCCAAATTGATTCCAACTCTCTGTTTGTCCTGTTAGTCGACTTGACAGAAAACCTAGTCGACTAATAGACCTTTGTAGTCGACTAACCTTTTTCCCCTAGTTGACTAATCCCTGACCTAGTCGACTTATAAGTTAGTTGTGTCGACTTGGTTCAGTTATCCAGAAACCTGTCACATGAACTTATCTTGACCTAGTCGACTTATACCCAATATTAATCGACTAACCTTTGGAAATTTGCCTAGACTAGTCGACTATAGGCAGTTTCTGACTGTTGGACAGTTTCTGTATTCTGGTATTTTCTGCAACGTTCCCCAACATTTAAACTTTCAAATTGACCTAATAACTACCCTAACTAACCCTAGAGTGCAGCGATAAATAGGGTTGTTAATCTAAGGCAAGATACAATCCAAACCTTCAGTTTTCTGACCAAAAAATTCTGCCAATATTCTGGTTGCCTGAAAACTGTTCCCACTTCAAGTTCTTCACCAAAATCCTACTCCCTACTGAAGATCTCTGAAGTTCCTCCTATACTAGCCCTTGTCCACGATCACATACTGTACCAAGGCTTATAGGAAAGGTTGTAATCACTCAAAGAAATCATTGTACAAGAGCGTCTTCTTGGTGTAGAAGAGAGGTTGTACAAGGTGGTGTTTGTTCTCTTGGTTGTAAGAGAGTTGTACACATTTGGCAAAGGGGATTTGTCAAGTTGTGTGCAAGGTATTGATTTTGGGTGTACAAAGTCAAGGATAAAGGAAAATCTCAAGCGGGAGGCTTGGGGACTGGATGTAGGTCACGAGGACCGAACCAGGATAAATCTCTCGTGTTTGCGTTTGCCTAACTTTTCTGAGATTTAATTTTCTTTTATTGCAAGTTCCTTATTTATTTAACTTTAATCCTTCTTTGTTTAGTATATGTGTTGACTGTGTATTTTAGATCCACAAGTGGCATCATCTCGGGACCAACATTTGGTATCAGAGCCCTGCATACCTAGTCAACAACAAGCAAAGATGGCAACGGAGTTCCCTTCGTCACAATTCAAAGAAGGACATTCTACACAACGTCCACCGCTATTTGACGGATCCAACTACAACTATTGGAAGTGTAGAATGAAGATCTACTTGCAATCGCTCAACTACGAACTTTGGAACATTGTTAAAGCACTGTACACCAACCGCCTACTCACTACAACGCTTGGAGTGATGATCAAAAGAGGAATGCGAACCTTGACGCCAAAGCGATGAATGCTCTATTCTGTGCCTTAACCAAAGAAGAGTTCAACCGTATGTCAACAGCCACGTCTGCAAATCAAATACGGCACACTCTTCAGGTAACACACGAAGGCACAAATAAAGTTAAAGAATCTAAGATTTCTGTTCTTGTCCACAGGTTTGAATTATTCAAAATGGAGGAGAATGAAACCATATCAGAAATGGTTACAAGATTCACCGACATTACCAATTCCTTAGTATCCCTTGGAAAGGAATGCAAACAAGTCGAAAAAGTTCGCAAGATCCTTCGTGCACTCACATCAGATGGGAGAAGAAGACAACCGTAATTGAAGAAGCGAATGATCTCTCAACAATGTCGTTAGAAAACCTTATTGGTAATCTAATGGCATATGAAGTGCAACTTGAAAAAGAAAGAAGGATGAACAACAACCTCGCTCAAAGAAGAAAGAACTTGCCTTCCATGCATCTTCAGACACGGACGATTCAGATGACGATGAAGAGGAGATGGCAATGCTTTCAAGGAAATTCAAAAGATTTTTAAAGTAAGGTAAATTTAAATGCTTTAATTGCAATAAAACAGATCATATGAAGAAGGATTGCCCATTGCTCAAAAATAAAGGCAAATTCAAGAGCAAAAAGTTCAGAAAGATGAAAGACTACGAAGCATCATGGGAAAACAGTGATTCCTCTTCCTCTGACGAAGAAGAAACCACTAAACATGTCAACATCTGTTACATGGCGCTAGAAGAAGATGAGGTATCATATACTGAACTTTTAGATGCATTTCATGAGTATTCAATGATCTAAAGAATGAAAAAATGAAAAATAAAGTGTTATCAAAGGAAAATAAAAATCTTTTAAAAAAAAATTCATATTATGCTTTACAAGTTTCTTCTATAAATTCTCAAAAAGATGAGTTTGAAAAAGTAATATCATCTTTGAAAAAGGATAATGAGAAATTTATAAAAGAAAACATGTTACTTAAAAAGGAAACTGTGTCTTTAAATGAAAGAATTTCTATATTAGATAAAGACATTTCAGTTTTCAAAATGAAATATGAAGAAATTTTGAAAAATGTGACTAAGTTCAATCAAGGAAAAGAAAAATTGAATGATTTGTTATCTTATCAAAAGTTGTCACATAGTCATTATGGTCTTGAATTTGTTGAAAAATCTTCATATTGTAGTCATCCATATAATTCTTTTATGACAAGAAAGTCTAAGAAAAGAATGAAGAATAAGTTTATATGGACTCCTAAGAATTTAAGCATTTTTGATAAAAATACCTATATTGCATCATACATTCATGATATATGTAATTCATGCAATTATGTGTATACTAACAGGTGTAAACCAAATTCAAATTGGGTTTGGTCTCCTAAAGGTTAATGTGTTCTTTTATGATTGGTACCATCTAACGTTTATCTTTCAGGTACCATATGAATACAATACTTCATATATATATACATTTTATGATATATTTGTTACAGGGGGAGAATAAAGTATTTCTATATTTGTTATAACCCATTTTCTGCAGGGGGAGAAAATATAACTTATTTTCTGCAGGGGGAGCATTTGTGCACACAAAGTGTCATCATTAAAAAGGGGGAGAATGTTGGAACTTGTTTTGATGAAGACATTTGTGAAGCAAATCATTTGGAGCTCTAACACAAGCCAATTCAAGAGTTCTTCATGATTAAGACTTCCCAAGGAGAGTTGCTAATGATATGTTTTGTAATGATTATTTAGCATGTCAAAAGCCTTGATGCACACACACATATCATAGTTTTATAGTCGACTTATAGCCTCTTATAGTCGACTAATCCATTGTGTAGTCGACTAAACTAATTCCCTAGTCAACTAACCTTGTGTCCAAATTAATCCCAACTTTCTGTTTGTCCTGTTAGTCGACTTGACAGAAAACCTAGTCGACTAATAGACCTTTGTAGTCGACTAACCTTTTTCCCCTAGTCGACTAATCCTGACCTAGTCGACTTATAAGTTAGTTGTGGTCGACTTGGTTCAGTTATCCAGAAGCCTGTCACATGAACTTATCTTGACCTAGTCGACTTATACCCAATATTAGTCGACTAACCTTTAGAAATTTGCCTAGACTAGTCGACTAACTCAAATGGCAAGTCGACTATAGGCAGTTTCTGACTGTTGGACAGTTTCTGTATTCTGGTATTTTCTGCAACGTTCCCTAACGTTTAAACTTTCAAATTAACCTAATAACTACCCTAACTAACCCTAGAGTGTAGCTATAAATAGGGTTGTTAATCTAAGGCAAAATACAAATCCAAATCTTCAGTTTTCTGACCAAAAAATTCTGCCAATATTCTGGTTGCCTGAAAACTGTTCCCACTTCAAGTTCCTTCACCAAAATCCTACTCCCTACTGAAGATCTCTGAAGTTCCTCCTATACTAGCCCTTGTCCACGATCACATACTGTACCAAGGCTTATAGGAAAGGTTGTAATCACTCAAAGAAATCATTGTACAAGAGCGTCTTCTTGGTGTAGAAGAGAGGTTGTACAAGGTGGTGTTTGTTCTCTTGGTTGTAAGAGAAGTTGTACACATTTGACAAAGGGGATTTGTCAAGTTGTGTGCAAGGTGTTGATTTTGGGTGTACAAAGTCAAGGATAAAGGAAAATCTCAAGCGGGAGGCTTGGGGACTGGATGTAGGTCACGAGGACCGAACCAGGATAAATCTCTCGTGTTTGCGTTTGCCTAACTTTTCTGAGATTTAATTTTTTTTATTGCAAGTTCCTTATTTATTTAACTTTAATCCTTCTTTGTTTAGTATATGTGTTGATTGTGTATTTTAGATCCACAAGTGGCATCATCTGGGGACCAACAGCAGCGGGATTGTACTCTTCAGGTTACACCATTTTTGACGCCGCATAGCCTGTTTGTACAGTTTGCAAATTATTTTACACAATTAAATGATTTTTTTACAATCTTGTACACAATTTACGCATGCAGCACTTTGAACACAGCTCCTATCCATCATGCAATTCATTTACTAGTAGCCATTGCCGCATTCTTGTTGTTTTGCCTTCTTGGTAATGTCGCAAGATTCTTCCATTTTTTCCTTCTAGTTATAGTTATGAACCTGCAAGAATTTGACACTATTAGTAACTTTATAAAGAAAATACAAGAAGATAGTAGCAAATTTTATATATGAAATAGAAATTTATATATGCAGTAGCAAAATTTCATATATGATATAGCAATTGTGTGACTGTGTCATAAATTAATTTTTTTAAATTTGCAGCAAGATGTCCTCTTCCGCTGCTTCTAATGTGCAATAAAAAAAGAAGGGACAGATCTAGCTTGGGAATGGGGGCAAAAGGTGCCTAATAAAGCAAACAAGGTGCCTTGCAATTTTTGCAAAAATGAATATGGTGGAGGGATAACTCGTTTTAAGGAACACTTGGCTCATGTTAGCAGAAATGTCAAGGCATGTTCTTTAGTTCCCGATGACGTGAAGGAAAAGGTATTGGTTATGTTAAATAAAACGAAGAAGATAAAGGAAGGCAAAGAAACGGAGCTCCAACACTTATTAAGTGAAGTACGTGTTGGTGAAGATGAAGATGAAGAGGCGACAACTGAAGAATCATCAATTTTTAGATCACAAGTCAAGCGAAGGGAAAAGGACCAATCGATCAATTTATTGCTAGTGCTACACAAACTCCGGATGAGATAGTAGGCGATACAAAGAAACCTACAATGCATACCGTATTTAAGAAGAAGGGAAGAGAGGATGCCATAAAGTACATTGCAAGATTCTTTTATGAAGCCGGAATTGCATTTAATGTCGCTTCACTTCCTCTTTCTTGCAAATGGTATTTGCTATTGGTAAGTTTGGATCAACTTTACAACCTCCAACACCATATGAGTTGAGTGAGACATTTCTTCAAAGAGAAGTGATGGAGACAAATACAACTCTAAATACATTCAAAGAGACTTGTGGCATTTGTGGGTGCACTCTTATGACTGACGCTTGGTCGGATCAGAAGGGTAGAAGTATAATGAATATTGTTGCTCATTATCCAGCCGGGACGGCCTTCTTGCTATCCCAAGATGCTTCCTCTGACAAACATGATGGAAACTACATTTATAAGTTTTTGGAGAAGGGGATCAATTATGTGGGTGTTGACAATGTGGTGCAAATTGTCACCGACAATGCATCAAACAATATGGCGGCGGCAAACACACTAGCTTTGACACACCCAAACATCTTTTGGACATGTTGTGTGGCACACACCATCAATTTGATGCTCTCCGATATTGGAAAGATAAAGAATATTCGAAGTGCCATCATGATGGGAAGGTCGGTGTCGGTTTACATATATAGCCACACCAAATCTCTTGACTTAATGAGGAAAGCTACTGGTGGAGAGATTGTTAGACCCGGAACTACTAGGTTTGCTACCGCATTCTTATCTTTGTCATCCATACGGGAAAAGAAGAAGGAGTTGCAACATATGTTCATTTCTGATGCACGGATGGATTGCGCTTTTTCCAAAACGGATGCGGGTAGAAAGGTATATTTTTATCAGTCAGTAGCTCCATATATGATATTTAAATATTCTGATGTCTATTTGAATTTGTATAGATTGCGGAAATAATTGCAAGCAACAAATTTTGGGACAATATAAATCTTGCACTTAAGGTCTTCACGCCGTTGGTGAAAGTTTTACGAAGAGTTGATGGGGACAAGGTGCCATCCATGGGTTTCCTCTATGGTGATTTGGAGGCTGCTAAAATAGAAATTAAAGCTTCCCTTGATGATGAGAAGAAATATCTTCCTATATGGATGGTTATTGATAAAAGATGGAATGAAAAGCTTAAGGGTCCTTTGCATAGAGCCGGATACTTCTTGAATCCGTACTTCTTTTATGAAAAGAAAGAGGAGATTGAAAAGGATGGTAGCTTTATGAGTGGCTTCGTTGAAGTCATGCATAGATTTTATCCAGATAATGATGAGATTATTGAGAAGATTGGACAACAATTGTCCATGTATCAATTGAAGTAAGGAACATTTGGTAAGAAGTTTGCGCTGCAAGGAGCTAAAAAAATTATTAATCCAGGTAAAATTTTCATTTTAAGAATATATTATATATAAACAATTAAAGTTAGCAAGCAACGAACTATTTCTAAATTATTTAATGCTAGCTCAATGGTGGTCACTCTATGGAACTGATGCTCCCGAATTGAGAACTATGGCAATGAGGATTTTGAGCTTGACAACTAGCTCTTCCGGTTGTGAACGGAATTGGAGCACATTTGAGATGGTAGTACTCGTACAATTACATGAATAAATATTTGTTTTTTTAAATTGCTTTCTTATTTCTTTGTGTGTTCATCTCTTATGTAGGTTCATACAAAGAAGAGAAATAGACTAAGTCCTAAGAAGCTACATGACTTAGTCTATGTTAAGTTTAATGCTAGATTCAAGAACAACATTTCTATCCCAAATAGAAATCCATTGGTCGCCTACAATGAAGAAGAAAAGATCACTGAATGGTTGGTACCCGACAAAGGGAATGATGAGGCTAGTGATGATGAAGTTTTTCCGGGAGAGCAACTAACTTTTAGGCAAGTTGCGATTGCTATGGGAGCTAATTTGAAGAGGAGGAAAAGTGGAAGAGTGAAGATGTCCCAGAGCATTAAACTTTCTAAAGGGAAGGCATCTTCATCTTCCAAGAAGAGGCCGTCAATGGAAGAGAAAGAGGAGGAAGAGTTGGATTCGGCATCGGATTCATCATTTGATAATGAACCAACAATTCCTTTAGATGATGCCGATGTGTCCGAATCCGAGTAGAAGTGTAGAACACGAACAATGTTGCATTTATTTTAGTATTATATTTTCTTTAAAGACAAATGTTAGATTTTTGTAACTTTTAAACTTTGGTATGCTTGCTTGCTTGATTACTTATTTGGATAATTATTTTTTTACTCGGGAGATCATTTTATTTTATTTCATGTTCATTACAGTATTTCAAAGATGTTTTTATATGATGTTTGGATATTAACTTATTTCTTTAAATGATGCTCTTACATGTATTGACTATTGATTTTATTTTTGTGTTTTGAAGGTTAAGCATGTGGTTGATTTATCTTTTGACGCATTTGAGGAGATTCTACAAATACATTTGAGGAGCTTCTACAAAGGTCAGTATCCCTTATGACTTATGAGTCTATGACCCTAAACTTGCATTATGTAGTTTCATATGATTTATGTAGGAAATTATATGTATATTCTTCACCCGATATGACGTCCGATATGACGACCGGTATTTAGTACCATATCGAGATATATCACCCAGCATCCGGTATCCGGTATATAATTTTGCCGACCGATATATCGCCGGTATCCGATATTTAAAACACTGGCTGAAGCTGCGACATACTCAACTTCCATTGTTAATAATGCCACTATTGATTGCTTCTTGTTACACAAGGAGGTCGCCCCTCATCCGAGTAAGAAGGTGTGCGTAGAAGTTGATTTGCGCATGTCCAGATTGTTAAATAATCTGTGTCAGTATATATATGGAGTCGCTAATCCTACCCGCCATAACACAACTCGTAGTCAGTTTTGTCTTTTAAGTATCTCAATACCCTCTTGACGACACTCCAATGAGAAGGACTAGGATTCAATTAGAAATGACTCAATAATTCAATAGCGAAGGATATATCGAGATGAGTACACTACATCGCATACATTAAGCACCTGATGATGTTAGAGTGCGATATATGTGCCATACACTGTCGTTGCTCAGATGCTTGCGGTGATCTTGGAGGCTAAGGCGATGATTCTTTTCAACTAGACTCGATATGATTTCCGAATTGTGCATCTTGAACACTTTATAAGATGTTCTTTAGGAACGTCTCTTACGAGAGACCAAGAACCCCATCCCTTTGGATCTTTACCCCGAGCACGTGACTCGCATCACCTATGCTTTCATGTTGAAGTTCGATGTCAGCCAGCCCTCAGTGGTGGCAATCATGTCCAGATCGTTAGAAGTTATCATTACATCATTGACATATGTCATGATAAGAAACTTTTCATTTGATCACTTAAGATAGATGAAATGATCTTCTTCAATCATCGTAAATCCAAACTGTAGTATAGCTTGATGAAATTAAAGATATCATTATCTAGACCATTATTTCAGTCTATAAATAAACCAATTGAGTCAGCAAACTTTACACTTATAACCTTTGGATACAAAACCCTCTATCTGATCCATAAAGATCACCGCGCCCAGTTCTCCATGAAGGAAAGTTGTCTTAACATCCACCTGAATAACTTCCAGATCCATACGAGCAACCAATGCAAATATCGTGCGAATCGAGGCAAATTTTGCCCCTGGGGAAAAGTTTCTTCATAGTCTACCCCTCTTATTAGTGTAACCTTTTCCTACGAGATGTGCCTTATATCTCTAAATAGATCCATTTGCCTATTGCTTGATCTTGAGAACCCATTTGTTTATAATGGCTTTGCGTCCGGAAGGTAAATTCATCAAGTCCCATACCCGATTTGTTCCTAATAGCCTCTTATCTAGCTCATAAAAGTCTAAATCCCGCCTCACCTTTCCTTTGCTAGGAAATTCCTCTTCAAGGAAATTCGCATCTCATGCTTTATCTCAATCACACATCTGTTGGTCCCCGAGATATTGATAAATGCGGAATTATCTCTGTTGGCAACAATAGATCTAAAATACACAAGTCAACATAACACTAAAACAAGAAGGATTAATCGTTAATCAAAGAAGTAACTTGCAAAAAGGAAATCAAATCTCAGAAAATGCATAAACGCAAACAAGAGAGATTTATCCTGGTTCGGTCCTTGTGACCTACATCCAGTCCCCAAGCCACCCGCTTGAGATTTTCCTTTAACTTGACTTTGCAACCCAAAATCAATACACCATGTACACCACTTGACAAATCCCCTTCGCCAAATGTGTACACCTTCTCTTCCACCAAGAGAACACCTTCTCTTCCACCAAGAGAATACCTTCACCTTGTACAACTGCCTCTACAACCAAGAAGCCTCCTGTGTACAATGATTTGCTTTGAGAATTACAATACTTTTCCTATAGCCTTGGTACTGAATGTGTATGTGGACAAGGTTCAGTATAGGAAACAAGAACTTCAGAGAATCTTCACAATGGAAATGTCTTTTGGTGAAGAACTGAAGTGGAAAAATAGTTTTCAGGTTTTCAGATTTTTGACTTTGGAAAACTGATAAAAACTCTTGGTAATTGGCCTTTGGTATAACTTCCCTATTTATAGCTGAAGACTAGGGTTAGTTAGGGAGTTATTGGTGCAATTTTAGATGATATGAACGTTGGAAAACGTTGCACAAAAGACCAACAGTCAGAAACTGTCTAACAGTCAGAACTGCCTATTAGTCAACTTGGGTTCTGAGTTAGTCGACTAGACTAGGCAAAATTTCCATTATTAGTCGACTAGGTTTAGCTATTAGTCGACTTGGTCAAGTGTCGGTGAGTTTCTGGATAACTACTTCAAGTCGACTGCAACTGTTTATAAGTCGACTGGATCAACTGTTAGTCGACTTGGTGACATGGGTTAGTCGACTAGAAAATGTATTAGTCGACTATAGTTGACTGTTTGGTTGACTAATACACAAACAGAGAGTTGGTCTGTTTCAGGACACATGATTAGTCGACTTGGTTCTGGGTTAGTCGACTACATCAAGGATTAGTCGACTTATAATATACATCAAGTCGACTAATGGACCAATGAAGTGTGTGTTTGTGTCAAGGCTTACATGCTATTTCAACTTTACAAACCACACTCTATCAACTCTCCTTGGCACATCTTGATCATGTAGGACTCTTGATTCGTCATGTGTTAGAGCTCTAAATGAATTTGATCTTCACAAACGTCTTCATCGAAATAAGTTCCAACATTCTCCCCCTTTTTGATGATGACGCTTTGTGTGCACAAGTCCTCCCCCTGTAGAAGATATGCTATATTTTCCTCCCCCTGCAGAAATTGGGTTATAACAAATAGAAAAATACTTTGTTCTCCCCTTGTAACAAATATATTAGTACATATATATATAATTGTTCTTTATCAATTTTTATATGGTACCTGCAAGATAAACGTTAGATGGTACCAAACATAAAAGAACATATTTAACCTTTAGGAGTCCAAATCCATTTAGAATTTGGTTTTCACTTGTTAATATACACATAGTTGCAAGAATCACATATATCATGAATGTATGATGCAATATATGTATTTTTATCATGAAAATTTAAGTTCTTAGGAATCCATATAAACTTATTTTTCTTAGGCTTTCTTTTTACAAAAGAACTATATGGATTACTATAACATGAAGATTTTGCAATAAATCCAATACCATGATTATCATGTGACAATTTTTGAAAAGATAATAAATCATTCAAATTTTCTTTTCCTTTATTGAACTTAGTCACATTTTGCAAAAGATCTTCATATTTCTTTTTGAAAACTAACATGTCTTTATCCAATATAGAAATTCTTTCATTCAAAGACTTAGTTTCCTTTTCAGAAAAATGTTCTCTTTTATAAATTTCTCATTTTCAATTTTCAAAGATGATATGACTTTTTCAAACTCATCTTGTTGTTGAGAATTTATAGATGAACATTGTAATGCATAACATGAATTTTCCTTTAAAATTTTCTCATTTTCTTTTGACAAAACTTTGTTTTCAGTTTTTCATTTTTCAGATCAAGAAATAATTCATGGAATGCATCAGAGAGTTCAAAATATGATACCTCATCATCTTCAAGTGCCATGTAACATAGGTTGACACGTTCAGTGGATTCTTCTTCATCAGATGAAGATGAATCACTGTATTCTGATGATGCTTCGTAGTTCTTCTTCTTTCTGAACTTCTTACTCTTGTACTTATCTTTCTTCTTAAGCAAAGGACAATCCATCTTCATATGACCTGGTTTATCACAATTAAAGCATTTGAATTTACCTTGCTTTAGAAATTTCCTGAATTTCTTTGAGAGCATTGCCATCTCCTCTTCGTCATCATTATCCGTGTCGGAAGATGCATGGAAGGCGAGTTCTTTCTTCTTTGAACGGTGTTGTCGTTCGTCCTTCTTCCTTTCTTCTAATTGCACTTCATATGCCATTAGATTACCGATTAGGTTTCTAATATCATAGTTGAGAGATCATTCGCCTCTTCAATGGCGGTTGTCTTCTTCTCCCATTCTGGTGTGAGTGCACGAAGGATCTTACGAACTCTTTCAACTTGGGTGTAGTCCTTTCCAAGAGATGCTAAGGTATTGGTGATGTCGGTGAATCTTGTAACCATCTCGGATATGGTTTCATTCTCCTCCATTTTGAATAACTCAAACCTGTGGACAAGAACAGATATTTTAGATTCCTTAACTTTATTAGTGCCTTCGTGTGTTACCTGAAGAGTATGCCATATTTGATGTGCAGAAGTTGCTGTTGAAACACGGTTGAACTCTTCTTTAGTTAGGGCACAGAATAGAGCATTCATCGCTTTAGCGTCAAGGTTCGCGTTCTTCTTTTGATCTTCACTCCAAGCGTTGTGGTTGGTTGTGGGCTTGGTGTACGATGCTTCTACGATGTTCCAAAGGTCGTAGTTGAGTGACTGCAAGTATATCTTCATTCTACACTTCCAATAGTTGTAGTTGGTTCCGTCAAATAGCGGTGGACATTGTGTAGAATGTCCTTCTTTGAATTGGGATGATGAGAACTCCGTTGCCATCCTTGTTGTTGACTTGTACCCGCTCTGATACCAAATGTTGGATCAGAGCGTATACGCCGGTTCAGGGTATGAAATGTGAGGCCTTCTCTGATACCAAATGTTGGTCCCCGAGATATTGATAAATGCGGAATTATCTCTGTTGGCAACAATAGATCTAAAATACACAAGTCAACATAACACTAAAAAAGAAGGATTAATCGTTAATCAAAGAAGTAACTTGCAAAAAGGAAATCAAATCTCAGAAAATGCACAAACGCAAACAAGAGAGATTTATCCTGGTTCGGTCCTTGTTACCTACATCCAGTCCCCAAGCCACCCGCTTGAGATTTTCCTTTAACTTGACTTTGCAACCCAAAATCAATACACCATGTACACCACTTGACAAATCCCCTTCGCCAAATGTGTACACCTTCTCTTCCACCAAGAGAACACTTTCTCTTCCACCAAGAGAATACCTTCACCTTGTACAACTGCCTCTACAACCAAGAAGCCTCCTGTGTACAATGATTTGCTTTGAGAATTACAATACTTTTCCTATAGCCTTGGTACTGAACGTGTATGTGGACAAGGTTCAGTATAGGAAACAAGAACTTCAGAGAATCTTCACAATGGAAATGTCTTTTGGTGAAGAACTGAAGTGGGAAAAACAGTTTTCAGGTTTTCAGATTTTTGGCTTTGGAAAACTGATAAAAACTCTTGGTAATTGGCCTTTGGTATAATTTCCCTATTTATAGCTGAAGACTAGGGTTAGTTAGGGAGTTATTGGTGCAATTTCAGATGATATGAACGTTGGAAAACGTTGCACAAAAGACCAACAGTCAGAAACTGTCCAACAGTCAGAACTGCCTATTAGTCGACTTGGGTTCTGAGTTAGTCGACTAGACTAGGCAAAATTTCCATTATTAGTCGACTAGGTTTAGCTATTAGTCGACTTGGTCAAGTGTCGGTTGACAGACAGGTTTCTGGATAACTACTTCAAGTCGACTGCAACTGTTTATAAGTCGACTGGATCAACTGTTAGTCGACTTGGTGACATGGGTTAGTCGACTAGAAAATGTATTAGTCGACTATAGTTGACTGTTTGGTCGACTAATACACAAACAGAGAGTTGGTCTGTTTCAGGACACAGGATTAGTCGACTTGGGTTCTGGGTTAGTCGACTACATCAAGGATTAGCCGACTTATAATATACATCAAGTCGACTAATGGACCAATGAAGTGTGTGTTTGTGTCAAGGCTTTTACATGCTATTTCAACTTTACAAACCACACTCTATCAACTCTCCTTGGCACATCTTGATCATGTAGGACTCTTGATTCGTCATGTGTTAGAGCTCCAAATGAATTTGATCTTCACAAACGTCTTCATCGAAATAAGTTCCAACAACATCCATCTTCGCGTTCACCGATGAACACGTACCCTTTCGAATGACTCGAATAGCGAATGAATATGCACTTCTTCCCCTTCGGGTCCAACTTCCTATTTATGTGGGAAGTGGTTTGCACATATGTCGCTGAGCCCTATGATCCAAAATTTCCAAAATTGGGCTTATTTCTAGTTCATAGCTCACAGGGTATGGAAGGTACTGATTTGAAAGGCACACGGTTTAATATGTAGGCGACAGTCAACAATGCATCTCTCAAAAATGATATTGGTAGATTCACCTGTGCAGCGAACCATGTCAAGAAATGCTCTATTCCTATATTTCACCACGCCATTTTGTTGTGATGTGCAAGGAATAGTTAGCTATCGGATGATGCACTTCTGCTTACATAGTTCCTTGAGCTGACCAAATAGATATTCCTGACTCCGGTCAGTCTTGAGTGTTTTCACATGTCTATTGAGTCTTTTCTCCATCTCTGCTAAGTAACGTTGAAAGAATATCAGTGCTTTAGACTTGAGGGAGATCAGATAAATATGACCGTATCGCAAAAAATCTTCGATAAAAGTGATATAGTAAGAGCATCCATTCTAAGCTTTCACATTAAAGGGTCCACATATGTCGGAATGGATTAAATCAAGCAGTGTTGATGCGCATTTCACTTTTCCAAGAGGTTTTCTTGTTGACTTGCCAGCAAGACATTTCTTGCAGATGGGCAAGATGACTGAAGCTAGAGGACTAAATAGTCCCACTCTTACTAACTGATCACCCACTCAGCCGCATTGTGTCCTACTTTAGTATGCCAAATAATAGAATCATTCTCAACATCCATATAATGAGAATGCCTGTTATGTGCAAAACTACTCGGCGTTATCAAGTTTAAAAAATAAACCACTATGGTAAAAAAGCTCGATCAACTGTCGATCAAAACCAAATTTAATAAAACATTGTTTAGATGAAATTCTATGCCTAAGCCAAAGTAGAAGCTTCGACATGAAAAGAAGGTTGCGCCAAATCCAAGTGACGTAAGGGACATTGTAAAGGAGTGAAGTAGACCGCTTCCAAAATCTAGCTTGAAAGTACCAATAACTTCCATACTACAGTCACCATGAATAATCGCCTACTTACAAGTAGAATGCATCGGTACTCCACAAATCCATCTCTATCCTATACTACATGGTCCGATGACCGTGATGTTGGCTTAAAGGTCTATCACTCTAGTTTTGAGGATGATTAGCTAATGTAGTTATAGTACTAATGATCTTGTATTAATTAAGTTTCAGATATTCAATCAAGATCTTGCCTTCAAATCTACACCTACCATCTCCGACAAAAATGAAGAAAAAGATGATGATGAAGATTTTTTCCTCCTAGTAAAGAATGTAAGGAGATATACAACAAGGCTAAATTTGAAATAAAAGAAGATGACAAGGGAAGGAAGAAAAGAAGATAATTTGCTACAATTGTCGAAAATCGGGTCATGTCATTACCGAATGCTCGAAGATCAAGAACAAACCCTCTACCTCCAAGAAGGTATATAAGAAGAAACATTTGAAATCTATATGGTACTCAGAGAAATCCGAAAGGAAGTGGGCACGCAAATGTGTATTTTATAACTAATGAAAACACACCTAAAGTATATCCGAAGCCTTATCTAGAAGATTGTGATTTGACTATGAAGGAACTTGGAGAAGCATTTGAAGATCTTTCTAGCAAATATGATTCTCTCAAGAATAATATTTGAAAAGAAAGAAAGAAAATGAAATTTTACAAAACTAATTACTTGTTGTTTCAAAAGAAAAGAAAAGTTTATCTATTTCTCTTGAAAACACTCAAAATGATTTTGATTCTTACAAGATTTTTTGTAAAGCTAAATTTTCTTATTTTGATGAGAATGAGATTTCTTTGATGAATATGAAAATAAATATTTTGACAAATATTTTGAAAAAGTGTGAATATAATCAGGCTAGATTAGAAGCTATGTTTTCAAAAAGGCAAGCTCAAAGGAAACCTCATGTTTTGTACAAACACCATCATGCCCACACACCACCGTAACCACAAGCACATCATACACACCATGCTATACGCACCATGCTACACATGCTCATCATGCACACACACATCATGTATTTTTATATGCAAAGGTGTATTCATGCACCTTTTGTGGGCGGAAAGGTCACTTCACCTTGTTTTGCTATGATAGAATTAATGTTTCTGATCATCATGTTTGGGTTCGAAAGACTAACAGTCTAGGGCCTAAGAAAATTTGGGTACCAAAGTCAATTTTTTATTAATTGATGTAGGTTCGCACCAAGGCTTCAAGATGTAGGGAGCGGTGGTACCTTGATAGTAATTGCTCAAGGCATATGATGTGGGATGTCAACAACTTTGCAATCCTATCAAGCTACAATGAAGGTGGCACCATCATCTTTAGAGATGACTCAAAGGGCAAAATTGTTGGTATATGTAATATCAAGATTGACTCATCTCCTTTTATTGCGAATGTTGTTTTGGTAGACAACCTCAATTATAATCTATTAAGTATTAGCCAATTGTGTGACAAAAACTTAAGAGTTCTTTTTGATGACATTATATGCAATGTTTTAGATAAGAAAACAAATTCTTGTGTACTTTTCAATTTTCATTAGAACAATATTTATATTGTTGACATGATGAATTACATTGCAATGCTACAGGTTTGAATGCATTTAATGAAGATTCTTGGCTTTGGCATAAATGGTTGGGTCATATTTCTTTTAATCACTTATCCTGTTTGAACTCTAAGAAAGCGGTGAAGGATATCTCTCTACTCAAAAATTTGAGAAGGATCACATTTGTGATGCGTGCCAACTTGAAAAATAAGCCAAGTCCTCTTTAAAATCAATTAATGATATCATGACATCAGGACCATTAGAACTAGTATACGTGGATTTGTTTGGTTCAATAAAAATCAAAAGTCTTAGTGAAAATCAATTTGTTCTTGTTTTAGTTGATGATTTTTCGAGATTCACATAGGTTTTCTTTTTGGAATATAAAGATAAATTTATTCATATTTTAATGTATTCCGAAAAAGGGTTGAAAAAAAAAAGAATTTTTCGATTTTGCGCATTAGGAGTGATAGAAGTAGTGAGTTTATAAACCACTCCTTTATTACTTATTGAGGAAAAAATAAAATCAAACATGAACTTTCATGTTCTAGAACTCCACAACAAAATGGAGTCTTTGAAAGGAAAAATCGCACTCTCTAAGAGATGATGAGGATAATGATTAGTGAATTTGGACTCTCTCAATCTCTATGGGCTGAGGCCTTAAACACCTCATACTACATATGTAACACTTGCCTTAATTAGAGCATTACTTTCCCTAAATAATCATACCTCAAAGGAGTAATGAGAATTAGTATGCATGCATGATACCTTAGTTAAGCCATGCTTATTATATGAGTATGTATAAACAAGTGTATACGTAAGTATTTATACACCCATGTATATAGGTATAAGAATACCCCACATGTGTTTGACTTATCACCACCATGCCCCCCATGCTTGTACCTCATGGAGAGGGGGGAGAGATATGGAGCTTGGTATAGGGTATGGAGTAGAGTAGAAATAGGGGACACATGGCACATTATTATGGAAAGTTAGAGGCTATAAATAGAGGGGGATGAAGAGGATTAAACACTTTGATCAAACACTCTCTCTCTCTCTCTTCACAAACTCTCTCCCTCTCTTCCCTTTCCTGCAGTTGCAGCAGCAGCAACAAAGGAGAGCAGCAGCAGCACAGCAGTAGCAGCAACAGCAGCAGGAGGGCAGCAGCAGCAACAACAAGGAACAACAGTAGCAACAACAAAGGCAGCAGCAACAACAGTTAGAAACAGCCAAAAATCAGACCATACTACTTAAAGAGTGAGTAGAACATGCTAATCTTAACAACATGATGAGTAGAAATAAGTAGGAAATGAAATAAAGCGTAAGAGATACACAAGTATTTGACCTTATGTATATTTTGGGATCATGCATAGATTGTGATGTCTAGAAATGCTAGCTACTTCACAAAGACTCATATGTTTTAAATTCCGCAATTACTTGCTACTTTTGTTTACGAATTCATGATATTACTATATGTCTTGCATATTGATATCGTATGATGGTATGATGTGATGGAGGAAGGGACCGGGTTGAACCGGAGGCGTAGAAGGGGAGATTTTATATTTATGTAATGGAGGAAGGGACCGGGTTGAACCGGAGGCGTAGAAGGGGAGATTTATATTATGTAACGGAGAAGGGACCGGGTTGAACCGGAGGCGTAGAAGGGGAGATTATGTGTATGTATATGGATATTACTAAGATATAAGTCCTATGATATAATCATGCATAAATCCTTAACGTTTAATCTGGAATAGCTTCTTATCAGGCAATTTCTATGTAGAGTAGTCGACTTGGTCCTTGGATTGTCGACTATAAGTGTGATATTTAGGCAGATATACTGCTGGAAAGCAGGATTAGTCGACTACATATAGACTGTAGTCGACTAATCCCAGATACAGAGAGCAAACAGAAAGTTAACAATCTGTTTTGACAGTTTTAGTCGACTATAGTCGACTTACTAGTCGACTAATATATTGGATTAGTCGACTACACCAGGAGGGTAGTCGACTATAGGTGACAAACAGAGAGTAACACAACTTTTGACCCAGAATTAGTCGACTATAGGAAACTTCAAGTCGACTAGTACTTGAGTTAGTCGACTATACCAGGAAGGGTAGTCGACTACATAAATCCCTGGCTGTTAGTAAAGAAGCAGGTACGTGTGGAGCAAAGTTAGTCGACTATAGCTTCAGAATTAGTCGACTTACAGTTAGCCTTAGTCGACTATAGGGTGGCCTAGTCGACTAGTAAGGCCTTGTTACTGTGTTTGGTTTTGGTTCCTGTAAAATTATAAGATCCTATAAAAATAGTATAACGACACACATGTCAACCGGACAATTTAGCCATGTATACCTACTTGATAGGCATATTTAACTATTGTTTTACTCACTGAGCCGTCAAGCTCACTCTATTCTAACTCCACCTACAGGTTTGGACAAGGGCAAGGGACCCGCTTAAGGGCAACTGCGCGGCAACCATCACCGGAACCACTGTTTTAGAAGTTACTTTTGTTATGTATATGATTTTGTATAAACATGCGTACTTTAGCTGGGTATCACCCTTGACTTGTAATTTTTAAAGGACCTGGTGTTGGACTCTAACTGTGTATGTATATATATCCTGATATGGTAATTATAGACTGTGTTTCTTATAGAATTTTGAGCCATGGCGTTATCATGATAAGTCTCGATGTTATCTTAGTAGAAATTCTGAAGGATAGTGAAGAGTTCTGATGATTATATTGGAAGTATTATACCTTGATGGGCCCCACGTTGGAATTATACGAGATGATTGTGATTAAATGGAAAATTTAAACTGGGACGTTACAGTTGGTATCAGAGCAAAGGTTTAGAAGTAGAAGGAGTAAGAGATGATGAAATTGTTAGGTTTACACGTGCAGACATGTGATCATAGTTAAGTAGTTGGCATTAGGTGACAAGGGATGCATTAAATTATCTATTGAATCTGAGTTATTCTAAAGACATGAGACTTATGAGTAGACTAAGGATAAGTATAGTTACAAGTGTGTCTATTTATGCTGCTTCTTGATGATAGCCATATGATTGAGACTATTTCATGGACTTGAGATTGATACGACCTTTTTGCTTACATGTAGATGGGGGACTCCGATGTATACTGGCCAGTCTCTAGCTCCGATAGCTCGAGTGAGAGCTGGGTGGCGGATTCCATGGACTGGGGGTACGAGTCGGACGAAACTGATCCAGCGGAAATGATTGTACCCCTAAATTGGGTAGATTATGAGGAGGTTGAGTCGCAGGCATCTAATGATCCTGAACCAACCAATGTTGACACAGAAAGCTTTGTGGGAGACTCACTTGAGATAGCAGTGACGGAGCACTCTAGCACGATTAAAGAAGAAACCCGAAGGGGATTTACCTATGGAGGCATCTTTTGGAACGAAAAGTGGGAAGAGGATATGGATCTTTATGATGACTTAGATGACTGGTGCTGCGCCGGGGACGAATCACCGGAAGAAGACCCCGAGGAAGATATGGATGATAGCAGCAGCACTAGCGGAGATTCTAGTGGGGATACTCTACCCTACGAAGGGTGAACCTTAGAGCCGGCACTTTTGATGTATATACATGTATAGGCCTAGTATGTTAGGTGATGGATATCCTTAGGGTTGTTGTATGTACCCTGGCATATATCTTATGAATGCACATGGGTTAGTCTGGATATCCAAAAAGGAAGGCATGTCAGCATAATACCTTTTGTATCCATGATGGATGTAACTATATATATATATATATATATATATATATATATATATATATATATATATATATATATATATATATATATATATATATATATATATATATATATAAAATCAGTTGCTTGTTTTCAAAAGTAATGTTATCAACATGATTGCCTGAGACTAAAGTTTTATCCCAATGCCTTCCTATATTGTGTAGTATGCTGATTAGACGCCCTTATTTTTATATAGGGAAGACAAATGGATTTGAACCAACTACCCCCTGATGAGTCCCTGTCGCTCGATACGACACACTACAGTGAGATGGGGAGTGCACCCCCCGTGAACAATGATGGAGACTCTGAAGTTCAAATGAGAGGGAATGAGGGACTCCAGGGGTAATGCCGGTGTGGCTCGCACAACTAATGACCAGAGTGAGCAGTAACAACTCCCACCGAGCACTGGAGCAGTTTCAGAAGATGAAACCGCCCGTCTTCGAAGGAGAAGCGAACCCCTTACAAGCCGAAGCATGGCTCCTTCAAATAGAAAAGATCCTAGAAGTTATGAGCTGCACTGATGAACAAAAGGTGTCCTTCTCTTCTTTTATGTTCCAAAGGAAGCGGAACATTGGTGGAGGGCAGTGAAGCATAGTATGAAGAATGCAAGGGAATCAATCATCTGGGAATTCTTGGTGAACAAATTCACTGAGAAATACATTCCGGAGACAGCCAGAGATAAAATGGCGACAGAATTCTTGGAACTACGTCAAGGTTCTATGAATGTATCCCAGTATGATCAGAAATTCACTCAGCTATCCAGTATGCTGATGCCTTGGTAAGGAGTGAAGCAGAAAAGACAAAGAGGTTTGTTGGCCCAAAGGCCATTATCCCAGTTATTTTGATGATAACAAAACATATTTAGTTATGTATTTAACATTTGTGTTTCAGAATATTTCAGGTTATTTAACAAGTTGTTTTTGACGGCTCCGCTAAAAGACTCACACATTTGGAGTTCGCCGCAAAAATGAAGATTCCCAAGCTATGCACAACTAGGATGCTTTGGGATCAAGATGATGATATAAAGATCAAGACAAGACCAAGACAACAAAGAAAAACAAGAGTTGTATTTTTACTTTTATTTTAGATATTTTGTCAAAGCTAGATATTAGAAGTAGAGCTATGGGATTATCACACACACACACCTTGTAGTTAGGTTCATGGCTTCAAAAAGATTTTCAATTTCCATTTTCTAACTTAGATCTAAAGAGAACATATTTTGGAAATAAGATTTTTAGAAAAACAATAGTTTTGGAAAAACAATTTTTTATGGAAAAACAAGTTTCTATCAAAAGGATTTTTATCAAACTATTTTAACATGATAGAAGTATGACACATGCTCATACTCTATGTTTTTACAAGTTCCAAAAATCCTACCCAAGACCCAAAACAAAAACCCAAGAATTTCTGGTTCTGGAAGTTCTGTTTTTCAGAACTCACAGTAACCGGTCGACCGGCCCGGTCGACCGATGTGCACAATACTGTGCACGTCTATATCAGTCGACCGACCCGGTCGACCGATGTACACTTGCTTTCTCAGGAGTTTTCGGTCGACCGACCCGGTCGACCGATGAACCCCAACGGTCACATTTTTGACCGTTGGCGGTCGACCGACCCGGTCGACCGGACTCTGTCAAAAGTTCTGACAGATCCAACAGCTATTTTTTCTGGCTGATTTCTCTTTTGGGATTTGGTATCAACGAATTTGTGAGGCTGTTTTTGACCCCTATAAATAGAGGGTCACCTCATATTGATTACACAACTATTGCAAAACAATTTTAGAGCCATCAAGAATATTTTACAAGAGATTTCTAAAGATTTCTAAGCTCTTCCTTTTAGACAAGATTTTCTCTCAAAAGCCAAAATTCCAATCACCCATCTTGAAGCCTACATCTCTACTTCTCTCTAGCTTAGCACTACACAATCCCATATATCTACATCTACATATACATATTTGGTTCTAGGATTGTGCTTAGTGAACTTTTGTAAAGTGATCAAGTGTTGATCACTCTTTTCTTACTTGAGTGAAGTTGTAGAGGCATCGGCCTCAAGGCGAGCTAGTGTGCTCAAGGTGGTGTTGCGGCATCACGAGAGACGGACAAGTGTGTCCTTGTATTGTTGATCCAGTGGGATCCTCAATAGTGGAAATCCTTCAAGTGTGAAGGCGGGGACGTAGAGCGTGGCTCGAACCTCGGAAACAACTCCTTGTGTTTGCGTTTGATCAAATCTCTCTAAACTCTATCTCTTTATTACTTGCACTTTTATATTGTCTATTACTTGCAAGAATTTGTGTATTGTGCTAATTGTTAAGTGAATTTTTAAATTCCGCATTATTGCCATAAATCATATAGCCATCACCTATTCACCCCCCTCTAGGTGATTTCAATTGGTATCAGAGCCTAACCCTACAACTTAGGTCTAACCACCTTAGGGAGATCCATATTTGGCTATATACATTTGTGTTGCATTTACATTTGCTTGTGCATTCATGGCATCCATGGACTTTTCTAGCATTAAATCCCCACCCAAGTTTGATGGTTTAAACTTCCCCATTTGGAAGGTGAAAATGAATCTCTTCCTTAAATCCCTAGGAGTTAGGGTAGCTAGGGCTATAACCAAAGATTTTATTGAACCCACTAGTGATGAGAGCACATGGTCTGAGGATACTTCCAAAGACTATGAGGCTAATGCTAGGGCACAATATGCATTGACCCAAGCATTAAATGAAGATGACCTTGCACGCATAATAAATTGTAAATCCGCATTTGAGGTTTGGAACATACTCATTGTGACTCATGAGGGAACGTCTCAAGTCAAGAGAGCCAAAGTTGACTTGCTACGTTCTCAATATGAGAATTTCTATATGTTTGATAATGAGAGCATTGATGACATGCTCACCCGTTTTACAAAAATAACTAATGCTCTTTCTTCCTTAGGCGACAAGATTGATAATGATCAAAAGATAAGGAAGGTGATTAGAGCTCTTCCCAAAGCTTGGGAAGTCAAGGCGACCACACTCAAGGAGCTCAACGACAAAGAGGAGATGGACTTCTCCGGCTTCATCGGAAATCTCAAGACGCATGAGATGGAGATGAAAGTTAGAGAAGAGAGGGAGGCACCAAAGAAGAAGACGATTGCCTTCAAAGCCACTCCTACTACCATTGAGGAAGACGACTCATCTGAAGGTTGCGATGAGGACTTCGCCATGCTCATCCGGAAGGTGGGCAAGATGTTCTACAAGAAGGGACGGCAAAGTAACTTCCGAAGAGGGAAGCCTCAAGGAAGGTACGAGAAGAAAAGAGATGAACCCGGTCCTTGCTTTCATTGCAAGAAGATCGGTCACCTAATTGCCGATTGCCCCGCTCTACAAGCAACCACATCCAAGAATGGGCAAAGAAAGAAGAAAGCCTTGGCCGCAACATGGGATGATTCGGAGTCAGAATCCGAAGAGGAGCACGACGCCGCCAACATGTGCTTCATGGCACAAGGAGACGACGCTTCTAAGGTAACATTTGATAACACTCTTGATGATGATGATCTCACTATGGATGAACTAGCACATTTCTTTGAGGAATTACAACATAGATATGAGATTTCGCAATCTCATAATAAAAAGTTAAAAAGGGAAAATGAGTCTTTGAGAGATAAGATTAATATTATTGAAAAAGAGAAAGATGCTTTGTTTAGTTCTTTTGAGAAAATAAAAATTGATTGTGAAAAATATAAATTAGCTTGTAAAGGGAAAACCCCCATTGCATCATGTAATAAAAATGATTTTGTTGAAATACAAAAACGAGTTGAAGTATTAGACTCAACTCTTAAACAATGTGCTTTTGATTTAAAGAAATTTGCATCTAAATTTCCTAAGGGAGTAGCCCAAGGGAAACATACACACCATGCTCATGCACGAAAACATGCTACACATAAACATGCACACACACATAACCATGCTTTTATGTACAATAGTGGTAGAATTTACATTTGCACACATTGTGGCCGCAAAGGCCATTTAGAAAAATTTTGCTATGCTAAGAATAATGTAAAGAATAAATTTGTTTGGGTTCGCCCCGGATCTAACCCAAAGGACCCACTAAGATTTGGGTACCAAAAGAGCCACCGAATTTAAATGATACAGGTATAGGTGGATCTACACCCTCTAAGACTTAGGAGGAGGTGGTGCCCGGGTGGTTGATGCATCGGAGCTTAAAGAACAAATCATGCATGCATCACTATCGTGGAGGCACCTAATTTTGGGAGATTGCCCGTAAATTGGTAACATCTCCATTAAGAGTTTAATTTTGTATATACAATTGTTATAGGATTGCTAGTTTATTTTATGCTCATTGATACATGATTAGTATAAACTTGCAACTCTATCATGATTGTATATGCCATGTTCAGTTTTTGATTTTTTTTTGGTCATGTATACATATGTATAGAATTGATAGTTTGCTTTTGTACTCTATTGATATATGCTTGTATAGAACTACTTTTCTATCATGTTGTATATGTGCCTTGTGTTAACTTCTATATCTTTTTTTTGTTTCATGCCTTGTTTAATGTATGTCCACATGTGTAGTTTATAATTTGTGATTATATACTTGTATACATATACACATTATTTTCATAAATAAAAATAAACATTTGTAAAATTTCCTATTTTAAACAAACACCTTAAAGATGGCAATTGCGCACCTCAACTCATTCAAGAGGAATCAAGAGGATGAAGTTCAGAACCCGTCACTGGGTATTCGGCTTCAACATCTTTAAAATCTTTGTTTAAATATGAAAATTAAAATTAAAAAAAAGGGATTGCTTGAATTTTGATGTTGTAATAACTTAATGAAGATTTAAAACCTATTGGTGTATTCCTATATGTTTATATATCATACTTATTTTGATTACAAATTATTTTAAATTTTTTTTTGGGGCTGTTAACAGATTTCAGGCAAAGCCGGTCGACCGACCTATAAAGCCCCGGTCGACCGACTCTGCCTGAGAAGAAATTTTTATTTCTTTTCTGTTATCGGTCGACCGACTATGTGTCCCGGTCGACCGATCTTGCCTGCAGAGCTCTCGGGTTAAATCGGTCGACCGACCCGGTCGACCGCTCTATGTTTACAGAGCTCTCGGGTTGTTTCGGTCGACCGACCCGGTCGACCGATCGTCGTATTTTGCCCTATAATTGTCTTTTCTCTTCACTTTTTTCTTTATCTCTCTCTCACTCAGCCGACGAACCCACCTCCATCCCTTCTCCAAAATTTTTTTCTTTCTCTCCAATCACTCTACCAATCTCAAATCAATTAAAAACCCATCTCAATTTCCTCATTCTCCTTCCAGATCTTCGATTTCAGGATCATCCAACCACCAGATTCGGAGAATTTCAAGATTTTCAGTCTAGGGTTTTGGATTTTCTCAGTTAAGGTAAAAAAATCCGATTTTAACTCTAATTTTCATTTCTTGCTTAGGAATCTATTATCTATTGTCATCAATCTAAGTTTCTAAGCATCTAGATCGTGCCTTAAACTTGATTACACCTAAAAATCCAATTTTTATTCATCATGCCAAAGAGATCTCGTACTGAGAAAGGGAAGGGTATTGCTCAACCCTCTTCTCAAGTTCCTAGACCTGTCCGACCCTTCCTTAATGATCTTACAGCTGATTGATATTCCCATCTCTCCACGAGAAACATTAACTCGGGGAGATTCGTTGTCATCCAAGATTTTGAACACCTAAATATTCCACATATCCTTCAGTCCAACAATTTAGTGGAATTTTTGACCATTAAGGAACAAGTCTACACCTCCCTTGTTCCTTACTTTTATGCTAATTTTGAATTCGATGGGAATCGTATCACATCTAGGGTTTTAGGTAGAGATATCGACCTCTCTATCGATCGATTTGCTAGGATTCTGCATCTCTCCACTGGTGGAGCAGATGTGTATTCCCATGATTTGCATGACTTTGAATTTCCGGACGGTGAGTCTGCGCTCACCGCCTCTACCCTGATCCACGGGGATGACAACCCCGGTCTAGTGAGGAACGAAGTTGTGAGTAGATACACTCTCACTGCTCAGGTCCTTGCTAAGATTATTTTCTTCAACATTGTCCCCAAGCATGGTGAGTATAGCCACGCTAGGGGTTGTGTACCCTTGATTATCTATTGCCTTCTTAAAGGCATTAAGGTAAATTTTCCTAGAGTCATAGCCTCTCATATGGCTTCTGATCAGATCCGAACTGCGGGTAGGAGCTTGCCCTACGGCATGCTTATTACCCATCTTCTTAGGGCTCTAGATTTTGATCTTTCTGCCGAATGTCCCTCCAATCCTTTGACCAACATCAATGGAGTTGTCCTGAAGATGATGGAAGCTCAGTTGCGTAGACACGCTCCTGTGCAACCACCTCTTCCTCCTGTTGGTCCTGGCTCTTCGTCTGCTCCTGGATCCTTCTTCTGCTTCAGCTCCTGTCTTTTCTCCAGAGGTTCTGGCACTTCTCTCTTCGGAGGTCCGCTCTCAGATCGAGGCGCACCAGGCCTGGGTCGAGAAGCGCGACGCAGCTATTCGTGCGGAGTTGGATGCTCGTGCCATTCAGGATGTTGCTTTTCGGGCGGAGGTCCGAAACGACATGTCATATTTTGCTGACTCCATGAGATTCGTGGATGTTCAGTTTCAGGCTCTCTTCTCAAATTTGACATGCTCGTTCCTGATCGGACTCCGACTGCTTGTCGACTCCCAGCCACCGGTCCTCCATTTCCTCCCAGAGCTCCCTCTTCTGTTCCACCACCGCGCACCAGAGTCGATGGCATGGATCCAGAGGAGGTTGCTTCTTCAGAGGAAGGTGGTGATGATGACGGAGACGGCGATGACGGTGATGATGGTGCTGAGGAGTGACCTCCCCTTTTGATGATGTCAAAAAGGGGGAGAGTTATTTTGAGAGAGATATTTTGTAGTATTTTGTTTGGTTTGTGCTTGTATTTGGATATTTTGTGATGGACATGTAGTATGTGTTGTGGACATGTGTTGTGGACATGGTTATCTTTTGTTTTTATGTATCTCTTATTTATGTCATGTATGAACTCATTTCCTTCATCTATTCTATGACATGAGTATTTGGTATTATTTGTTGGCATGGAAATATGGTGTTTGTTTACCATTTACATATATTTTCCTATATATGCATGTGTTGAGGGGGAGCTTCATTTGAAGTCTCTACCAAAATATTTTGTGATAACTACATATGTTTTGCCATCATCAAAAAGGGGAGATTGTTGGCCCAAAGGCCATTATCCCAGTTATTTTGATGATAACAAAACATATTTAGTTATGTATTTAACATTTGTGTTTCAGAATATTTCAGGTTATTTAACAAGTTGTTTTTGACGGCTCCGCTAAAAGACTCACACATTTGGAGTTCGCCGCAAAAATGAAGATTCCCAAGCTATGCACAACTAGGATGCTTTGGGATCAAGATGATGATATAAAGATCAAGACAAGACCAAGACAACAAAGAAAACAAGAGTTGTATTTTTACTTTTATTTTAGATATTTTGTCAAAGCTAGATATTAGAAGTAGAGCTATGGGATTATCACACACACACACCTTGTAGTTAGGTTCATGGCTTCAAAAGATTTTCAATTTCATTTTCTAACTTAGATCTAAAGAGAACATATTTTGGAAATAAGATTTTTAGAAAAACAATAGTTTTGGAAAAACAATTTTTTATGGAAAAACAAGTTTCTATCAAAAGGATTTTTATCAAACTATTTTAACATGATAGAAGTATGACACATGCTCATACTCTATGTTTTTACAAGTTCCAAAAATCCTACCCAAGACCCAAACCAAAAACCCAAGAATTTCTGGTTCTGGAAGTTCTGTTTTTCAGAACTCACAGTAACCGATCGACCGGCCCGGTCGACCGATGTGCACAATACTGTGCACGTCTATATCAGTCGACCGACCCGGTCGACCGATGTACACTTGCTTTCTCAGGAGTTTTCGGTCGACCGACCCGGTCGACCGATGAACCCCAACGGTCACATTTTTGACCGTTGGCGGTCGACCGACCCGGTCGACCGGACTCTGTCAAAAGTTCTGACAGATCCAACAACTATTTTTTCTGGCTGATTTCTCTTTTGGGATTTGGTATCAACGAATTTGTGAGGCTGTTTTTGACCCCTATAAATAGAGGGTCACCTCATATTGATTACACAACTATTGCAAAACAATTTTAGAGCCATCAAGAATATTTTACAAGAGATTTCTAAAGATTTCTAAGCTCTTCCTTTTAGACAAGATTTTCTCTCAAAAGCCAAAATTCCAATCACCCATCTTGAAGCCTACATCTCTACTTCTCTCTAGCTTAGCACTACACAATCCCATATATCTACATCTACATATTTGGTTCTAGGATTGTGCTTAGTGAGCTTTTGTAAAGTGATCAAGTGTTGATCACTCTTTTCTTACTTGAGTGAAGTTGTAGAGGCATCGGCCTCAAGGCGAGCTAGTGTGCTCAAGGTGGTGTTGCGGCATCATGAGAGACGGACAAGTGTGTCCTTGTATTGTTGATCCAGTGGGATCCTCAATAGTGGAAATCCTTCAAGTGTGAAGGCGGGGACGTAGAGCGTGGCTCGAACCTCGGAAACAACTCCTTGTGTTTGCGTTTGATCAAATCTCTCTAAACTCTATCTCTTTATTACTTGCACTTTTATATTGTCTATTACTTGCAAGAATTTGTGTATTGTGCTAATTGTTAAGTGAATTTTTAAATTCTGCATTATTGCCATAAATCATATAGCCATCACCTATTCACCCCCCCTCTAGGTGATTTCAAGGTTCGTAAAGGGCCTAAGATCGGATATTCGTGGCCGACTGATTCCATTACAATTGAGGAATTATCTCCAGGCAGTAGAAAGAGCTTTGGAGGTAGAAATGGACATACAAGAAGGTCAGGGAGACTGGGTGGAAGGAACTCCCAATTCTAAACGCCCCCCGTTATCAAGGACCTCCAATGATGACGGCATCAGGATCCACCAGTAGCAAAGGGCCTGTGTTTAACACCACTTTTCATAGAGGAGGAGGGGCCAGAGGCGGGAGAACATGGCTGAGAAACGGAGACACCCCCTCGAATACACAAGCTACCTCTGCGTCCCATCCCAGAATCTCGGAGGCTCCCTGGTGTCAGAGGTGTAGAGTAAACCATTTTGGAAACTGCCTCCTAGACAGGTCTTGTTTTAATTGTGGAGAGGTGGGACATCTAAGGAAAAATTGTCCGACAATGCGTGGAAGCCAAGGGCCGAGTAGAGGAAGTGGAAGGCCGACCATGAGGACGAATCCTCCCAGAGGACAAGCCAGTAATGCCCCACGTCCTGCTGTAACCCAGTCATCGGTTCAGCAACCTCGAGTGCAAGGCAGAACCTTCGCGTTAACCCACCGGGAAGCAATGGCCTCGAATGCAGTGGTGGAAGGTATGATCTCCGTATCAGGACATATTGCCCATGCATTGTTTGACCCTGGAGCTACTCATTCATTCGTATCTAGTGCTTTTGCTTATAAACTAAATCAAGTATCAAAACCCCTAGGATTTCAATTGGTTGTGTCCACACCTATAGGGGAAAATTTGATAGCTAGCACTAGATATGCGAATTGTGAAGTGATAATTGGAGAAATGAAAACATCCATTGATCTGATTAAGCTAGGTGAAATGGAGTTCGATGCCATACTAGGAATGGACTGGTTGTCTGCTTGTAGTGCTCATGTAGATTGTAATAAGAAGAGGATTATCTTTAAAATGGAAGGGACTCTGGAGTTTATTTTTGAAGGAGAAAAAGTTAGTTGTGATATACCTCACATATCAGCCATCAAGGCCACCAAGTTAATGAAGCAAGGGTGTCAAGGATTCCTGGCTTCGGTATTGGATACCACCAGGACTGATGTAAATATTAAGACCATTCCAATTGTGAATGAGTTCCCTGATGTGTTCCCGGAAGACTTACCAGGCCTGCCCCCAGATCGGGAAGTAGAATTTACAATAGATGTAATACCCGGTACTGCCCCAATTTCTAAGGCACCGTACCGCATGGCCCCTGCAGAAATGAAAGAACTTAAACTCAATTGCAGGACTTATTAGACAAAGGTTTCATTCGGCCAAGTGTATCTCCCTGGGGAGCACCTGTACTATTTGTAAAGAAGAAGGATGGGAGTATGAGACTATGTGTTGACTACCGGAAATTAAATAAGGCAACTATCAAGAATAAGTACCCTCTTCCTCGAATTGATGACTTATTTGATCAACTACAAGGGTCTTGTGTATTTTCTAAGATAGACCTTAGATCAGGATATCACCAGTTGAAGATCAAACCTGAAGATGTGCCCAAATCAGCTTTCCGGACAAGATATGGACACTTTGAATTTCTAGTCATGCCTTTTGGACTCACTAACGCCCCGGCAGCATTTATGGACTTAATGAATCGGATTTTTCAACCATATCTAGACCAGTTTGTAGTGGTATTCATTGATGATATTTTGGTCTATTCAAAGAATATAGAAGATCACAAGAAACATCTTAATACTGTCCTTCAAATCTTGAGAGAGAAGCAACTCTATGCAAAGTTGAAGAAATGTGAATTTTGGCTAGAGCAAGTAGGGTTTCTTGGCCATATCATATCTAAGGAAGGAATATCAGTAGACCCGACAAAAATCGAAGCAATCCGAGACTGGCCTAGACCCACTAATGTTACTGAAGTTTGAAGTTTCTTGGGATTAGCTGGGTACTACCAGAAGATTTGTAGAAGGATTTTCTCTGATTGTAGCACCAATGACTCAATTAACTAGAAAGAATAAGAAGTTTGCATGGGGAGAAGATCAAGATAGGAGCTTCCTGGAGATTAAAGCTAGACTGACATCTGCTCCTGTCTTAATTGTACCTTCGGGGACTGAAGGATTTGTCATCTTTAGTGATGCATCAAAACTGGGATTGGGATGTGTGTTAATGCAACATGGAAAAGTCATTGCCTATGCATCCCGACAATTGAAGACCCATGAAAGAAATTACCCACTCATGACTTGGAATTAGCCGCTGTGATTTTTGCTTTAAAGATCTGGCGACATTATTTGTATGGAGTGTCTTGTGAAGTTTTTACTGATCATAAGAGCTTAAAATACATCTTCACTCAAAAGGAACTGAACATGAGGCAGAGGAGGTGGTTAGAACTAATGAAGGATTATGATATCACTATTCAATACCACCCTGGGAAGGCCAATGTGGTGGCTGATGCTTTGAGCCGGAAATCAGGAGGGACCCTGGCCGCTTTGATGACTCGTCAAGCAAGAATCTTAAGAGATCTAGAAGAAATGCAAATAGAAGTGCGAGTCATTGATCCTTCTAATTCTGAGTATCAACTGAATCAAGTAAGTATTCAATTTAATCTATACGACAAGATTAAAGAGGCCCAACAAGGAGATACTCAAATAAAGAAGATTATGAAGAAAGTGCAAGAAGAAGAACTCAAGGAGTTTCAATAGAAGGTGATGTACTGCGGCTTGGACGCAGATTATGTGTGCCAGATGTAGCAGAGATCAAAGAAGAAATAATGAAGGAGGCTCATAGTGCACCTTATACAGCTCATCCCGGAAGCACGAAAATGTACCAAGATCTGCGACATAACTTCTGGTGGGAAGGAATGAAGGTAGACATTTCAAATTTTGTCCACAAATGTTTAGTCTGTCAACAAGTAAAGGCGGAACATAAGAAGCCCCCAGGTTTGTTAGTGCCTTTATCTATTCCCGAATGGAAGTGGAGTCAAATTGCTATGGATTTCGTCACTGGACTTCCTCGGACGTCCCAAGGACTGGATACAGTCTGGGTAGTGGTAGACAGACTCACTAAATCTGCTCATTTTCTGCCTATCCGGATCAATTATTCATGGAAATACTGGCTCAGGTATATGTTCGAGAGATAATTAGATTACATGGGGTACCTGAATCCATTGTATCAGATCGGGACCCTAGATTTCAATCCAGATTTTGGAAAAGCTTGTCCAAAGCTATGGGCACTAATTGCAACTCAGTACAGCAGCCCACCCCCAACGGATGGACAGTCAGAAAGGACCATTCAAATACTGGAAGATATGTTGAGAACTTGTGTACTAGATTTTGGGAGAAGTTGGGACAACTATTTACCCTTAGTGGAGTTTGCTTATAATAATAGTTATCAGTCCACTATTGGTATGCCTCCATTTGAAGCATTGTATGGGAGGAGGTGTAGATCACCAATCTGTTGGGAGGAAGTTGGGGATAGAAGACTGTTCGGCCCTGATGTAATTCAAGAGGCTACGGAGAAGATCAAGCTAATCAAGGAAAGGATGAAAGCAGCCCAGAACAGACAGAAAGCTTATGCAGACAATCGTCGCAGACCACTGGAGTTTGAGGTAGGGGATAGTGTTTTTCTGAAAGTATCTCCAATGAAAGGGGTGAGACGTACCGGTGGTAAGAACAAATTAGCTCCTAGATATGTAGGTCCGTTTGAGATACTGGATAAAATTGGACCGGTTGCTTACCGCTTGGCCCTACCCCCTGCCTTAGAACGGATGCACAATGTATTTCATGTATCTCAGCTGAGGAAGTATGTGCCCGATCCTGATCACGTCATCTCCTATGAACCCCTGCATATACTAGAAGATATGTCTTACGCGGAAGAACCAGTACAAATTCTTGATCACAAGGAGAAGCAATTGAGAAGCAAAAATATTTCCTTGGTCAAGGTCTTATGGAGAAATCAAAACATAGAAGAAGCCACTTGGGAGCTGGAAGAGGAGATGAGAAAGGCCCATCCACATTTGTTTCAAGGTACGTTAAGTTTCGAGGACGAAACTTCCATAAGGAGGGTAGAATGTAACACTTGCCTTAATTAGAGCATTACTTTCCCTAAATAATCATACCTTAAAGGAGTAATGGGAATTAGTATGCATGCATGATACCTTAGTTAAGCCATGCTTATTATATGAGTATGTATAAATAAGTGTATACATAAGTATTTATACACCCATGTATATAGGTATAAGAATACCCCACATGTGTTTGACTTATCACCACCATGCCCCCCATGCTTGTACCTCATGGAGAGGGGGGAGAGATATGGAGCTTGGTATAGGGTATGGAGTAGAGTAGAAATAGGGGACACATGGCACATTATTATGGAAAGTTAGAGGCTATAAATAGAGGGGGATGAAGAGGATTAAACACTTTGATCAAACACTCTCTCTCTCTTCACAAACTCTCTCCCTCTCTTCCCTTTCCTGCAGTTGTAGCAGCAGCAACAAAGGAGAGCAGCAGCAGCAGCAGCAGGAGGGCAGCAGCAGCAACAACAAGGAACAGCAGCAGCAACAACAAAGGCAGCAGCAACAACAGTTAGAAACAGCCAAAAATCAGACCATACTACTTAAAGAGTGAGTAGAACATGCTAATCTTAACAACATGATGAGTAGAAATAAGTAGGAAATGAAATAAAGCGTAAGAGATACACAAGTATTTGACCTTATGTATATTTTGAGATCATGCATAGATTGTGATGTCTAGAAATGCTAGCTACTTCACAAAGACTCATATGTTTTAAATTCCGCAATTACTTGCTACTTTTGTTTACGAATTCATGATATTACTATATGTCTTGCATATTGATATCGTATGATGATATGATGTGATGGAGGAAGGGACCGGGTTGAACCTGAGGCGTAGAAGGGGAGATTTTATATTTATGTAATGGAGGAAGGGACCGGGTTGAACCGGAGGCGTAAAAGGGGAGATTTTATATTTATGTAACGGAGGAAGGGACCGGGTTGAACCGGAGGCGTAGAAGGGGAGATTATGTGTATGTATATGGATATTACTAAGATATAAGTCCTATGATATAATCATGCATAAATCCTTAACGTTTAATCTAGAATAGCTTCTTATCAGGCAATTTCTATGTAGAGTAGTCGACTTGGTCCTTGGGATAGTCGACTATAAGTGTGATATTTAGGTAGATATACTGCTGGAAAGCAGGATTAGTCGACTACATATAGACTGTAGTCGACTAATCCCAGATACAGAGAGCAAACAGAAAGTTAACAATCTGTTTTTGACAGTTTTAGTCGACTATAGTCGACTTACTAGTCGACTAATATATTGGATTAGTCGACTACACCAGGAGGGTAGTCGACTATAGGTGACAAACAGAGAGTAACACAACTTTTGACCCAGAATTAGTCGACTATAGGAAACTTCAAGTCGACTAGTACTTGAGTTAGTCGACTAAACCAGGAAGGGTAGTCGACTACATAAATCCCTGGCTGTTAGTAAAGAAGCAGGTACGTGTGGAGCAAAGTTAGTCGACTATAGCTTCAGAATTAGTCGACTTACAGTTAGCCTTAGTCGACTATAGGGTGGCCTAGTCGACTAGTAAGGCCTTGTTACTGTGTTTGGTTTTGGTTCCTGTAAAATTATAAGATCCTATAAAAATAGTATAACGACACACATGTCAACCGGACAATTTAGCCATGTATACCTACTTGATAGGCATATTTAACTATTGTTTTACTCACTGAGCCGTCAAGCTCACTCTATTCTAACTCCACCTACAGGTTTGGACAAGGGCAAGGGACCCGCTTAAGGGCAACTGCGCGGCAACCATCACCGGAACCACTGTTTTAGAAGTTACTTTTGTTATGTATATGATTTTGTATAAACATGCGTACTTTAGCTGGGTATCACCCTTGACTTGTAATTTTTAAAGGACCTGGTGTTGGACTCTAACTGTGTATGTATATATATCCTGATATGGTAATTATAGACTGTATTTCTTATAGAATTTTGAGCCATGGCGTTATCATGATAAGTCTCGATGTTATCTTAGTAGAAATTCTGAAGGATAGTGAAGAGTTCTGATGATTATATTGGAAGTATTATACCTTGATGGGCCCCACGTTGGAATTATACGAGATGATTGTGATTAAATGGAAAATTTAAACTGGGACCGTTACAACATATCTAATAGAGTTTATTTTTGCAAAATACTTCTAAACTACTTTTGAGATTTACTCTTTGAGAAAACTAAATGTTTTATATTTTGGAGTTTTTAGTTTTAAATGCTTTGTTATGAACACTGAGGAAATTTAGATAATTTGATGCCAAGTTTTATGAAGCTATTGTTCATAGTTCGAAAGTTGTAAAATTTCAATCATTGTTTTAAACCATAAACAAATAATAAAAACTTAATCTTACTTTAAAAATATTTTTAGGAGAATTATATAGTGGCAAGAAAGGGTCGAATCCATAGAGACTTGTTTAAAACTTGGTTATTAAAAATGTAAATCCAATCTTAATCTAGTTGGAAAGTCTTTGGATGAAGGTTAGAGTTTTTGTTCTAAAAATTAAAGTTCTTTAAATATGAGAAATATAAAGTAAAAAAAGTAAAAGAAGTACTCACTGATGTGAAGACTGAGTAAATAAAGTGATGGAAGAAGAAGGAAAATGAGAAGAGGGGAAGAGATAGATGAAACCCGAAATTGATGCAAGTCTTGTTTCCTTGTTGTCGCATTGACGTCTCCCTCCTCCGAACGATATTGAAGACAAGAGAATGGAACAATTAGTAACTGAAAAGAGAAGATATCATGCACTAGATTGTTAAGAAAGTATAAGATAGAACATTAAATTAAAACAAAAGAATAGCATCACAGAAATTATAAAAAAAGTAGAGAAAGCTTAGACTGCACAGTGCATGATCTTGATGGAAGAAGACTGAATTTCATTCACAAATCATTACTTACAACTCTCCAATCTCGCAGTGTAACACATAATTTTCTCTTTTCCATATAAACTTTATAGCCCTTTCATGTACATTTCTTTTTTAAAAAAGCCAATATATATAGGCAAATGGAATGGGGAGAGCGTATGAAGATAGGAGGAGCTGGCATTCCCTCAGATTCAAACACATGGCCACAAAAATGTAGCAAAATCTTGGCCATAGGGCCAGGATCTGAGAGCGATTGTCCGTTGATTCATCCTCTATCCTTTTATCTTATTAGATTTTGAATATCTGCTCTAGATTTGATAATCTATCTTTTTATCCTTAGCGAAACCGATAGGATCTTTAAACAATTCATTTTTTTCTTGAAATTTGATAATAATATCTTATCTGATATATCCAGTTTTCAGATAAGATGGCCTACATAATCTTTGGATTTAAATTGTTCCCCTTTCTTTTGAATTTTTTAGATTTAATTGGATAAATATGTTAATCTCTCTCTTTTCTTTCTTAATTACCATGCACGCCACTAGATATGAATATACATCAAATAGCAAGAATTTATCATAAATAAATTCAAAAATATGACACATGTGATAATATGCAATGTACGTATACGATCAACACCTCCACACTTATCTTTTGCTCGTCCTCAAGCAAAATAAAAAAGTAAAACCAACCTAATCTATCTCACTTT
The DNA here is from genome assembly GCA_038442645.1 of Agave tequilana. NCBI lineage: Eukaryota > Viridiplantae > Streptophyta > Magnoliopsida > Asparagales > Asparagaceae > Agave > Agave tequilana. The sequence continues at coordinate 46,769 of JAVJIF010002533.1, read as the reverse complement.
CATAAAATCATGGTTGCACTTAGCACGTGCAACAAGTCGTTAAATCTCTAGATTACCCCTAGAGGCAAGTTTTGTCTCATAAAGGTTTTTAGTGGATTACACCCACAAAATCCATAAAGAAAAAAATGTTAGTATTTTTGAAAATGCAATTTTAAAAGAGAGAAAAAAATATCTGAAGTATATTTAGAAGGATTAATCAATTTATAAGTCATCGGAAATCAAACTATTCATTCTTAAACTTAGTCTTTATTCAAAAACTTGTTATCAATTAAGGTAAGGAGTCAAACTGTATTTCTCATCTAGCCTATTGTTTTACCATAAGTCATATGCATCTTTGTGATAGTAAAATTTTGACTCGAAATTCTTTAACTCTAACTCTTATGCCTTATTTTTCATATTTTTAGTGATACTATCCCTTAGTTCTATTAGACTTTCTAATCTTTCAATGTAATGAGCCTTTAGTTGGTGACTCTCAAACCGAACGGTCTTAGGACACCGGGTGAGAAAACACCCCAAGGACTTAAGGACTCGAGCAAATAAGGCCACAAAACTAAAGATTTTATTTATTATATGGATCACTTTTATACATGAATACTTATGCTTTATGAGGCACAATACCCAGCTTAATCAGAGGATTCTTTATATATATATATATTTTCTTTTTCTCTCTCTTTTTTTAATAAAGGCATAAGAATATTTGTTTTTGAACCCTAAGTGTGTAAGTGTATAAAGTATGCATATTTCATTAAGGTAAAAATCAAGACTAAATTACTTTTCTAATTTTTCTTTTTAACCGTAGAATTCAAACAAATAATCTTATTTTGACCAAGTATAAGAAACCCTAATTATGATTCTCCTATTCCTTAAAATTAACTTAGTTTCTTATAAAATAAGTCAAATATTGTTTCTCTTTTCAAAAAAATTTTCAAAGAAAAAATATTTTTTAAATAATGAGAAAAACTTATGTTAGAACCTTTCCCCATACCTATCTTATGCATTGTCCTTAATGTATGATTGAATGCATAGCATGATACAAACGTAAGAATATGAAGGAAGATAGTACATGATAAGGATGAGTGAATATCATCCATTATTGCCTAGTTGGAAGAGAAACAAAAAAAACACAAAAACTATAATATAGTAATTGATCCCTAGCAGGTATAGGATCAATCCTGATAAACAAGATCTTCCATAAGGAATTCCTTCACTTCTGAGCTCAGATACTCACGGTATGACTTTAAACAATTGCGATTCACTTGAAAAGTAGTACCAACCGTGGTATTGTGGACCTTTACAACACCTTGTGGGTGCACCTTATAAACAATGTAGGGACTAGTCTAACGGGATTTCAATTTTCCTGAAAAGAGATGTAATCGCGAATTGTAAAGCAGGACCTTCTGTCCTGGCTGGAAATCCTTTCGAATTATGACCCTATCATGCATCATTTTCATGCAGCCCTTGTACCATTTTGAACAATCATATGCATCATTCTTTATCTCTTCAAGCTCATCGAGTTGAAGTTTCCTAGATTCTCGTACCTTGTCTAGATCAAAATTTAGGCGCTTGATTGCCCAACATGCCTTGTGTTCCAGCTCAACAGGAAGATGACAAGCTTCGGCATAGACTAACCTATATGGAGATATTCCAATAGGAGTCTTGAATGCAGTTTTGTATGCTCACAAGGCATCAATCAATCAAAGGAACCAACAATCAAAGGAACCAATCTTTTCTAGTGGTTCTAGTGGTGTTCACAATTTTCACTAGAATGGTCTTGATTGCTCGGTTGGAGACTTTCACTTGGCTGCTAGTCTGTGGGTGGTAATGGGTGCCTACCCTATGATTGATGCAGTATTTTCTCATTAAGACTTTAAATGTATGATTGCAGAAATGTCTCCCACTATCGCTAATTATTGCACGAGGAAAGCCAAGACGAGAGAATACATTCTCTTTCAAGAAGTTTATCACGTCTTGTGGTCATTGAATTTACATGCTACCACCTCTATCCATTTAGAGACGTAGTCAACTAACACAAGATATATTGGTATCCATGAGACATAAGGAAAGGACCCATGAAATTGATGCACCAAACATCAAAGATTTCAACAACTAAGATCGGGTTTAAAGGTATTTCATTCAGTCATGCTATTTTCCCTAATTGTTGACAATGATCACACGATTGACAATAGACATGAGCGTCAAGAAACAAAGTGGACCGATAGAAATCACACTACAAAATTTTTGCAGTAGTTTTCTTCCCACTGAAATGACCACCATAGGCTTGATAATGACAGAATGAAAGGATGTTCCTGAACTCAGAGTCAGGAATACAACGTCGAATGATCTGATCGGATAATATTTAAATAAATATGGTTCATTGAGAAGAACCATTTGACTCTAGCTAAGAAACGCAATCATCCTTGCTTAGTTCAAGAATTAGGCGTTTGTTCCATGACAAGGTAGTTCACAATGTCAGTATACCATGGAACAGTCGAAAGGGAGACAAACATTGACTGCTTATCAGGAATGTCTCAAGGACAGGTAGCGAGTCGGATAAAAATTTGATCACTAATCTAGACAAGTGGTCTACGACAACATTCTCAACCCCTTTTTTTATCATGGATTTCTAAGTCAAATTCCCGTAGGAGTAGGATCCATCAGATTAAATGGGCATTAGCATCCTTTTTAGTGAGAAGGTACTTTAATGCTAAATGATCAGTGTAAACTAGAGCCTTAGAACCTATCAGATAGGGACGAAATTTGTCAGGGGCAAAAATGACCGACAATAACTCTTTTTCAGTTGTGGAATAGTTCATTTGGGCGTCTTTAAGAGTTTTGCTGGCATAGCAAATGACATGAGGAAGTCTATCTACTCGCTGACGTAGGACATCTCCTATCGCATAGTTGGAAGCATCGTACATCATCTCAAATGAAAGATTTTAGTCAGATAGTCGGATGATGAGTGCCAAGGTTAACTTGGTCTTGAGCCTTTCAAAGGCTGCCAAACAGGAAGGGATGAACTTAAAGGAACATCCTTTGCTAGAAGGTCACACAGAGGTTTGGAAATTTTGAAAATTTTTTGATAAAGCGGCGACAGAACCTGGCATGGCCTAACAAGGATCGGGCTTCCCGAACAGCTTTCGGAGGTGGTAATTTTGAGATTAATTCTACCCTAACTTTGTCAACCTCGATGCCATTTTCAGAAACCTTGTATCTTAAGACTGTTGACACTTTAAAAAGATAAAACTCTTAGACTTCTCTTCAACCAGTTTGAACGATGCCTAACTTGTCGACATTTACAAAAGACAAGTCGCAAACAAGCTGACGATCATTTTTTGCCCATCTCGGAGGGATAAAGCAACAACTTGGAGTCTACTGATCCAGTGATGTAGACCATAAGCCAAGGCAGGCCTATGAAGTAGGTCTGCTCAAACACTTAGCCTCGCATGAGCCCAAAAGAGAGCTAGCTTCGCTAAAAGGGCCAAGCCACTAGCTTCGCACGAAGCTCCTATTAGCCCCATTAAAGGCTAACCTTAAGCTTCGCCAAAAGCTTTGTCTCCAACTTTACTGGAGATGGAGTGGTCCAGCTCTGCTCCGAGCTAACTCCTCGCTTGAAGCATCACCCAGCTCTGCTCCGAGCTAACTCCTAGCTTCGTTAAAAACATCACCTAGCTCTGCTCTGAGCTAAGTTCTAGCTTCACTTGAAGCTCTGGATATACTTCGCCTGAAATGAGCTCGCCTGAAGCTCTAACTTAGCTCCGCGGCAAGCTTTACCAGGTCATGAATTGACCGTTCCAAAATCTCCCGAGGGATTAATGGGTGAATCTTGATACTTTCGTGGGGTTAATGCCACTTTATGTGGGCGGTTACACCCGCCCACTTCGTTCCACATTAAGTGGAGACAATTAAACCACAATGGCTATTAATAGTTCGCACGAACTCTCTAGCTTCGCCGGAAGCTGGCAGTTAGCCTCGTGGCAAGGCTATTTCTAGACTTGCGTGAAGCTAATAGACTGATTCAGTCTTGCTAAATCCAAGGGGGGCAGTTACACCCCCATTTTGGCTATAAATAGCCCTTGCATCATGAGAAAAGGGGCAGAAGGAGAGAAAAAGGGAGGAGATTGGCTAGATTTGGAGAAAATCTAAAGCAAAAGTACCCTCTTGCTTCCAAAGCACCCCAGAGACTTAGCTTTTTTTCCTTCAGGGTTTCAAAAAGCTTTATTCGAAGATTTCTAGAATCAAGCGAGAAGGAAATCCGCTCGAACGGGCTTGCATACCTGACTGATTGCATCGTCAAAGAGATAAAGTGAGCGCGCGCTGATCAAATTCCTACAGGCATACTTTTCCAGAATCTCAGAGGAAATCTATCTGTAATTTTCTTTCTTTCAAGAGTTACTTGTAATTTTGCTCCTTAAAATTTTTTATAAGTTTTCCATGACCAATTTTTAATGAAAAACAAGATGGCGACTCTGCTGGGGAATAGGGTCTTCTTCTGCAATAAGGAGATGATGAGCAATACAATGGTCGGAATGCTGAACCTGAAATACACCTAGAGGGGGTGAATAAATGTACTAGCTAATCTAATAACAAATGATGCGGGATTAAAAACTCAATTGCAATACACTATGTGTAACCAAAGAGTGTAGCTGAATTCCCAGTGAAGGGCTCTGGACTATCTCCTCGAGATTCCTCTAGATAAAGAGTTGAGGTGCTATCTGAAGCTCTCTTAGTTCAACACAAGTATGGACACACACAAACGAAATCTAGCATATGAATATGTGCAATATAAAGCAATGCAAGATCTAAGAAAGATAGAGTTTAGAGATAGTGGATCAAATGCAAACAACAAGATATGTTTCGAGGTTCGAGTCACTACTCTACGTCCCCGCCTTCACACATAAGGATTTCCACTATGTCCACACAGGACCTTCCACAAAAGGGACCTCCACTGAGGAATTACAACACTACACTTAGAGTACACTACTCTCTCAAACACAATCACCTCTACATGAGGGATAGGCACAAAGCCAAAGCAAAGAAAAGATTACAATCTTGGTGATCCAATGATCACAAACAACACTTGGTGATCATAATGGACCACAAATAATTTTTCTCACAAAAACGAGATCCTATAGATAGGATTAGAGATAATATTCAAGTGTGAGAAAAACAAAGTGTTTGAAAAGAGAATAATAAAGAAAAACACTTGAAAAAAATACCAAATAGATTTGTAAAGAAAGATCAAAACCAATTTCCCAAAGACGCTCTTTTCTTTGATTTTTCCAACACTTTTAAAACAAATAAAAGATAAAGATTTTAGGCTCAAAAAATCTTTTTAAACTTGCTGCAAAACCACTGAAAAAGATGTAAAGAATAGCCCTCAAAAACCTTGGTGATCAAGAGATCACAAACACTCTCTTTGCAACCTCTTATAAAACCCTATAGAGTAAAATGTAAACTTGAAGCTCAAGGATGTAAGTGAGAGTGAAAATCAGAAAGAGAGATTTTAAGAATAGAAAAACTCAAATAAAATTTTGAAAATAAGAGCACAAAAGCAAACTTGAAATTTTTCTCTTTGAAAGCAAAAACTAGATTTTCAATAGAATTTGTTGTTGTAAAATATTCAATCCCAATGACTCTTTATATAGGTTTTAGAAAAACACTTTTAGAATAGTTTTACAAGGTCTAAAGAGGAAGAAATTGACCTTAAATTTCAACTTTACTCATTTTAAAAGAAACATGTTTTAAAACAGTTTTTAAAGGAGCTAGCCATTACTGCCAATCTGGCAGTTTGTTAGTCAATTTTGAGCACAAATTTTAGGCCTAAAACGTCAGAATTTAGAAATAAGTATATAGAAATAATTTGTAAATCTTTATGTCATATTTCTAATGCAACTTAAATAAACTAAATATTATTTTGGAGTAGAAAGTTATCAATAAAATACTAAAATGTGTCAAATCAAAACTGTAAACTATTTTCAGAATAAGAATAGATTTCAACCCAATATTTGACATCTTTAACATTTGAATCAGAAAATGATTATTGAATAAGAAATGTAGCCCTAAAAGTTATCTTTGAAATTCAATTTAAAATATATTAATTAAATGTAAGAATAAAAAGTTATTATAATAAATATAAAAGGGTGTCGAGCAAATCAGCTGAACGGTCGGCCGCCTGGTCGACCGAGAAAACCCGATATATGTGTACTTGAAATCCAAAATCAGTTAAACTGAAAACAAAACGTATTGAACTTGTGTGTGTGTATGTGTAAACTTGAGCATATCAACATTAGTCTATCTTGCACAAGATCTAAACACAAATTAAACAAATCTAAGTCTTTTTATAGAACTCCTTCTCCAAGTCGACTCGATCCAAACACGATCCAAAGAACTTGACTCCATCCGAGTGTTAGATGCGATCTTGACGCGCGAGCTCTTGAATCTACATGGTTTATCTATCAAACTCCTTTGTTGAAGCTAAGCACCTACTAAGATCTTAATCAATAACTGAAACTATATGAACACAAGATCATTAGTACTATAACTACATGAGTTAATCATCATCAAAACTAAAGTGATGGGCCTTTGGGCTAAGAATCTCCCATTTTTTGATGATGACAAAACTCATGGAGTTATATATGCATAGATTAAAGATAAGCTTCATAGAAGCTCCCCCTTAACTCATGCATAACAATAAATAAATAGATATTCAATGAAATGCATAAACTAAACACAAACATATATGCATAAATACCAATATGAAGCATGCATATATAAACTCACTAAATTCTTCTCCCCCTTTTGTCAATTCATCAACAAAGGGGTGAGGACAATTAAATAATAAAGATGTATATGCGATATACATTCATGAAGAGGAGAGACGATAAGTTAGCTCCCCCTGCATACATGCATTACATGGAGAAGGGATGACTAGACTCTAACCCACATAAAGTATAATATACAATGTATAAACGGAGATGTTAAGCTCCCCTTACACACGTGTACCACATAAAAAAGAGAGGTCAAGCTCCTCAATATGTAAAGTACACTCAACATGAATCTATATATAGAGAAGATGTTAAGCTCCCCTTGCATATAGGCAAGACATATCAACAAATTATGAAACCACTTTTAAAACAAAATTTTGAAATTTTATGAAGTCAAGAAAATGAATTATAATACCAATGAAATCAGATAGTAGTTGACAAAAAAAGTTGGTACCGTTTGTCGAGATTTTTTTTTTAAGATACCAATAGTAGATTATGATACCAATTGAAAGTGAAACATGAAATACATTTTTATATCAAATAAATACTAATTGAAATACCAATTGAAATCAATATATAAGCTTGTAAAAATACCAATTAACATTTAGGATAAATCAAGTTTAGCATAAACATAGCTTGTGTTTTTTTTAAATGTGTAAAGATATTGTAAAACAAGCACAATCAAATCATATATGTGTATGTATGAAATGGAAATACCAATTAAAATTTGAACCATACATATATAAGAAAACAAATATGAGTATATAAAAATGAAATAATATGAAGATCATGTGTATAACTCATAACTACTACCCTATTCATACACATGTTTAAAGATATTCAATAAGGTACACAAAGTATGGTCGCCCAACCAACCGCCCTTGAAAGGTAGGGTTTTCAAAAATCATGATTTTAAAATATTTTAGCATATTTGAACTCTACCAATTGAAGAATAATGACTAGCTTTAAAGATAATTTTGAAAACTAGTACGAAATTCTTCAAGAAAGGAATAAAACAATAAGTATCCCATGAAAACTTAAAAATCACACAATAATTGACACTCAAAGTTTATAAAGCACAAGATATTATCATGAGTAAACAAGATGATGAAATCATGTAATAAGCATAATCATAGAGATAGGCAATGAAGCTCATATGAAATTCCTTAATCAAAACATGAAAATCATCAAAACTTAACAAGCATCAAGGTATATGTATGTTTTGTCTATACTAAAGTATACATACATATCCAAACATAAGCTAGTCCACAAAAGTATATTTGCATGAAGGCAAGTGGCTCTAGGATATACATGTATATCTATAAGTTTTAGACAAAACAACATATACATGAAGATAAACACATGTACAAAAATAGAGAAAACAAGTATAAATGAAAGAATCGTCAAAATTAGGTTATACAAGTACATGTAATGAGTACAAATAAGTAATGAGGCGCTAACATATAATAATCAAGTGTAGCTCACTACTTGTATAAGCATAAACACAAGTTTTAACGAAGACTACATCTAAACAAGTAATCACCACATGAAGTACAAAACAAACATGATCATTAAGGTAAATGCACGTGCTTTAGAGCTAGATACACAATAGCTAAAGTATAGTGAGAACACAAAATTAATAGTCCATATAAACATAGGTGTATCTCAAAATCTACATATGTATACCACAAGTCTAATAAACATCGTATTTAAACATAATGAACATGAAAAATATAAAAACCAAAATATGTTAAAAATCAATCAATGAGAGCATGTAATCAAAATGATAGTTAGAGATAGTTATCAAAAATCAATAGGGATAATCTCTAGGTCTCCAAACCATGGTGGTCCTCTCACCAAATATCCTTGAAGGTGATGCATCCAATAGAGTGTCCATCAAGCTCAAACGCATCCACCATCAAGGCACCAATATCCTCACGTCAAGTGAGAACCCACACCTACATCAAATACAATAGGGGTGAATTTTGGTACCATACTTTTTTGGGTCCATGGGGGTTAGCACCTTTTCTAATCCAAATAAATTTATTTGTAAAATTTAAAACATTTATTCTATCATAACAAAACTTTGCAAGGTGGCCCTTACGTCCACAATGTGTACAAGTGTACACATGAGTATACATAGAATCATGTGTGTATGCAGATGAGCATGTGTATGCCGTGATTGGTGTGCTTGAATATGTGAAACTTGTTTCTTTCAAAATATGGATTCCAATTTCTTGTGATCCATAGCACATTGGCTCAAAGTGGAGCCCAATAATATACACTATTCTTCAACATGCAAATATCATTTTCAATTATTGAAGAAGAAGTAGAGCATGCATTCTTATCAATAGAGGGTATAACAATGGAATCATGACAAGAATGAGAATCCAAATCATTTTTCAAAGAAATATTTTCATTTGAAACAAATTCCAATTCTTTTAAAATCAAAGCAATTTTATTTTCAAAGAATTGTTCTCATTTAAAATAAATCTAGTTTTGAAGACAAAACCTCATTTTTCTTCAAAACATCATCACAATCATTTTTATTCTTTAAATTTCATTCTCTTTTAAAGCAAGTTCAAGTTGAGTTTTTAAAGAATCTCTTTCGCTTGAAATCTCAACCCTCTCTTGTAAAATCATGTTTATCTTTGAAAAAATTTCATTTTTTATTTTAATTTAAAACTCTTATTTTTCAAAACTTTATACTTTGAAAGCAAGTTTTCAAAAAATATAGATAGTTCTTCATTTAATGCATGTGCATCTATGTTATCATCATAAGAAGAACTAGTACTATCATCTAGTTGAGTATCTGAATGTACCTCAAGGGAGTCATTCCCTTGGACCATGAAGCAAGTTTGGTCAGACTCTTCTCTACTAGATTCTTTCTCCACATAGTTTGTCGTTTGTACTTTGAGAGAGGTCAATACGTTTCACACTCTAAAAACGAAATCACAATGAGAAATCATACACAATTCTTTTCTAAGGGTATGCTTTAGTGCATCTAAGGCTTGTGCATTAGCCTCAATGTACTTGTCATTACCAAAATAAGTTTTCTTAACAGTGGCAAGATAGACATGCCAATCTTAGGCTTTTAAATAAGCACTTATCCTAAACTTCCACATATCGACGTTAGAATCATCAAACATGGGAGGGGCAAGGTGATCCATGAGTGTATAAACTATATGTATGCAAATGCAATACTAGATTAGCAATCTAAGATCTCACTCCTAGGTGGTTAAATCAAATATCAGAAGCCTAGGCTCTGATACTAATTGAAATACACCTAGAGGGGGGTGAATAGGTGTATTAGATAATCTAATGACAAATGATGCAGAATTAAAAACTCAATTGTAACACACTATGTGTAACCAAAGAGTGTAGCCGAATTCCCGGAGAAGGGCTCTGAACTATCTCCTCGAGATTCCTCTAGATAAGAAGTTGAGGTGCTATATGAAGCTCTCTTGATTCAACATAAGTATGGGCACACACAAGCTATATCTAGCATATGAATATGTGCAAATAAAGTAATGTAAGATATAAGAGAGATAGAGTTTAGAGATAGTGGATCAAACGCAAACAACAAGATATATTTCGAGGTTCGAGCCACAGCTCTACGTCCCTGCCTTCACACAGAAGGATTTTCACTATATCCACACATGACCTTTCACAAAGGGACCTCCACTGAGGAATTATAATACTACACTTGGAGTACACTACTCTCTCAAACATAATCACCTCTACACGAGGGATAGTCACAAAACCAAAGCAAAGAAAAAAATTACAATCTTGGTGATCCAATGATCATAAATAACACTTGGTGATCATAATAAACCAAAAAAAAATTTCTCACAAAAACAAGATCCTATAGATAGGATTAGAGATGATAGCTCAAGTGTGAGAAAAATAAAGTGTTTAAAAAAGAGAAAAACAAAGAAAAACACTTGAAAAAAATACCAAATAGATTTGTAAAGAAAGATCAAAACCAATTTTCCAAAGACTCTCTTTTCTTTGATTTTTTCAACACTTTTAAAACAAATAAAAGATAAAGATTTTAGGCTCAAAAACTCCTTTTAAACTTGCTGAAAAACCATTAAAAAATATGGGAATAATAGCTCTCAAAAACCTTGGTGATCAAGAGATCACAAACTCTCTCTTTGTAACTTTCTTACAAAAACCCTATTGAGTAAAATGTAAACTTGAAGCTCAAGGATGTAAGTGAGAGTGAAAATCAAAAAGAAAGATTTTAAGAACAAAAAAACTGAAATAAAATTTTGAAAATAAGAGCACAAAAGCAAACTTGAAACTTTTTCTCTTTGAAAGCAAAAACTAAATTTTTTAATAGAATTTGTTGTTGTAAAATATTCAATCCCAATTACCCTTTATATATGTTTTAGAAAAACACTTTTAGGATAGTTTTAATAGGTCTAAAGAGGAAGAAATTGACCTTAAAAATTCAACTTTCCTCATTTTAAAAGAAACATGTTTTAAAACAGGTTTTAAAGGAGCTAGCCGTTACTGCCAATCTGGCAGTTTGTTGGTCAATTTTGAGCACAAAGTTTATGTCCTCTTGCTAATGCAACTTAAATCAACTAAATATCATTTCGGAGTAGAAAGTTATCAATATAATACTGAAAGGTGTCAAATCAAAAACTGTAAACTGTTTTCAGAACAAGAATAGACTTCAATCCAATATTTAACATCTTTAATATTTGAATCAGAAAATGATTATTGAATAAGAAATATAGCCCTAAAAGTTATATTTGAAATGCAATTTAAATCATGTTAATTAAATATAAGAATAAAAGTTATTATACGAAATCTAAAAGGGTATCGAGCAGATCAGCAGAGCGGTTGGCCGCCCGGTCGACCGAGAAAACCTGATATATGTGTACTTGAAATCCAAAACCGGTTAAACCAAAAACCAAACATATTAAACTTGTGTGTGTGTGTGTGTTTTTGTGTGTGTGTGTGTGAACTTGAGCATATCAACACTAGTCTATCTTACACAAGATCTAAACACAAACTAAACAATTAGAAGTCTTCTTGTAGAACTCCTTCTCCAAGCCGACTCGATCCAAACACGATCCAAAGAGTTTGACTCCATCCGAGTGCTAGATGTGATCTTGACGCTGAGCTCTTGAATCTACATGTGTTAGCTCCCAAACTCCTTTGTTGAACCTAAGCACCAACTAAGATCTTAATTAATAACTAAAACTATGTAAACACAGGATCATTAGTATTATAACTACATGAGTTAATCATCATCAAAACTAGAGTGACGGCCTTTGGGCCAACAGAACCCGTTACTGTCAAAAACTTGGTTATCCACTTTGACCAAGAAAAGTTCGAGAAACTCCTCTCTGGGAGTAGCCCAGTGATTAATTTCTAATTTTGCATAATTTTCATCATATTCTCATATTTATTTGATGTAAAATTCTGCTAATAAAGCTTTGCTTGCTTAATCCTAGGTCCATGGTGTGCAAATGAAGAAGAAGACCCTAAACCACCATTTAATGGGTGATTAAAGGCATACCAAGTAGCCATTGACTTTAGGGAGGAGATTTTGTCAGCACAGGGCATCAAATCACGAATCCAGGAGATCCACCTGATAGGAGACAGACGGGACAGTACCCAGCAGGAAGCCAGGCGCGCGTCTCCCCAGCATTGCTGCGGAAACACGGCCCAGGGGTCTTCAGTTGAGAGATATCTAGAGTTTAGAGTTGTATTGTTGCTTTGTTTGTAGGAGTTGTAGTTATTTTAGTTTCCTTCTTCTTCTAGTTTTAGTTTTAGCCATTAGAGTGAAAGAGAGAGAGAGAGAGAGAGAGTGTGTGTACAAGTTGTATTTGAAGGGTGACAAGCTAATACAAGTAACTACTGCTCTTTCTTCTTTCCATTTCCTTATGCTTTCCATTTGCTTTTAATTTCTTGTTGTAGTGTAACTCCCTCTCTTTACCTCTTCTCTTTTGTGGTTTCTTTTCTCAAGCATGTCTAACTAACTCTTTTGTTACATGGCTAACTAACTACTAACCCACTAATCTAACAACTTGATTGATAACCCAAATGAGTCAATAGTGTCAAACAAGCCTTGTGCAAACGAGAGCTATGATATCTTAAGACGAGGGTTTAAACTCTAACTTACCTACAAGTATTAACTATCTTATATTTTATACTTAATGGGTTTTTGATGATCTATGAGTTTTGTACTTTACTTGTTGCTGTAAGTTAGAGATTTTTCTTTTAGCTTTACTGATACCATTAGTGCACTTGTGTCTTCCCCTTTTCTCGCCTTCAATTGGATCTTGATAAGGAATGTCCAAGTTTTTGCCGTGTTAAGTTAAGTTATAGGAAGAACTTTCATTCGATTTTCATGTGAATAATTCCTATGCATAAGGGGTATGCTTGCCTATGATCCATCGTGAGGCTACATCTTCAAGAAGTTAGGGATTAGTGGGAGTACTTAGTAGAAAGTTAGTCATGCATTTTTACAATTAAGAAAATTCAATTTTACAAACCACCAAACCATTCTAAAACAATTCTTGAAACCAACTTGTTTTCATTTTTCAATTGTGTATTTGAAACAAAGAACTTTCTCTTTTCTTGAACATAGAAGCCGCATCAAGCTTTCATCGATCTCCTCCTTGTGGATACGACCCGTATAGCCACTTCGCTACTACGGAGAATCGCAAAAGCAGTAACATCGACCCACACTCTTTTTACTTATTCATGTGCTTGCTTTATGCAGATCAAATTTTGGCACCGTTGCCGGAGGGGGAACGGCTTTATTGTTTAATATTAAAGATTGTTCTTTGTTTTTGTGTGTAGGAGAAGTACCAAGGAGCTCACTATCACGGAAAGTGAAAGAGGTGGCTAAGGATATTGCACGAGGATTCATTTGCCCTCGGAAAAATTCGTGTAAAAGCGAATTTTTTTCGATTGAAGTACTGACAAACTCGTTTGCAGGGTTGCTGAAAGCCGCTAAAATTGCTTTCTAAATTTTTAGTTCCATTGAATGCTTCACCCTATACATGTGTAATAAACTCAACAGAAATTCACTTGTTGCTTAATTGAAATTTGGATTAGACTTTTGCATTTAGGGCACGTGTCTATTTCAATTCATTTCAATTTCTGTTGAAGAGTGCTGAGAAAAGGTATGTGTGCATTCATATAGAATATGACCAACATTTTGGAGTGATTTATCGCTTTGAGTGTTACCTTTTTGTGAATAAACTGTACACTTGCACAATTGACATTAAGGGCAAAATCTCAAATAAACAAGATAAGGTGGGGATTTCATCACCCTTCCTTAGCCCAAAAACCATCTCCAAGTGCACCATACTATCCCAAGCCTTAACTAAAAATTGATAGACGTTGGCCCTAGGGACATCTCGGACTCACTAAGAGATTAACTGAGATTGGAAATTGCAAGAACTATACTCCTACAAAATCGATGTCTAAGGAAAGTGGATTAAGAGGCAAAGCCTCGAAAGCTCCGTCGTTTGGCGTAATAAAGGCCGTGGCTCACACCCGGATACCTCCCACCGAGTTCTGCCCTTTCCTGACCGATTAGCTTGTAGTCGAGTTCTCGCAACAACCTTCCTCAGAGAATCGACCAGTTAGGAGTCGTCTAGGTGCAGGTACCTTAGACTAAAGCTTTGTGGTTGTTTTTCTTTCTTTTGTTTGTTTATTTTATTCTTTTCGTTTGTTTGTTGTTTTTATGTTGTTTGTGGTGTGCTGCATGCAAGAGTGGGTAAGAGATCCTGTATCTTCCAGATTAACTAGAGACACTTCTTTACCCTTGCATCCAGAACCTGTGATGGCGTCACTTCAGGACAGGTTTTACCCGATCAGAACCTCATTACCATCTTGTATAAAACTACCTGAGGTAAATGGAAATAATTTTGAATTAAAGCCTCAATTCATCAACACTCTCCCAAAGTTTCATAGTTTAGAATCAGAGGACGTATACTTCTTTGTTAGGGAGTTTGAAAAAGTATGCCTCATGATGCGTATACCCCAGATAGGAGACGATGCCGTTAGATTATGTTTCATTCCATTTTCCCTAAAGGACCTAGCAAAGAAATAGTTGTACAGTTTGGCGGTAGATTCTGTCACGACATAGGATGATTTCGTCAAGGCTTTCTTGAAGAAATTCTACCCAATTCACAAAACTGTCCTCATTAGAAAAAAATATCATGCCTTGAGGCAAGAACCGAGCGAGCCATTTTGCAGATACTTTGAGCGATTCAAAGATCTCCTAGCTCAGTGCCCTCATCATGGTGTGGAGAAATGGCGTCAGTGCCAGATTCTCTACGATGGCTTAGATTATCAAACGAAAATCCTTTTAGAAACCATGTGTCAGGGAGGGTTCTTGCAAAAGGATAAGAACCAGGGTTGGGATTTATTTGAGGATTTAGCTGAGAAAACCCTGCAATGGGAGCCAGCCTCAGAAAAACCAAGGAATTCACAATCTATAGCTTCAAGAGGAGGGCTCCTATCTCTAAAATCATCCATAGCTGCAAAGCTAAGATTGCAACCCTAATGAGGAGGATAGAGGCTCTAGAGACAAAGAGCCAGCCAATGTCAAACTAATCAAACTAAATCAACCCACCACCAATTTACAATCCGGGTTGTTCATACTGTCAGGCACCAAACCATGTCTTTGAAGAGTGCCCCATTTTTCATACCCAGTAAGTGCCATCGGAACACTTGAACGCGGCCTACTCACGACCGTCGCATAATCCCTACTCGCAAACATACAATCCAGGTTGGAGGAATCACCAAAATTTTTCCTGGGCCCAGAACAATCCTCCTAGGCCTAATTTCTCCAACAATTTTCACCATCCCATTTTTCTACCAAATTTCCCTAGTCAAGCTCCTTCTTCCTCCTCTCAAAGCTCACCCATGGAAAAGAAATTCAGTAAGTTGGAGGAGAGCATGGAAGCTTTTATGAAGTCCCAAACCGCTTTTATGCAAAATCAGGGACAAACGTTGAACAACCATTCACAGGCTATATCGAGATTGGAAATGCAGATGAGCCAATTAGCTAGCTCCCTAAGTGAAAGACCAAAAGGTACTTTACCTAGTCAGCCGCTAGTTAACCCAAAAAAGTCCAATCAAGCATATGAAATTCAGGATTCGTCGATCAACCAGTGCAATGCTGTTCACTCACTTCGATCTGAAAAGAAGGTAGACAACCAGGTCCACCAACAGAAAAAGCCAGTCCAAACTGATCCTACTCCAGCCTCCACCTCTGCTAGTTCCTCCCAATGTGCTCCTCAAACATCTGACGAGGACAAAGCTGCTAAACAAGTTCATTAGCCTGTAGCACCCTTTCCCAATAGGCTTAGGAATAACAATAAGAATATGCACATGGAAAAGATGCTTGAGATGTTTAACCAGGTCAAACTGAATGTGCCTCTTCTTGACGCTATCCAACAAGTCCCAGCTTATGCCAAATTTCTTAAGGATATGTGTACAAAGAAGAGAAAGACAAATGTGCCTAAGAAAGTGTTCTTGGCAACCAATATAAGCGAAATTCTGTCTGGTCCCATTCCGGTAAAATATAAGGATCCCGATGTCCCACAATTTCCTGCACTATAGGACAGATAGAAATTAGTAGAGCACTTCTTGACCTAGGAGCAAGTATCAAATTGCTACCTCTTTCAGTATACCAGCAACTTGGGTTGGGCGAGCTAAGCCCAACCCGAGTCACCATTAAGTTAGTTGACCGATCTGTGAAAATTCCCAAGGGGAAATCACAGATGTCCTTATTCGGATCAGGGATTTCATCTATCCCATTGACTTCATCGTGCTTGAGACCCAACCTGTGTCCAATCTAAGGTCTCAAACTCCAGTCATCTTATGACGCCCTTTCCTTACTACAGCCAATGCCATAATCAACTGTAGGAACGGGTCCATGCGATTGACCTTTGGAGACATGACGAAGAAAGTCAATGTCTTCAATCTTGGAAGACAACCCAGGGATGTCAATGATCAGACGTTTGAGGTCAATTCCATTAAAAACCTGACCAGTGAGCATGAGTAAAGCATGGAGATAGAAACAGAGGCAGAGTTTGATATGGAGGCTGAGGATTTTAATCTAGAGCATATAGTAGATTCAGCAGTGGATTGGGCGTCGTCAAGCCCAAGTGTACCTCATCATAGGATTGAAAGTCCAGAGATTATCTCCAATGAAGCAACACCTTCCCTAGAGCTAAAAACCTTACCTGAATACCTCAAGTACGCCTACCTGGGCGGAAAGAATACCTTGCCAGTCATCATAGCATCCCACCTGATTGAGCAACAAGAGGACAGCTTAATGTCTATTCTGAAAAGACATAGCGAAGCTATAGGATGGACGATGAAGGACATCAAAGGGATAAGTCCAGCCATAGTGCAACATAGAATCCATTTAACCGATGAAGCAACCCAGGAGGGATCCACAACGCAGGCTTAACCCACTCATGCAAAAGGCAGTTAAAGAGGAAATTTTGAAACTACTAGACAATGGGATCATTTATCCCATTTCTGATAGCCAATGGGTTAGCCCTGTTCATGCGGTCTCGAAGAAAGCTAGCTTTACGGTGGTTGAAAATGAACACAAAGAGTTGGTACAAACATGACTGCCTACCAAGGTTCGTGTTTGTATCGACTATAGAAAGTTGAATGCAGCCACCGTAAAGACCACTTCCCGCTACCCTTCATCGACCAAATGCTTGTGCGCCTGACTGGACATGAGTACTATTGCTTCCTAGATGGGTACTCGGGATACAATCAAATCCCCATTGCTGTAGAAGACCAGGAAAAGACCACGTTCACTTACCCGTTCAGAACCTTTGCTTATCGACGCATGCCCTTTGGATTGTGCAATGCTCCCGCAATATTCCAATGGTGCATGCTTAGTCTTTTCTCTGATATGGTAGAACGTTTCCTTGAGATTTTTATGGATGATTTCTCCATCTACGGAGATTCATTTGATCAGTGTCTTCATCACCTAGAGTTAGTTTTGCAGAGATGCAAGGAGAAGAATCTAACTCTAAACTGGGAGAAATGTCACTTCATGGTGAGACAGGGGATTGTCTTAGGCCATGAGATTTCTAGGAGAGACATTGAAGTGGATAAGGCTAAACTAGAAGTGATTGCTAAGCTTCCACCACCCAAAAGCCTCAAGGATATTAGATCCTTTTTAGGGCATGCTGGATTCTACCGACGGTTCATTAAGGATTTTAACAAAATTGCTAGGCCCTTAACCAACCTGTTCGCTAAGGACGTGCCTTTTGATTTTAACGATGAATGTTTCAGTCATGGGAGAAGCTTAAGTAAGAACTTATTTCTGCGCCTATTATTTCTGCTCCTAATTGGGCCCAACCATTCAAAATCATATGCGATGCCTCTGATTTTGCTATTGGCGCTGTTCTAGGACAGCGCATCGACAATAGGTATCACGTGATTTACTACTCAAGTAGGACCTTGAATGACGCCCAACAGAATTATACAACGACTGAGAAGGAATTCTTAGCCGTTGTCTTTGCATTAGAGAAGTTTCGGCCCTACTTGTTAGGCTCGAAGACGGTGATTTTACGGATCATTCAGTACTGAAATACCTCACGACCAAGAAGGAAGCAAAAACCCGATTAATTCGGTGGATCCTTTTGCTTCAAGAATTTGACCTGAAAATTCAGGATAAATGAGGTATAGAAAATGTGGTTGTAGATCATTTGTCACAAATTCTGAACCACCAATCATACAAGCTCCGATCAACGAGAATTTTTCAGACGAGCACATCCTGGCCATTCTTAAGGAACCCTGGTATGCGAACATTGTTAATTACCTGGCCACTGGACAATTACCCGCTGACTGGACAAAGCAAGACCAATATCCCTTTTTTCCCCAAGTACGGTACTTTTTCTGGGAAGAGCCGTATCTTTTTAGTATTGTCCCAACCAGATTATTCAACGATGAATACCAGAGGAGGAATAGAGGAGTGTGCTCAGCTTTTTCCATGACCTTGCATGCGGAGGACACTTCGGTCCCCGCAAGACTGCAGAGAAGGTTCTACAAAGTGGGTTTTACTGGCCCACTTTGTTCAAAGACTCATACCATTTTTGTAAGTCATGCGCAAATTGTCAGAAGATTGGGAAAATTTTAAGAAAAGACATGATATCCCTAAACCCGATCCTCGAAGTTGAAATTTTTGATGTTTGGGGTATCAACTTCATGGGACCATTCCCTAATTCCTTCGGCAACCAGTTCATTTTGGTTGCTGTAGACTATGTCTCTAAATTGGTAGAAGCTATGCCTACAAAGACCAATGACAATAAAGTGGTTATCAAATTTCTCAAAGAAAACATCTTCTCCCGATTTAGCACCCCTAAAGCGTAATTAGTGATAATGGATCACATTTCTGCAATAGAGTTTTTGAAGCTCTGAAGCAAAAATATTCCATCAATCACAAGTTATCTACTCCGTATCACCCCCAGACGAATGGGCAGGTCAAAGTCACCAATCGACAAATCAAGCTCATTTTAGAAAAGACTGTCAGACAAAATCGAAAAGATTGGTCGGTCAAACTCAACGATGCATTGTGGGCTTACCGCACTGCTTTTAAGACAGTTCTGGGGATGTTTCCTTATAGAATCGTATTTGGAAAAGCCTGTAATCTACCAGTCGAGTTAAAACACCATGCCCTATGGGCCATTAAGCAACTCAATTTTGATCTGAGTAAGGCCGGTGAGCTAAGGAGACTACAGATCTCAGAATTAGACGAGATATGGAATGAAGCCTATAAGAATGCTCGAATCGCCAAAAGCAGGACTAAACTTTTCCATGACCAGATCGTAACCCGGAAAAACATTGCTCTGAGAGACAAGGTTCTGCTGTACAACTCAAGGCTTCATATTTTCACGGGGAAGCTGAAGACTCGTTGGTCTGGACCGTTCATTGTGCGCACCGTTTTCCCATACGGTGTTGTGATTATTGTAGACCCTAAGAACAACATGGAATTCAAAGTGAACGGGTAAAGACTGAAGCCCTTCTTGACCACTGAGCTTATGACTCCGGATGATAGTGTGCTGACTTTTTTTGCCCCGTCATACACCTAACCACAACAATTAAAAAAAATATAATATAAAAAAATTTCTTATTGCTTAGATGCTTACCCCTTCTACATTTTTTTTGACATTTCTTTTGCCATTCGTACTTGGCCGGCCCGGTCAACAAAGACGGTAACATCCTTCTTCACCCTATTTATTGCTTTTGCATTCACATCACATTCATTGAGGACAATGCATTAGGTAGGTGTGGGGGGGGGGATGCTAACACTTTTTCTTTCTTCTTTAAAAAAAAAAATCTCAAAGTTGAAAAGAAATTTCATACTCTTTATAAAATACCAAAAGGTTGTAGGAATTAAGAGAATCTTATTAATGAATCTTTATTTTTGCCTAAATAAATAAGAAAGATTAGTTTGACTAAAAAGTTAGGAGGGATAAGGAAATAACTCGTACCTTTTATTTAGCCTTAGTAGAATATGCATAACCCACACCATGCTTAGGATTTAGAGACACAACTCTGAAAAAAACGCTAGATAATTATGCCTCAAGAAGCATGATTACTCACGCCAAAAAAAATAATCAATATATAATATATAAGTAAATCTTGATTTTGTGGCCTACTCTAATTGCATATTTGACCCGAGGGGTATTTTTTCACCTGGTGTCCTAAAATTATCTGGCTGAGAGTCATCGGTTTGATATGTGTTACATGAGTAAAGTAGAAAGCCTAATGAAATCAAGAAATAAAATAAATATTAATAAATTAAATGATATTCAAAGTTGAGTTGAAAAATTTCAAGCACATCACATTACCATTATGCATATCTATCTAAAGCAAAATAACAGAATGAGTTAGAAGTATAAGATCCTTTCTAAATTTAAAGAAAAATCATAATTTCTTCTTTATAAAGGCTAAAGTATAGGAGGACTTATGAGGGTTGAACCTAATTTTTACACCATTTGATCATTTTACTTAGATGATTGAAAATTCTTTTTCTAGAAAGAGGTTTGCTAACAACTAAGTATTTTTTCACTTAATTGATTTGTGTGTGCAATCCGCTGAAAAACTATTAGGAGACAACACTCTCCCCCTAAGGAAAACTTAGAGGTTTAAAGGCTTGTTGCACATGCTCAGTGCAATCGCGTCACCTGCGAAAGTGGTGTAATAATTTCTTTATTTTGTTTTACTCGGGACGAGCAAAAAGATAAGTGTAGGGTGTGATTAGCTTCTAATTTTGCATAATTTTCATCACATTCTCATATTTATTTGATGTAAATTCTGCTAATAAAGCTTTGCTTGCTTATCCTAGGTCCATGGTGTGCAAATGAAGAAGAAGACCCTAAATCACCATTTAATGGGATTAAGGCCTACCAAGTAGCCATTGACTTTAGGGAGGAGATTTTGTCAGCACAGGGCATCAAATCACGAATCCAGGAGATCCACCTGACGGGAGACAGACGGGAACGGCACCCAGCAGGGAGCCAGGCGCGCGCCTCCCCAGCATTACCGCGGAAACGCGGCCTGGGCCGCGGCAATACGGGCGCGCGTGCGCCCGGGCTTTGGGCCAGGGGTTGCCCCCTGGCCCCCTTTCCCCTGGTGCCTATAAATACCCCAGGGGTCTTCAGTTGAGAGATATCCAGAATTTAGAGTTGTATTGTTGCTTTGTTTGTAGGAGTTGTACTTGTTTTAGTTTCCTTCTTCTTCTAGTTTTAGTTTTAGCCATTAGAGTGAAAGAGAGAGAGAGAGAGTGTGTGTACAAGTTGTATTTGAAGGGTGACAAGCTAATACAAGTAACTACTTCTCTTTCTTCTTTCCATTTCCTTGTGCTTTTCATTTGCTTTTAATTCTTGTTGTAGTGTAACTACCTCTCTTTACCTCATCTCTTTTGTGGTGTCTTTTCTCAAGCATGTCTAACTAACTCTTTCATTGCATGACTAACTAACTACTAACCCATTAATCTCAACGACTTGATTGATAACCCAAATGAGTCAATAGTGTCAAACAAGCCTTGTGCAAACGAGAGCTATGACATTTTAGACGAGGTTTCTAACTCTAACTTACCTACAAGTATTAACTATCTTATATTTCATGCTTAATGGGTTTTTGATGATCTATAGGTTTTATACTTTACTTGTTGCTGTAAGTTAGAGATTTTTCTTTTGGCTTTGCTGATACCATTAGTGCACTTGTGTCTCCCCCTTTCTCGCCTTCATTGGATCTTGATAAGGAATGTCCATGTTTTTGCCGTGTTAAGCTAAGTTATAGGAAGAATTTTTACTCGATTTTCACGTGAATAGTTCCTATGCATAAGGGGTATGCTTGCCTATGATCCATCGTGAGGCTACATCTTCAAGAAGTTAGGGATTAGTGGGAGTACTTAGTAGAAAGTTAGCCATGCATTTTTACAATTAGAAAATCCAATTTTACAAACACCAACCATTCTAAAATAATTCTTGAAACCAACTTGTTTTCATTTTTCAATTCTTTATTTGAAACAAAGAACTTTCTCTTTTCTTGAACATAGAAGCCGCATCAAGCTTTCATCGCTCTCCCTCCTTGTGGATACGACTCGTATAGCCACTTCGCTACTACGAGAATCGTAAAAGTAGTAACATCGACCCACACTCTTTTTACTTATTCATGTGCTTGCTTTTTGCAGATCACCCAGCACGTCATGCACGGAAGCACATGAGAGTCTTCGCAGTCAAGACTTCACTGGCTACAAACCGAAGGCAGCTCCAATTGAGGCCGAGCCAGCTACATACCCGGGTGAGCAAGGATCTCTCCAATTTTCCCCTGTCTCAACCGAGGCTAAATTGATTTCACGCGAATCCAAACAGGTTTCACGTGAACTAACACTGTTCAGGGCAAGTCGGTGAGGAGGGCGAAGCAAGAAGCTTCTTCGCGCGAAGCTTTAGGTGAAGTTGAAACTTAACTCCGCCTCTCACATGAAGATAAGGGCAAGACGCCCTTAAGTTTTAGCAGCGTTGTTTATGCTAACCGCGAGGTTGAGTTCCTACTGGCTTCATCCAACCCGAAAGCGCTGGTTTCCAGCGCTAACTTCGCTCCTCGGAGCGAAGTTAAGGGAACATCCCTAAGAGCTGATAGTGTTGCTTATGTAGCTTCACACCTAAGGGTACTAGCAAAGTTCCTAGACGCGAAGCTGGAACTAAAGCACTAGGCAGTGTTAAGTACCTTTTCCGCAACATAAAGAACAAAGCACTACTTCGTGCTATGCCATCCTGTGCTAAAAGCAAACTTACTACGACTACGTTCGCTCCCAAAGCCTCCTGGCACTAAGTCCACACTTAGTAGCCGATCTACAAGTATAGCTTCGCCAATCGAAGCTAATACTACTGGTGAGATAGTTTTAAAATCACCTGTAGTAAAAAGAGGAGCCTCAATGCTAGAGTTCTCCAGCTTGCACATCCCAGTACGCGATTTCCTCGAGTCTCTGTAGAAGATCGCTTAGGCCTAATTAATCCTGATTTACGAGAGTTCTTAACTAACAAACGAAAGTTAGAACTACTCCATATTTCTCCCTCCTGCTGTGAACAAGTAGGGTGCAGTTGGTGACGGTCCATTCACTCTATTGCCGACTAAGGCAAGAGCCTGCCACTCTTCCTGCCCGATGGTCAGTTTTTAACTGACTATCGATTCAAGCTCCTATAAAGCTTCAGAAAAGGAACAAAACATGAAATGCACCAGATCTCCCTTCGCATCCGTCAACATGATTGGGAGGGGAAGTGAACAGCTCAGGGGCAGACGAGGAAGGCGTGATACTAACTCTCCTTCGTTCAGTTCTCCAGATTCAGACTATAGCCCTAGTTTGGGCCAAGTCTTAGTAGGACAAGAAGGTACGTTCCGAGGCACAAAATTCAGGGTAGCAATACCTATACTTATGAACAACCGCCCTCTTCAACTGGGGTGATGTCACCAAAACCACTAAAAAGTCTTCCAATGGTCTGATGATGAGAGAGAAGCCAGTGGATATGCCTTTTCAGCAACGATCAGCTCTGTACAAAGAGGCAGAATGTCGGCTAACATGGCCGATAATAGCAATGATGACCTTCGCCGACAGGTGGGGGCTCAAGAGCAGACCTCCATGGCCCAGCAAGAACCTTGGACAATATCCAACAAATACTAGCTCAGCTCCTCACCAACCGGAATAACAATTATACGGGAAGCAATCATAATGAGGAGCATAATGATGATGAACAGCCTAAGACTGAAAAGTCAAAGGAAAGTTCTTCAATCGATGCCGAGCTTATTAAAGGCATTCAGGCTCAGATCGCATCCCTAACTCAGAGGGATGAGCTGAAGAAAGCAGGCATACCTCGCCCTTACCCACTAGAATGGGATTCAGTGCCATACCCGTCGAAATTCAAATAACCTACATTACATACGTATGATGGTAAGAGTTTACCAAACCAACATATTTATTACTTCCGGTCGCAGAATGGTAATATGATAGATATGATGCCATAATGGCCAGATTGTTTATCGGTGCTCTCAAAGGAGTGGCCTTCGACTGGTTCAGAAGCCTCCCTCTGGGTTCCATCAATTCTTGGATCAATTTGGAGACTCGTTCCTCTCTCGCTTCTATGAGGATGACACCGAGGTAACCATGGATAAACTTCTTTCCACCGTGTAAAAGAAAAGAGAATCGATCCGTGATTACATTGAAAGATTTAGGAACCTATCTCTGATGTGTCCAGCAGGAATGCCATTATCTATGTTATTGTAGACATGTAGGCACAACTTTCTGGACTAAGTAGAAATTCACATAGGAGCTATCAAGGCCCACACTTGGAAAGAGCTTGTTGAGCAAGCTGAAATAGCCGAGAAGTCGGCTTAAAAATTTGAGCCTTCCATACTTAGAGAGAAATGGGGTATGAACAATAAAGGACGCTGTGAGATGGCGTAGTCTTCCCAAGCCAAGGGAAAGAAACCATGTCAGTGGAGTTGTCAGGGAAAACTCCTCCAAAACCAAGAAGGGTGGTGCCAGCAACCAGGAGTTCAAGTTTCCTCCGAAACAATACTCTTTTAAAGATGAGCAGGTGGTTACCATATTCCATTTGCTTCAAAAGGGAAATAAGTTGAAACTACCAGAGGTTCGACGTCCTAATGAAGTGGGACATACTAATGATCCCAACTACTTTCTCTTCCATAGGATGGTTTTGTTGGCCCAAAGGTTACAATCCCGGGTTATGTGTTTTGATGATAACAAACCATATAAAAGCTATTTGGTACTAATAGAATTTAAAGAATAAATTTTAGGTTGATACAGGTATTGATGGCTTAAGAGTTCTCAAACATGGGATATTAGGGTTTAGCTCAAACGTTGTTCAACATCAACTATCAGAGACTCCTGCTTGTAAATTCATATAGTTTGTTTTGTTAAAGAATAGTATATACATTTGAAGCTCAAATACACACACGCAAATCCAATACATTTGGTTTTTGGTTTAACCAGTTTTGGATTTCAAGTACATATATCGGGGTTTTGGTTTTGAACCAGTTTTAGTTCTGCTGATCTGCTTGACACCCTTTTACATTTCTTATCATAACTTTTTATTCTTATATTCAAATAACATGATTTAACTTGAATTTCAAAGATAACTTTCAGATCTAAATTTCTTATTCAATAATCATTTTTAGATTCAAATTTTAAAGATGTCAAATATTTGGTTGAACTCTGTTCTTGTTCTGAAAATAACTTACAGTTTCTGATTTGCCACCTGTCAGTGTTTTATTGATATCTTTCTAATAAAATATGATATTGAGTTGATCTTAGTTGCATTAAAAAGAAAACATAAAGATCTACAAATTATTCCTATATACCTAATTCTGAATTCGGACGTTTGCAGCCTGAAAAATGTGCCAATCTGCCAGATTGACAGTAATGGCTAATTTTCTGGAGGCTTATTTTTAACATGTTTTAAAACGTGTTTAAGGTTAAAAAAAAACGTGGTTAGTTGTATTAGAGGGTCAATTTCTTCCTCTTTTATTCAGGTTAAAGTTTTCTATGTTTACTCTTCCTAAATCCTATATAAAGGGATCATTAGGGTAGAAGTTTTCACAACAACAAATTCAAAGATCAAAAGTTTTGAGTTTTCTTAAGAAAGAGCTTTTGTTTAAGTTTTGGTTATTATTTTCAAAAGTTTTCTGAATGTTTTTGGTTCTTAAAATCTCTCTTCTATTTTTATATCACTTACAAAACCTTGATCTTCAATCTTATATATTATTCTTTAGGGTTTTTGTAAAGAAAAGTTTTTCAAAAGAGAGTTTGTGGTCTTTTGATCACCAAGTGATTATTGTATTTGTGGCTCCACTACCTCTGGACTAGAGGAGTGTGATTGAGGAGTTAGGTACTCCTAATGGTTGTAATCCTTTGTGGAAGTTCTAGTGGATCGAAAATCCTTCTGGGTGAAGGCGGGGACGTAGAGCTGGGTGCTCGAACCTCGAAACAAATCTATGTGTTTGCGATTAGTTTACTTGTTTTATTTACTTGCTTTCCATTCATTCTTATATTATCGATCAATACTCTCACAACAAGATTGCATTGCGCACCTTAAACTCTTATTTAGAGGAATCTCGAGGAAGGAGTTCAGAGAGCTTCACGGGGTTTCGGCTTCTAATCTTGCTTTGAGTGATCGTTGCATCATCTCATTTTAAATTTGTGCATTGATTAGCATTATCACCTATTCACCCCCCTCTAGGTGATTTCAATTGGTATCAGAGCTAGGACTCTAGTTTTTGGCTTCACATCCTTAGAGAGATCCTACAATTTGCTAATCACTATTTTCATATCTTCATTCATACACTAGTAAAGATGGCCGATAACATTAAGACCCCTCCCAAATTTGATGGACTCAACTTTCCCATATGAAAAGTTAGGATAATCATTTTTCTACAATCTCTAGGTAGTCTAGTTGCTAAGTCTTTAACCAAGCCTTTTAGTAAACCCGAAGGTGAGGAGGACACTTGGTTTGAACTTACCTCCAAGGAATTTGATGCTAATTCGAAGGCTCAAAATGCCCTACTTTTAGCTTTGAATGAGGATGACTTAACACGGGTTATCCATTGCAAATCCACCTATGAGATTTGGCAACACTTATTGGTCACTCATGAGGGAACATCACAAGTCAAGAGAGCTAAAATAGATCTCTTGCGTTCCCAATATGAAAGTTTTAAAATGCAAGAAAATGATTCTATTGATGATATGATTACTAAGTTTACTAAGATCACAAATTCTCTTGCTTCTCTAGGTGATGAAATAAGCAACGACCAAAAGGTACGTAAGGTGATTCGTGTTCTCCCTTCATCATGAGAATCAAAGCTACCACCTTGAAGGAATTGAATACAAAGATGAGATGGAGCTCATAAGTCTTATTGGAAATCTTAACTCATGAGATGGAGAAAAAAGCTAGAGAAGAAGCGGTACGTCAAAAGAAAAAGTCTATAGCTTTCAAGTCTTCCTCCACCACTACGATGATGAAGAAGATGAAGAAGATGATGAAGAGCTATCTCTTCTTGTGAGAAATGTAAAGAGAATGTACCGCAAGAATAAGCTCAACTATAGAAGGCGATGGGAAGGGAAGGAGGAGAAAAGATCATATGCTACAACTGTCGGAACCCCGGACACATCATGGCCGATTGTCCAGATTTCAAGAAAAAGATATCTTCCTCCTTGAAGCAAAGAAGCCGGTTGAAAAGAAGGTGTACAAAGCCACTTGAGACTCGGAAAGTGAATCCGAAGATGAAGTTGGCATGGCCAATGTGTGTTTCATGGCAAACACACCTAAGGTAACTACCGAACCACATGATGATGATAGTGAAATAAGTAAAGAATTATTATTACAAGCTTTCATTGAACTTTCAGAAAGTTTTGATGCTAAAAAGAAGATTGTTTAAAATTAAAAGGAAAAATGAAATGCTTAAAAATCAAATTGCTATTTGTTTAAAAGAAAAGGATGAATTATCTTTTACTCTTATTTCAACACAAAGAGATTTTGATGCCTATAGAGTTGCATGCAAAGCTAAATATCCTAAAATTGATGAAAATGAGATTTCTATGTTAAAAACTAAAATAAATGATTTGGGAAATGTTTAAAAGAATGTGCATTTAACAATACTAAATTAGAAGAAATGTTTTCAAAGAAACACATGCACACTTCACATGTTCAACATGATAAACCATCACATGCTAAAACTCCACATGTTCATCATGCCAACACATCACATGTCAATCATGCTAAAACACTCCATGCTCACAAATCACATGTTCATAAATCACATGCTCATTATGCTTTTAAGTATGGAAGAATTTATAAATGTACTTTTTGTGGCCGGAATGGTCATTTAGCCAAATTTTGTTATGATCATATAAATAGTATGAATAATCTTGTTTGGGTTCAAAATACTAACGTATTAGGACCCAAGAAAATATGGGTACCAAAATCCATTCCTACTCTATTTGATGTAGGTGTGGGCTTTCACATGACGTGAGAGTTGTTGGTGTCTTGAGGTGAATGCGTTCCAAGCTAAACGGTGACACTTTTGGATGCATTACTTTCAAGGGGAGTTTGGTGGGAGGACCATCTTGGTTTGGAGACTAAGAGATTACCCTATTGGTTTTGGTAACAATCTCTAACTCCTATTTTATTCACATGCTTTCATATAAATGTAACCTTCATTAAAACTTGTGTATATACTTGTACAACTAATGAGCCACAATTGATTTTTATATGTTTGTGCTTAAATGCTCATTTGTACCCATTAGATGTACTAGTATAGCCTAGTTTTGATGATTAGTGCATTTCAACTTGTATTCCCCATTTTGTACATGTTTTTCATGTAAATGTATTTAGTTTCATGCATATGTTAATTTTGTTTAAAATTATAGATATACATGTACATCCTTAAGCCACTTGCCTTCATGCAATATACTGTTGTGGACTCGTTTATGCTTGGATGAGTATGAATACTCTAGTTTATACAAAACATACATATGTCTTGAGGTTTGTTTTGTTTTGATGAAAATTAAACTTTTATGTTTTTCATGTTTGTAAAGGAATTTGATTTGAGCTTAAATGCCTTATTTCTATGATTTTGTTGATTACATGATTCTTATACTCTATATTTGGTGTTTACTCATGACTTTATTTTCATGAGCTTATATGTGCTTTAAAGACTTTGAGTGTCAATTATTATGTGATTTTCATGTTTTCATGGGATGTATGATTTGGTTTCATATTTTGAAAGATTTCTTACTATTTTTTAAAAATATCTTTAAAATTAGTTTCTATTCTTCAAATGGTAGAGTTTTCAAACTATGCCTATTTACTTTCAAATAATAATTTTTGAAAACCCCTACCTTTTAAGGGCGGTTGGATGGGCGACCATGCCTTGTATATCCTTCTTGAATATCTTTTAAACTTGTGCATGATAAGGGTGGTAAGTATGAGTTATACACTTGATCCTCATTATATTTTTATTGGTATCAAAATTGATATTTCATATGCTTGTATACTCATATGTGTTTTCTATATATGTATGTCTCATATTTCAATGGTATATCCATACATACATATATATGATTTGATTGTGCTTGTTTCACATGTCTTTACAATTTTTTTTGAAAAAGCACAAATTATGTTTGCTAAGCTTGATTTAGTTCATCATGTTAATTATTTTTTAATTAGTATCTATTACAAGCTTATGCATTGTTTCTTTTAGTATTTCATAAAGGGGAAGAAAATTATTATTTTTAAATTGATTTTATGTAAATTTGTATTGTTATATTTTCAATTTGTATTAGTTTTCATTTTAAATTGGTATCTTACTCCCACCATTTATGATGTAAAATACTTTGGTTTGATATATGCTATCATTTTTCAATATTAGTATCAATAATCTTAAATTGGTATTTTCTCTATTTAGTATCCTTATTGCAAAATAATTTAGTTTTTATCTAAAAATTGGGTTTTTACCTTTAATTGGTATCAATATTTTTCAATTGGTATCAATATGTTTATCAAAATTTTAAATTGATGTAAAAAAAAGGGGATCATATATGCATGTTTATATCTTGTTTATGCATATACTGTTTATTGGTTGTTTCCTAACCCTTTTTGATGTATGACAAAAAGGGGGAGAAGTATCAGTGGTTTCATGTTTTGATTTCATGTTTTGTACATGTTCATGTTTTGTACATGTTTATCTTATATATGTAGGTTTCATGTTTTATACATGTTCATATTGTACATGTTCATGTTTTATACATGTTCATGTTTTGTACATGTTTATCTCATATATGTAGGTTTCATGTTTTGTACATGTTCATATATGTATATGTTTTCATATTTTATACTTGATAAATAGAGCATCATTTGAGGGGGAGCTTTTACCTCCCTCCTATATTTTGTTTTATAGCTTTTATGTTTTGTCATCAAAAAGGGGAGATTGTTGGCCCAAAGGTTACAATCCCCGGGTTATGTGTTTTGATGATAACAAACGATATAAAAGCTATTTGGTACTAATGGAAGTTAAAGAATGAATTTTAGGTTGATACAGGTATTGATGGCTCAAGAGTTCTCAAGCATGGGATATTAGGGTTTAGCTCAAACGTTGTTCAACATCAACTATCAGAGACTCCTGCTTATAGACTCATATAGTTTGTTTTGTTAAAGAATAGTATATACGTTTGAAGCTCAAATACACACACGCAAATTCAATACATTTGGTTTTTGTTTAACCGGTTTTGAATTTCAAGTACATATATTGAGTTTTGGTTTTGAAACAGTTTTAGTTCTGCTGATCTGCTTGACACCCTTTTACATTTCTTATCATAACTTTTTATTCTTATATTCAAATAACATGATTTAACTTGCATTTCAAAGATAACTTTCAGATCTAAATTTCTTATTCAATAATCATTTTTAGATTCAAATTTAAGGATGTCAAATATTTGGTTGAACTCTGTTCTTGTTCTGAAAACAGCTTACAGTTTCTGATTTGACACCTGTCAGTGTTATAAAGATATCTTTCTAATAAAAATTGATATTGCTTTGATTTCAGTTGAATTAAAAAGAAAACTTAAAGATCTACAAATTATTCCTATATACCTAATTCTGAATTCGGACGTTTGTAGCCTGAAAAATGTGCTCAAAGTTGATCAATCTGCCAGATTGATAGTAATAGCTAATGTTCT
Source organism: Agave tequilana (assembly GCA_038442645.1). Taxonomy (NCBI): domain Eukaryota; kingdom Viridiplantae; phylum Streptophyta; class Magnoliopsida; order Asparagales; family Asparagaceae; genus Agave; species Agave tequilana. The sequence continues at coordinate 15,737 of JAVJIF010002533.1, read as the reverse complement.
GGAGGCTGATTTTTAACATGTTTTTAAAACATGTTTAAGGTTAAAAAAAACGTGGTTAGCTGTATTAGAGGGTCAATTTCTTTTTCTTTTATTTAGGTTAAAGTTTTCTATGTTTACTCTTCCTAAATCCTATATAAAGGGATCATTAGGGTAGAGTTTTTCACAACAACAAATTCACAGATCAAAAGTTTTAAGTTTTCTTGATAAAGAGCTTTTGTTTAAGTTTTGGGTTATTATTTTTAAAAGCTTTCTGAAAGTTTTTTTGTTCTTAAAATCTCTCTTCTATTTTTATATCACTTACAAAACCTTGAGCTTCAATTTTATATATTATTCTTTAGGGTTTTTGTAAAGAAAAGTTTTTCAAAAGAGAGTTTGTTGTATTTGTGGCTCCACTACGTCTGGACTAGAGGAGTGTGATTGAGGAGTTGGATACTCCCTAGTGGTTGTAATCCTTGTGAAAGTTCTAGTGGATCGAAAATCCTTCTGGGTGAAGGCGGGGACGTAGAGCTGGGTGCTCGATCCTCGAAACGAATCTCTGTATTTGCGATTGGTTTACTTGTTTTATTTACTTGCTTTCTATTCATTCTTATATTGTCGATCAATATTCTCACAACAAGATTGCATTGCGCACCTCAAACTCTTATTTAGAGGAATCACGAGGAAGGAGTTCAGAGCCCTTCACGGGTATTCGGCTTTTAATCTTGCTTTGAGTGATCGTTGCATCATCTCATTTAAATTTGTGCATTGATTAGCATTATCACCTATTCACCCCCCTCTAGGTGATTTCAGGTTTACCATCTTACTCACAAATTTTTTGTCCTCAAGGACAAAATTCAAGCTTTGGTCGACGTCAGAGTTCTGACTTTAAAGTCAAAACCAAAAAAGTTACCGCAAACATGATGACCTTGAGTTCGGCACTCTGTCGAAGGTTACTCTCCCAGACGGACATCCTCCAGTCCCTAAGGCACGACTGGAGATGAGTAATCCTTCAGCAAAGCAGCAGGAGGCTAAAGGTCTCCTTCCACTGACGTTGAAGACTGGGGAAATCATGTGGGTGCAACAAGATCTTACTAAAATAGACAATGGGATTCAAAGAAGCCCAAGCTAAAGGAAAAATCCTGCAATGATGTTTCTATTTTGCCAGATGATGACAACGTAATGATTGCTAAAATGAAAGAACAATCAAAGAGTTAAGAAATTACCGTGTAGCTTGTGGCTAACGGGTCGTGTCCACGAGGAGGAATGCGATGAAAGCTTTTCGGTGTTTCGTTTATAACAAAGAATTGTGCTCATTTTTTTAATTGAAAAGAGAATGGAAAGAAGGAGATGATTAAAAGAGAAATTGAAACTTTGAAGAAGGCTTTGGAAAAGGTGAATTTTGTATAAAGCTTAGAAAGTGATTTGTTGTTTTCTTTTTAATGAAGAAGAAAATCTGGGCTCACTATCTCACTACTCAACCATTTATTCTTCTATTGAAATCCTTAGTGCCTCAACTTGATCATAGGCAAAACTTAAGATTGACTTTAGAAAGTTTGAAGTAAAGCAGATAAGATGGCTGGAAAGGTTAACTCTTTTCTTTAGGAAACCGTTTTGAATCGAATGTTAAACATCAAGCGCGAAGAAGAAAGTATGGAATAAAATAGTTCAAGAAACGTTCTTAAAAGAAGTAAGAGTTTAAAAATCTAAACCCATCCTCATGTACCTTCAAGAACACTTTCAAGAAGAAAGGCTTTAAGTTAGGCATGCAAATGATTCATTGGGTCTTTTTCTTTAAAATCAGAAGAGAGAAGAATTGGAGAGAGGTACAATAGTGAGCCCAGAAAACTGATTTAGCTACTCATGAAAGACAAAGAAAAATGCAAGTGAATAATGCAAGACATACCGTAAATGAGTGAAAGAAAAGTAGCTCGATTCTTGTATTGATGCCACTTCAATCTTCAAGTACAAGCACTCATTCCTCTCTCTCACAAGTATTTGTACTGACTTACAAATTGCAAAACAAAATATAACTTTTGTACTATCTAACAAAGAGCCTACACTTAAAGTATAAATAAAATTCTAATCCTAATCTTCGCTCCTTTTTTATCTGTTGAAACTGGTATTTATAGGGAAAAACCAGAGGGGGGAGATCCTGGGAAGATTGGGGGAGCAAACGCTCCCCCAACAAACTTCAACAAGCCGCGTTTCCTGACCACACCCAATTGGTGGAATCTCTGGTTTGGTGATTTGCCCATATCTTCTGCTGGTTTTCTCATTTCAACTTCAGGATTTGACGAAACAGCTTTAATTGTTGCTTCAACGCTTGATTTAGGGAGGATACTTTTCACCGGTTTTTAACCTCTCTGATATGCTAAGATTTGCCATGATTCCTTGATTTCGAATTTATTCTGAATTAAATCAGAATTAGATGGGCTTTTGGGCTTGTTTCTCCTTCCTTTCTTTTAGCAATTGGGCCTACATTTAACAAAGAAGAAGTAAACTTATTGTTGGCCCAAGGTTACAATCACCCATGTTTAGTGTGTTTTGATGATTACAAAACATATTAGTTATTTGTACTAATATTGTTTATTGTTTAAGTGTGTTGCAGGGTTCTAACTATACTAAAAGGTTTACACCCTAAAAGAAAGTACTTTGGACTCAAACAACTCAATTTGGGCTCAAGATGCAAAATTGAAGATCATGTGGAGATAGCCCCTCTTGAAGCCTGAAGTCCCTAGAACATTGTAAGAATAGAATGTTAAAGTTTGAGTGTAGGATATTTGGCTCTAGGATACACACACACATTATTCTTTACAAATTCTATGTTTAAAAATGTTTGTTTCTAAGTTTTATGCCTTAGTTTATATATTCATGTATCCAACTTGTTACATTTTGAATATCTTGTTTAAAACATGTGTACAGACTATTTCTTGCATAATACTTAGTTGTAAGTTTTTCAAAATATTTTTACAAAAATTTCCAACTTCAAAACTGCCAGTTTTCCTGTTTCAGGTTGACCGCCGACCGGCCCGGTCGACCGGCCGTTGTACCTGGGCGTGCACGTCTGTGCACGTCTGACGGTCGATTGACCAGTCGACCGTCTGGGAGCAGGTCTGCTCTCGGTTTGTTTGGGTCGACCGCCCGGTCGACCGCTTTAAGGAAACTGTGTTTCCTTTGAAGGAAACGGTCGACCGAGCGGTCGACCGAGTCCAACGGCTCTTTGCCAACAGGGCAAATGGTCGACCGACCGGTCGACCGCTACGCCTGCAAGAGCCCAACGGCTCTTTCCTCTTTGGTGCAATTCTGAAATCTGTTTTTATTTCTATTTTAACAGACTTTTTGAGAGTTGTTGGAGACCTTTTTCAGGCCAAATTAGGTGTAAAGAAATTGTTTTTAACCTATTCTCTCCTTATAAATAGAGGGGAATGGGTCCTTACTATTTACCAAGAAAAATCCCAAGTTTTCGTTGTTTTTCAAAAGAGAAGAAAGATAGTTTTCAAAGCTTCCAATTCCAATTCTTTTTAAGCTTGTTTTTCAGTTGTGTTTGATTGCTAATATCACTCTACAACTGAAGTTTTCTCACTACACTTCATAGAGCCAAAAATCCTTTACTCATACTATAGAGAAGTTGTAAAAGAGTGAGAGATTGTAAAAGAGTTTGGGAAAGAGTTTTGTGATCTTGTTGTGATCACTCTTGTTCTTGTAATCCTTTTTCTTGTGGAGCAACCTCTTCGATAGAGGTCCTTGTAAGTTGTGAAGCTTGGTGCTTGGGTCTTCGGTAGACAAAATTGTAAGGCGTCCTCGGTGGATAGTGGAAACCCTTCACGGAGGTGAAGGCGGGGAGTAGAGCGGTGGCTCGAACCTCGAAACAAACTTCTTGTGTTTGCGATTGCCTTGCGTCAATTTTGTCTTTAAATTCTCTTGCACTTTATTGCTTTCAATTACTTGCTTGTGATCTTGTTTCTTTATTTGTGCTTTTATTTCAAGCTTGTAATACTAGTGTGCATCTCACCATTCATCCATCATATCTTGCCTTGATCGATCATTATCTTATACAACAAGGTTGCATTGCGCACCTCTAATCCATTTAAAGGGGAATTGGAGGAAGGAGTTCAGAACCTCTCACGGGGTATTCGGCTCTTAGTCTTGTTTTGAGAGATCGTTGCATCATTCATCATACTAAGTTTTATAAAGATCATTAGATTAGCAATCACACCTATTCACCCCCCCTCTAGGTGTATTTCAATTGGTATCAGAGCTTGGTTACTAGGCTCTTGGCTTAACAACCCTAGAAAGATCCTAATATTGCTAATCATTTCATTCATTCTCACTTAGTAAAGATGGCCGATGGTATTAAGACACCCCCTAAGTTTGATGGACTTAACTTTCCCATATGGAAGGTTAAGATGACCGTTTTCTTGCAATCTCTAGGTAGTCGAGTTGCAAAGGCCGTGACAAAAACCTTTTAGTGCACCCCCGTGATGAATCCACTTGGTCCGAAATAGAGACCAAAGAATTTGATGCCAATGCTAGGGCTCACTATGCACTACTTCAAGCCCTTAATGATGATGACATAACTAGAGTGATTCATTGCAAGTCCGCATATGAAATTTGGACACATTTGCTAGTTACACATGAAGGGACCTCACAAGTGAAGAGGGCTAAGATTGACCTTCTTCGGTCCCAATATGAAAATTTTTGCATGCAAGAACATGAAACCATAGATGATATGGTTACAAAATTTACTAAGATCACTAATGGACTTTCTTCTCTAGGTGATGGTATTGACAATGATCAAAAGGTGAGAAAGATCATCTGGGCTCTTCCTCCTTCATGGGAAGTAAAGGCAACTACCTTGAAGGAACTCAATGACAAAGAAGGGATGGAGCTCATAGGTCTCATTGGGAACCTCAAAACCCATGAGATGGAGAGGAAAGCAAGGGAGGATATGGCTCCTTCCAAAAGAAGACTATAGCCTTCAAAAGTCAAACCATCCACTCCGATGAAGATAATGAAGAAGAAGATGACGAAGAGCTCTAACTTCTTGTGAAGAACGTCCGGAGGATGTACAACAAGGCAAAATTTCAAGGAAGAAGAAGATGGCAAGGAGGCAAAGAAGAAAGAAAGATCGTGTGCTTCAATTGTCAAAAACCGGGACACATCGTAACGGATTGTCCGGATAAGGTGAAGCCCTCCACATCCAAGAAGCCTTACAAGAAGAAGGCAATGAAAGCAACATGGGATTCCGAGAGCAAATCCGAGGAGGAAATTGACACCGCCAACATGTGCTTCATGGCAAATGAAGGCACAAGCAAGGTAACCCCTTCCACTCTTTTGATGATGAACTTTCCATGGATGAATTAGGAGAAGCTTTTATAGAACTTTCACATAACTATGACTCTCTTAAGAAAAAGTATATAAAAATGAAAAAGGAAAATGAATCCCTTAATCAACAAGTTTTTACTCTTTCTAAAGAAAGGATGAATTACTTTCCACTCTTGTTTCCACTCAAAAAGATTTTGACAAGTATAAGATTTCTTGTAAAGGCAAGTCCCCACTAGTTGATTCTAATGAGATTACCATGCTTAAAGAAAGAATAGACTCATTAGGAATTGTTTTGAAAAATTGTGAGTTTGATAAGAAGAAGATAGAGGCCATGTTTCCTAAGAAACAAGCCCCTAAGAAAAATGTTTACCATGCTCATGCCCATGTTCATACCACACAACCTTTACATCGTGGCAAACCCCCAAGGCATGCTCACACCTCACACACACATGCTCACACTCCACACACACATCATGCATTCATGTATGGTAGAGTGTTCTCATGTTCACATTGTGGGCGGAAAGGGCACTTAGCTAATTTTTGTTATGATAGACTAAGTGCATCTCATCATAATGTTTGGGTTCGAAACACTAACTTCCAAGGACCCAAGAAAGTTTGGGTACCAAAATCAACGAATTTGTTAAATGATGTAGGTACCTTCCAAAGCGCAACGACATAGAGGATTGTGGTATCTTGATAGTGGTTGCTCAAGGCACATGACTTGGGACATCAACAACTTTGCAACCCTATTAAGATACCATGAAGGTGGCACCGTCACCTTCGGAGATGATGCCAAGGGTAAAATCATCGGTATTGGTAATGTAAAACTTGGCACATCCCCTTTAATTGAAAATGTAGTTTTAGTTGACGGCCTCAAGCATAACCTCTTGAGTGTTAGTCAACTTTGTGATAAAGGTTTTGATGTTGTTTTTGATAATGTAGCTTGTAAAGTAATTGATAGAATTTCTAATGCTTGTGTATTTTCGGTTTTCGTGAAAGCAATGTTTATATGATTGATATGTTAAATATGTCTTGTAATATTACTGTTTAAAAGCCCTCGATGATGACTCTGGGTTGTGGCATAGAAGATTATGCCATATTTCTTTTGACCATATTTCTAGGTTAAACACAAAGGAAATGGTGAAAGGTATTTCTTGTTTGAGTTTTGAAAAGGACCGAGTTTGTGACGCATGCCAATTTGGGAAACAAACTAAGTCTTCTTTCAAGTCAATTAAGGATATCATGACATCACGTTCTTTGGAGTTAATCCATATAGATTTATTTGGCCCTACTCAAACCAAAAGTCTAAGGGGAATAGATTTGCATTTATTTTGGTTGATGACTTTTCTCGTTTTACATGGGTTTTCTTCTTGAACACAAAAATCAAGCATTTTCATATTCCAAACTTTAAGAAAAGAGTTGAAAAAGAAAAGGAGTCTTCAATTTAAGAATAAGAAGTGATAGAGGAGGTGAGTTCATTAACCTACCCTTTACCACTTTTTGTGAAGAACATGAATTAAGCATGAACTTCTTGTCCTAGAACTCCACAACAAAATGGAGTAGTTGAACGGAAAAATCGAACCTTACAAGAGATGGCTAGGACAATGCTAAGTGAATATGGTCTACCACATTATTTGTGGGCCGAGGCTGTAAATACATCATGCTATATATCAAATCGTGTTTTTTGTGTAAAATACTGCAAAAACCTCTTTTGAAATGTACTTTCTAGAAAACCAAATGTTTCATATTTCAAGGTTTTTGGATGCAAATGTTTTGTTTTAAATACAAAAGATAATTTAGGAAAATTTGATCCTAAATCGTATGAGGCTATATTTGTGGGTTATTCTAGTACTAGTAAGGCTTATAGAGTCTTCAATAGGTCATCATTGACTATTGAAGAATCTATACATGTTAAGTTTGAGGAATCTAACTTGTTTGTTAAGAATGTTGTAGAAATAGATGCTTTGGATGAAGGCTTGGAGAAAGTGACCTTGGAGGATACTATACTATGGGAGACAAGCCAAAGGATGATGAGGAAGTGAAGCTAAAGTAGAAGAGGCTCAAGGAAATGAAAATCAAACAAATGAAGTGGAGCCTACTCAACAACTTCCAAAGGGTTGGAGATACAATCCTCATCATCCTAAGGACCTCGTCATAGGTGAAGTATCAAAAGGGGTAACCACTCGCTCTAAACTTCATGACTATTATGGCCATTATGCATTTATTTCTCATGTTGAACCCAAGAACGTCCTCGAAGCCAAGGCCGATTCATATTGGTTGCTAGCTATGCAAGAGGAACTCAATCAATTTGAGCGCAACCAAGTTTGGCACCTTGTTCCTAGGCCCCACGATAGACCAACAATGGTACTAAGTGGATCTTTAAGAACAAGTTGGATGAATCGGGTAACGTTGTTAGGAATAAAGCTAGGTTAGTTGCCAAGGTTACACTCAAATCGAAGGAATCGATTTTGAAGAAACCTTTGCACCCGTAGCACGGCTTGAAGCCATACGGATGACACTAGCATTTGCCTCATATAAAGATTTTAAATTGTTTCAAATGGATGTTAAAAGTGCTTTTCTAAATGGCTTTATTGAAGAGGAAGTGTATGTTGAACAACCCCCCGGGTTTGTTGATCCTAAACATCCGGATTTTGTATTCAAATTAGATAAAGCTCTTTATGGTTTGAAGCAAGCCCCTAGGGCTTGGTATGAAAGACTTTCTTCATTTTTAATTTCAAATGGTTTTAAGAAAGGTAAAATTGACACCACATTGTTTACAAAACATGTTAAAAATGATATTCTCATTGTGCAAATATATGTTGATGATATTATTTTTGGTTCTACTAATAATCTCTTTGCCAAGCTTTTGAATCATGCATGAAGGATGAATTTGAAATGTCTATGATGGGAGAGCTCAACTATTTCTTGGACTCCAAATCAAGCAAAGGAAGGATGAGATCTTCATCAATCAAGCCAAGTACACAAAGGAATTAATCAAAAGGTTCGGCTTGAAGGATCTAAAGTAAGCAAAACTCCCATGGCAACAACTACCAAGCTTGACAAGGATGAACAAGGTAAAAGTGTAGACTTAAATTATATCGTAGCATGATAGGTAGCTTGCTTTATTTGACGGCTAGTAGCCGGATATTATGTTTTCCGTTTGTCTTTGTGCACGTTTTCAATCTTGTCCTAAAGAATCTCACATAATTGCGGTTAAACGCATAATTAGATACCTTAAGGGCACTATTGAAATGGGTTTGTGGTATCCTAAAACCGGATTATTTGAAATGAAGAGTTTTCGGATGCCGACTATGCGGGTTGTAGGGTAGATAGGATAGGAAGAGCACAAGTGGAACATGTCAATTCTTAGGTAATTGTCTTGTATCTGGTCTTCCAAAAAGCAAAATTCGGTAGCCCTTTCAACCGCCGAGGCGGAGTAGTTGCAGCCGGAGTTTGTTGTGCACAAGTTCTTGGATGAAACATACTCTCTTTGACTATGATTTACACTTTGATCATGTTAAAATATTTTGTGATAATACTAGTACTATTCACATGACAAAGAATGCAAATCAACATAGTAAAACCAAACACATTGACATTAGGTATCACTTCTTAGAGATCATTATGAGAAAGGGATATTGATATTGATTATGTTTCTACCGATTTTCAACTTACCGATATTTTACTAAACCTCTAGATTATGCTAGATTTTCATTTATTTGTGGTGAGTTGAATGTTTGCATTATGGATTCTTAAAGATAAAATTCTTTAATACTTTGTTTTGTTTAACCCTTTTGATGTATGACAAAAAGGGGGAGAAAAAGAAATAAGTTTGTTTATTTACTTGAGTTTTGGGAGAAAAAGATATAATTTTGTTCATTATTTTGAGTTTTATGACAATATGTTTTTCAATGCTTTATGTGTGTTTACATTCTTGATATATACATAGCATTATTTGAGGGGGAGCTTTCCAAGCTCCTCTTCCATTTTTGTTTAAATAACGTATATGTTTTGTCATCATCAAAAAGGGGGAGATTGTTGGCCCAGGTTACAATCACCCATGTTTAGTGTGTTTTGATGATTACAAAACATATTAGTTATTTGTACTAATATTGTTTATTGTTTAAGTGTGTTGCAGGGTTCTAACTATACTAAAAGGTTACATCCTAAAAGAAAGTGCTTTGGACTCAAGACAACTCAATTTGGGCTCAAGATGCAAAATTGAAGATCATGTGGAGATAGCCCCTCTTGAAGCCTTGAAGTCCCTAGAACATTGTAAGAATAGAATGTTAAGTTTGAGTGTAGGATATTTGGCTCTAGGATACACAACACACACATTATTCTTTACAAATTCTATGTTTTAAAAAAAAACGTTTGTTTCTAAGTTTATGCCTTAGTCTATATATTCATGTATCCAACTTGTTACATTTTGAATATCTTGTTTAAAACATGTGTATAGACTATTTCTTGCATAATACTTAGTTGAAAGTTTTTCAAAATATTTTTACAAAAATTTCCAACTTCAAAAACTGCCAGTTTTCCTGTTTCAGGTTGACCGGCCGACCGGCCCGGTCGACCGGCCGTTATACCTGGGCGTGCACGTCTGTGCACGTCTGACGGTCGACCGGACCGGTCGACCGTCTGAGAGCAGGTCTGCTCTCGGTTTGTTTGGGTCGACCGCCCCGGTCGACCGCTTTAAGGAAACTGTGTTTCCTTAGAAGGAAACGGTCGACCGAAGGAGCGGTCGACCGGAGTCCAACGGCTCTTTGCCAACAGGGCAAACGGTCGACCGACCGGTCGACCGCTACGCCTGCAAGAGCCCAACGGCTCTTTCCTCTTTGTGCAATTCTGAAATCTGTTTTTATTTTCTATTTAACAGACTTTTTGAGAGTTGTTGGAGACCTTTTTCAGGCCAAATTAGGTGTAAAGAAATTGTTTTTAACCTATTCTCTCCTTATAAATAGAGGGGAATGGGTCCTTACTATTTACCAAGAAAAAATCCCAAGTTTTCATTATTTTTCAAAAGAGAAGAAAGATAGTTTTCAAAGCTTCCAATTCCAATTCTTTTTAAGCTTGTTTTTCAGTTGTGTTTGATTGCTAATATCACTCTACAACTGAAGTTTTCTCACTACACTTCATAGAGCCAAAAATCCTTTACTCATACTATAGAGAAGTTGTAAAAGAGTGAGAAATTGTAAAAGAGTTTGGGAAAGAGTTTTGTGATCTTGTGGAGATCACTATTGTTCTTGTGATCCTTGTTCTTGTGGAGACACCTCTTCGGTAGAGGTTATTGTAAGAGCTCGGTGCTCCGGTCTTCGGTAGACCATTGTAAGGCGTCCTCGGTGGATAGTGGAAACCCTTCACGGAGGTGAAGGCGGGGAGTAGAGCGGTGGCTCGAACCTCGAAACAAACTTCTTGTGTTTGCGATTGCCTTGCGTCAATTTTGTCTTTAAATTCTCTTGCACTTTATTGCTTTCAATTACTTGCTTGTGATCTTGTTTCCTTATTTGTGCTTTTATTTCAAGCTTGTAATACTTGTGTGCATCTCACCATTCATCCATCATATCTTGCCTTGATCGATCATTATCTCATACAACAAGGTTGCATTGCGCACCTCTAACCCATTAAAGGGGAATTGGGAGGAAGGAGTTCAGAACCTCTCACGGGGTATTCGGCTCTTAGTCTTGTTTTGAGAGATCGTTGCATCATTCATCATACTAAGTTTTAAAAAGATTATTAGATTAGAAATCACACCTATTCACCCCTCCTCTAGGTGTATTTCAGGCTTCAGGCGTGAGGATAATAGGTCCAAATACTTTACGCTTATTAAGCGAACTCAATTCAGCCTGTATAGCGTCTTTCCACTTTGTCCAATCATGTCTATTTTGACATTCAGTGACGGATCTTGGTTCAGGATCCTCACTTCCGTTAACAATATCACATGCTACGGAATAGGAAAATATTTCATCCATATTTTCCATCTAATTGCGATTCCATAATCCTCCTGTATTGATTAATCAATAGAGATCTCATAATTTTCTATATCTTCAGGATTTTCTATCTCTTGATTTGTCTTATTTTGTGTTTCTTCTGGAACACATTCTTGTATATTGGGTTTATTTTGTGTTTCGTCTGGAACACATTCTTGCACATTGGGGTCATCGTGCTTATCTGCTCCATTTCTTTTTCGAGGATTTTTATTTTTGGAACCGATTGGTCTACCACGCTTCAGGCGTGTCTTAGACTCATTAGTGACTTCATTCTCGATTGTCCTTTTGGGATTTCAATCCGAGCAGGAGCATTTACAGCTGGTATATATGATTTAGTCACTCTTTTCATATCAGTGAACGCATCTGGCAATTGATTGGCTATTTCTTGTAAATGCATAATCTTTTGCACTTCTGTCTCACATTGTTTTGTGTGAGGATCAAGATGCAATAAGGACGGTTCACTCCATGTAATCTCCTTCTCCAGCTGTTTCTTTTCTCCCCCTAATGCTGGGAAAATTGCCTCATTGAAGTGGCAATCGGCAAATCGAGCCGTAAAAACATCACCGGTTTTAGGCTCAAGATATCTTATAATAGAAGGAGATTCATAGCCGACATATATTCCCAGTCTCCTTTGAGGGACCCATCTTTGTACGTTGTGGTGGAGCAATCGGCACATATACCGCACAACCAAAAATTCTAAGATGGGAAATATTTGGTTCTTGACCAAATGCTAATTGTAGAGGGGAGTATTCATGATATGCACTTGGTCTGATGCGAATTAATGCTGCAGCATGTAAAACTGCATGACCCCATACAGAAATAGGAAGTTTTGTTCTCATTATTAATGGTCTAGCAATAAGTTGGAGGCGCTTAATCAGTGACTCAGCCAAACCATTTTGTGTATGTACATGGGCAACAGGATGTTCAACAACTATTCCAATTGACATACAATAATCATTAAACGCCTGAGACGTAAACTCACCAGCATTGTCAAGTCTAACTCTCTTGATTGTATAATCAGGAAATTGTGCCCTTAATCTAATTATCTGAGTAAGAAATCTCGCAAATGCCACATTGCGAGTTGACAATAAACAAACGTGTGACCATCTACTAGAGGCATCTATCAATACCATAAAATATCTAAATGGTCCACACAATGGGTGTATAGGCCCACAGATATCACCTTGGATACGTTCAAGAAATGTAGGTGATTCTGTTTTTATTTTGCTGGTGATGATCTAATGATTAATTTTCCTAGAGAACAAGCCTCACATGGAATTTTACTAACTTGAAGGATCTTCTGGCCCTTAATGTATGTCCATGTGAATTCTCAATAATTCTTCGCATCATCATTGAACCAGGATGACCTAAACGATTATGCCACAGAGTTATTGTCTCTGTATCTTCTTTAACTACCATATGTGACTCTATCACATTTATATATGTGTAATGCAATCCTGAGGAAAGCTTTGGTAGTTTTTCTAGTATGCACTTCTTTCCTGATACATAAGTAGTAAGATACATATACTTCATATTTTCTTCAGTTGCAGACTGAGTATCATATCCATGAAGATATATATCATTAAAACTCAATAAATTTCTTTTGGATTTTGGTGAGAACAAAGCATCTTTTATGAAAAACTTGTTCCATTTGGCAATATAAAGCTGGCTTTACCAGTCCCTTCAATCAAGTCTACAGGACCTGATATTGTATTGATGATTGCCTTTGTTGGTTTTAATTCAGAGAAGTCCTTTTATATTTAAGAATAGTATGTGTTGTACCGCTATCCGGTATGCAAATCTCTCCACTTTTGGTCTTGACTTCATCATTAGAATAATCCATATCAAGCTTCATGCAAAATAAACAATTTGGTAAGAATAAAATTTGAAACATATTATATAAGGGAAATATTTTATTCAAAGATAAATTTGAAAATTACAAATAACAAAATATGATAATACATAACCATATGTCTAATTATCACCAGTATCATGATGGATTGGAAGATCAACAAAATCATCAGTAAAATCTGAAGCATCAAGATGAGTTGATCATCCATAGGATCATCATGTTCAGTGAAATTCACTTCTTTCTCTTTTCCTTTCAAGGATGCTTTGTAAAGCTTGCAAAGGTGCTCCGGTGTTCGGCACACTCTAGACCAGTGTCCCTTGGAGCCACATTTATAACAGGAATCTTCAGGATTCCGAAGAGAACTTTCACGAACATCTTTTCCCTTTTCATGTCTTTCTACATGATGCTTCTTGTGGATCGCGTTATTCTGTGAAGGGTTGTAAAAACCACTTCGACCGCGTCCACGGCCACGTCCACGGCCACGACCACGTCCACGGCCGCGTCCATAATTATATCCTCATCCATAATTTTTAGAAAATGCAGCATTTGCTTCTGGAAATACTGCTGAACCAGTGGGACGAGACTGATGATTTTTGATCAAAAGTTCATTATTTTTTTCTGCCACAAGAAGAGATGAAATTAGTTCAGAATATTTCTTAAAGCCACGCAACCTATATTGTTGTTGCAGTGTTATATTAGATGCATGAAATGTGGAGTAAGTCTTCTCCAACATTTCTTCATCTGTGATATCTACCCCACAGAATTTCAACTGGGATACTATTCTGAACATTGCAGAGTTGTAGTCGCTAACTTTCTTAAAATCTTGGAAGCGCAAAGCATTCCATTCATCACGGGTGGCAGGGAGTATAACTTTCTTTTGGTGATCAAATCTTTCTTTGAGATTTTCCATAAAACGCCTGGGTCTCTTACAGTGAGGTATTCACATTTTAAACTATCATCAAGATGTCTGCGGATAAAGATTGTCGCCTTTGCCTTATCTTGCAATGTCGTAGAGTTTATTTCTTTAATGGTTTCAGTGAGACCCATTGATTCAAGATGCATCTCAATATCAATAACCCACGACATATAATTCCTTCCGTGATATCAAGTGGAATGAACTCAAGCTTTGCAAAGTTTGACATGGTGATAACTATAACAAAATATAAAAATAATTAGAATCACAACATTTTTTATTTCTCAAAGAAAACTTGCATGTCAACCATAATAGCTACAAGTAGAAGAGGAAGGTGAACATTAAAATAAAAAAATACGGGTACAATTCACTTGGATCCATATCTCCAAGAAAAACGAAAGAAGTATTGATGATGATGACGGCAATAATAAACATCAAAGCTGGACTAAGCATCTGCGAAAAACTCGAACGCAAAGCTTCTAGAGATGATGAAAATTTTGAGAATGAAGAGAGATTGAGGAGTGAGTTATGTGGTTTAGAATTCACCAATTTATAGGATGAAAAATAGCCGTTTATAGCCGTTGGGTTTTAGCCGTTTGGGGATATAGCCGTTGGGGGTTTATAGCCGTTTGGGGGGAGAGAGAAAAATAATTTAGATTTTATATAATTAAATATTATAATTAAGGAAATGGTAAAATAAATGCATTGTACTACATATATTTATGAGCTATAATATATGCACGCCACTCTACTTGGTGGGTGTTTTGCAGGCATAATTTATAAAGCAATAATTATTGAAATAAATATTGGCACACCACGCTACTCGGTAAACCTTTCATTGGGTGTTTATACATATATAAATAACAGAATAATAAAGTATATAATATTAGTAGCTGGGGTTTAATCCACGCAAGCATCAAATTAGAGGTTAGTAAAGATATCATAATCACATCACTTTACTATAAATAGGTGGCAGAGCCTCCTTTCATTATAGTAGTGGTGTTATATGAATATAATTAGTATAATAATTCAGTTTTTCGTAATCACATCACATTTCTATAAATAGGTGGCAGAGCATCCTTTTATTATAGTAGTGGTGTTATACGAATATCATAAGTATAGTAACTTGCCAATTTTACCTTGAGATTGTAGAAGTAGAAGCTGGGACTTGTGATAGGACTCTTCCTTGAGCAATGGAAGCAGAGGCTCGTGACAAGTTTTACCTTAAGCTAATGGAGGCAGAAATTTGACGTGGTAGGCTTTTTCCCTGAGCTGACGGAGGTAGAGGCTGGGGACAGAATAGAGTGATCGTGCTGATAACGTGTTGTAAAACTCCAAGAATATAATACCAAAGCAGAGAATTTTAGAGACAGAGTAGAAGTAGGAATTCTTATTGATTTCTGAATTTTGTGTGTACATTGAAATGAATCAGGAAGGGCCTATTTATAGGAAACCTTGGGGGCACTATGCAGTCGCTTGCGTCATCGCTTACATCAGCGCATAGTAAACTTATTAATGGTGCATAGTAACGTTAGGTGTTGACGGAGGTGGGCAGCCATCATTTTGGACTTTTGTTAACATTATGATATTTTTCTTTTCTTCATTTGAGATAGTGAGATTTGTTTCTTGGAATTAATTACTTCAACAAATCATTGGCCATGAACAATTTTTTTTCACA